>JASTWF010000702.1:0-232416 GCA_030390025.1 Squalus acanthias
CCCCCCCCCCCCGTTAACCCCTCTCTCCCCCCCCCCCCGTTAACCCCTCTCTCCCCCCCCCCCCGTTAACCCCTCTCTCCCCCCCCCCCCCGTTAACCCCTCTCTCCCCCCCCCCCCGTTAACCCCTCTCTCCCCCCCCCCCCGTTAACCCCTCTCTCCCCCCCCCCGTTAACCCCTCTCTCCCCCCCCCCGTTAACCCCTCTCTCCCAGTTAACCTCCTCTCCCTTCCTCCCCCGTTAACCCCTCTCCCCCGTGTTCCCCCTCGGTGGTTACCCCCCTCTCTGCCTCCGCGAACCCCCCTCTCGATGACGTGCCGTCGCTTCCTGTGCGGTTGCCAGGCGCCTTGTGACGAGCGCTGCCGGGGTTAAAGTTGGCGGCAGGCCGGCTCTTCCTGTTTGAGAGCTGCTTCCAATATGGCGGCGGCGGCGGCGGCCGAGTCCGAGTGCCAGTCCGGCTCCGAGTGGCTCGTCACCCGCGACGGCTGCCTGAGCTGCGAAGAAGGGCTGCGTAGCCTGGCCTACCACCCGTCCCTCAACGCCATCCTGGCCGTCACCAGCCGCTCCACCGTCAAAGTCATCGACGGCACCTCGGGCGCCGTGCTGCAGGTGTCCCGGTTGAACGGTGAGTCAGTGCGGGCCCGGGGAAAGGGAGGAGGCTGAACCGGCTCGCTGGGCCTGGGCTTGGGCTTCCACCCCGCTGCTTCTGCTCTTGGGTACTTGAGGCCCCGGGTGATGATCAAGAGAAAGAAGCGGTGCTGGTTTGAGGAGGAGGAGGAGGGGGGGAAAGACCGAGGAGGGGGCCGGTTGGAAGCCCCGGCCTGTGAGTGACATTGGAGCCCGGGAGGGGTGGGCTATCAATCGGGAGCGGGGAGTCGGCAAGCGACGCGAAAGGGAGGGGAGGGGAGTAGGAATTGAGTTGGACGCGGCCCCGGGGCCTTTTGCCTCGCTGGGCCTGAGTGAAAAGCCCGAGCCGGGTGTGGAAAGGTTGGGCTGGTTTACCCGGTGACTGTGAAGCGCGGTGGGCCGGAAACCCGGACTGTCTGGTGGGCCCGGGGGGAACAGCGAGGCCGGAGGCTGCTCTGGGGATGGGCTGGGTTGTCACAATAAAATACATAATAATCCACCCCGCCGCTGATTTCAACCCACGCCCCAGTCAGCCTTCACACTCCGGCTCTGCTTCTCTCACCCGGAACCGCCGGCCTCCCTCTGCCTTTCTCTCTCTCTCTGGCTCTGCCCCGCATACTTGATCTCTAAAATGGACCAAAAATAGCGTGTTTTCTCTTCATTGTTGGAAACAATATGTATTGGTACATCTATTCATTATAAAATGTACTGTACATAGAAACAGGCACACGGTTACAAATGTGGACATAATTAGCATAGACATCCTGAATGTAAAATACGCGATGTACATTAAAATATTTACACATACATAGTGATGTTCATTGCATATAAAGTATACACAATATTTATAAAGGATAAATGTATCCATAACGATGCTTGCCTATTTAAGGCTAATACAATGTTACTTTGTAATATTTGTAATTTAGGCTGTGCATCTGTCTACTGTAATGTGGACAATACAACTGTAAATTTCCATTTTACAGGCTTTTTAGTAATGAGTCAATATTGACCTGATCCAAAAGTGGATCAGATTTAATGGGTCTCTGCTTAATTGTAACAGTTACAAGATCACGTAGGAGAAAGTTAACAAATAAGTATTACATTTGTCTGCACATGGAATCTGTGATTTCTATTTGTGTTATAATACTAAAAGAATGAAATGTTTGTGTAACAATAAGGTTGGTGGTCTGCTTCCTTATTGTAGCAATGCTTCACAGCAAACAGTTTTATGTTCAGTAGTGGATTTCAGTTCAGTTCTTTGTTAGCCAGTAAATTTATTTTGCTTTTTGTGATTTATGAAATTCTGGGTAAACTAATTGGAGCAAATTGTTTTATTTAATATTCAGTATACTATTTCTTGAAATATTAAATTTTAGATATATGCTTTTGGCCAATTTACATAATTTTAATGAGTCCGGTGACCTCTGGTAATCAGAAACTCTACCGAAAGGCAATGTCTTTTGTGTAATGTATAAAATCTGAAGTTGAGAATTTAAAAATAAGATGTCAGATTTAAAGCATCTCCTTGTTTCAATATATTTTCTGTATATTGTAATAGTTTATGAAAAGCCTGTGTGGTAGACAAATGCTAAAAATGAGTAACAGTATAACTACAGTTCAAAAAATGTCAGTTAAATAATTGAGCTTGAATTTATTGTAAAGACTTGAATTTTTATAGCTTTGTCACATCTCAAAGGATTTTAAAGGCAATAAATTGCTCAAGTGCACTGACTTTTATTTATGCATTGTAGTTTTAAATTCCAGTACACATACTAAATGACATGCAGCATCATGTGTTATTACAGAATTTACAGTGTTTTCAAACAGAAACATGATTGAATTAAAAGCAGATAATCACAACTGTAGAAGGGTAGACTCCTTTTCATTGGGAATAATAGACCATGTTTGATTTGGTTCACCTTCAATGTCCAAGTGACTTCAACCCAAGCTCAGTGGGAAAGTAAGCTGTGAGGAGAACACAGAGCCTGCAAAGGGACAGACAAGTTAAGTGAGTGGACAATAAGGTGGCAGATGGAATATAATGTGGGGAAATGTGAAGTCATTTACTTTGGTAGGAAGAATAGAAAAACAGAATATTTTTTAAATGGTGAGAAACTATTAAATGTTGGTGTTCAGAGAGATTTAGGTGTCCTGGTACAGGAAACACAGAGATTTAGCATATAGGTACAGCAAGCAATTAGCAAGGCAAATAGCATGTTGGCCTTTATTGCAAGGTGATTGGAGTACAAGAGTAAGGAAGTTTTGCTACAATTGTACAGGGCTTTAGCGAGAACACACCTGGTGTACTGTGCATGGTTTTAGTCTCCTTATCTGAGAAAGGGCCTTCGAGGCGGTGCAACGAAGGTTCACTAGATTGATTCCGGGGATGAGAGGGTTACATGTCCTATGAGGAGAGATTGAGTAGATTGGGCCTATACTCTCCAGAGTTTAGAAGAATGAGAGGTGATCTCATTGAAACATACAAGATTCTGAGGGGGATTGACGGGGTAGATGCTGAGCGGTTGTTTCCCTGGCTGGAACAAGGGGGCATAATCTCAGGATCAGGGCTTGAGATGAGGCGGAATTTTTTCACTGAAGGTCGTGAATCTTTGAAATTCTCTACCCCAAAGGGCTGTGGATGCTGAGTCGTTGAGTGTATTCAAGGCTGCGATTGATAGATTTTTGGACTCTAGGGGAATCAAGGGATATGGGGATCAGGCGGGAAAGTGGAGTTGAGGTCGAAGATCAGCCATGATCTTATTAAATGGCGGAACAAGCTCGAAGGGCCGTATGGCCTACTCCTGTTCCTAATTCTTATGATCCTATGTTCTAATATTTGTAAAAGTAGAACTGTTTTTTCAGAACAGTCTATGGTTAATTGTTGGGTGAGCTGCGTCCTCAAAACTGCTTGCTATTAGGTGGAATGTTGTTAGGATAGTACAGTGCAAGCATGTAGTCACACCAGAATACTATAACTATCTTGTATGCAAACCCTTTACAATATTTATTTGATCGTATTTACTTTTGCTTGAAAAAGTGTTCAAAAACACCTAAGCGTTGGCGAAATACCAACTGTCTTTTTGCTTGCTGAAATATAGTTGTGCGTTTCTTTCCCAATCCCCTTAGTTTGAGCTAAGGTTCTCTGCACTCATCTGGCCTCAGTCTATTGCTGCCACAGTTGGTTTCTTTTAAGAGCAAGGTTATTCTTCCAACCCAAGAAACCTTAGTCAACTCAAACTTATCAGCACTCCTCTTTCCACGGTAAGGAATTGATCCAAAATATAGAACGTAAGGTCAAATAGCTCTTGTAAACCATTGAGCAGAAACAGGCAGTTATGCTGGGTGAATAAGAATTATACACCTTGAATGAAAAATCTTGTGACAATAGGCATTTTGTGCTGTTGTAAGTTTTTAATTTGTTCCAGATGAATAGGCAAGACATAATGTGAGGCGTTTGTATTGCTACGGGACATGCCATGGTTGTAGACTATAGGATAAAATGCCAGGTCGCCTTTGTGCTGTGTTATGGATGTAGCAAGAAATTCTTGTTACCTCTGGGAATCTGGTGCCATATAACTAATCAGTAGATTTTACTACACTAATAATAAGGGAAAAGAAAACCAGCAAATGTTCGAGATGTGAAAGTGAAACCCGAAAATGTTGGAAATACACTGCAGGTTGGTCAGTATCTAAAAAGAAAAGACAGGTTACTGGTTGTGATGAATGATTGGTTATACCTGAAACGTAAGCCTGCTTTTACTCTTCACATACTGGCTGACCTGCTATTTATTTCCAATATTTTCTATTTTTGTTTGTGAATGAAACATACCTGACATACTGGTGAAACAAAGTCTAAAGTAACATGTGTGATTGAATGGCATTGGTTTTAGGAGCGTTTGTTTTGCTGCGAGGAAAAGTTTGATTAAATTGATTTTTGCTTTAATAATTTCTGTACCAGTTCTATTTTTTTTAAATTAAAGAATATCGACATAATTACACAATGAAGTTGAGTATCACACGCTGATAGTTGAGCAAAGATTTCAACTACTGTGTCTAGGGGACTTGATTTTTACTGATAATTATGACACTGTCTAAATGTTAGTGAAAAGTTAAAACCTCTTCAACCTCTACGTGGCAAAAACTAGTCCATTGTTCATATTGGTTCAGTTTGTGTCAAATGGAGGCGGTAGGAAGCAGTATTTCTAGTTGTCCAAATGTCTCTTTAGTGCCATGGTAGATTTGCATAATTCAATAAGATTTAGATGATATATTGATATACATAAAATATATATATTTTTACACTATCTAGCTTGGGGCACAGATGCACTTTATAAAGGACCATTACTTTCCTCTTCCCCTGTGCATTTCTTGATGAATGAAGCATATCAGTAAGCATCTTTTTCTGTTGGTTTTCACACCAATTTTATCCCCACCTTCCCTCCAGCCCCTGGCTGAAAATATTGATGCCTTGCTGCGTTCTGATTCCACAGATGCTAGGTGCCCTTTGCTGTTACTTCGGAGTAATAATTATTCAGGTATGAACTTTGACAGCAACGTAGGGTTATTTAATCCTGGGGCAGTATCATTCAGCAGAGGTCAATGGATGGCAGTTAAGAGTGGCATCCCATGCCAATTTTCTGCTCCCTACCTCGGGGGGGGGTGGGGGGTGGGCACTGAGTTCAAATGTAGTGCAGGCCCCTCTCCTGTAATCCATCTTGGCAGCCTTTTGCTGCCTCTGGCTTTCACCGATCTCTGCTTTTAAAAAGCCTGGCTCCCAATGTCCGCATTTAGTCAAGTTTTACCCACTCCCCAGGGTAAAAAAAAATCCACTAGCCAAACTTGGCAATGACCCCTGCTGTGTGCCAATGTAAAGTTGTTGCACAGTAGTGAGTGTGAATGATTGCTGGGATGTCGAGCTATCTTTCGTAGTCTACAGCATGCTGGTTCAGATGCGTTGTCTGGAATCTAATCTGTACCTGACAATCTTGCTGTCCTGTAAATGTAACTTAGTTCAGTAGTCGCTTTTTAAACATGTATTGCACTGCCCCCCGCTCCCCCTCATAGCGATATAGTTGAAATTCTGAAACATGACAGCAGTTAACTTTTTTTAAAAATTGAATACAGTTGGCAGCTCCAATGTTTGACTTGGAGGTTAAGAGCAGAGATAAAATTGGTTTGATAAGACCCTACAAAATCTGAAACTGAATGGTCCACTAATTTCATTTTCATTTTTATGGAACAGAGCTAGACTACCAGAAGCTTTTCCTTTCCTATTCTTTGTATTTATGATGAAGTGGTGAGGGATTAAGCAGGTAAAATGAGAAATAGCTAGAAGTGTCCAAAAAATGTGCGGGTTAGGTTGATTTGGCTATGATAAATTGACCCTTAGTGTTAGGGGGGGATTAAATATGTGGGGTTATGGGGATAGGATGGGATATGTTAGGGGAATTAAATACGTGGGGTTACGGGGGTCGGGTGGGAAATGTGTACTGTGGGGATTAAAGCAGGGACAGGGTACTGGATTTGAATGATCAGCCATGATCGTATTGAATGGTGGTGCAGGCTCGACGGGCCGAATGGCCTACTCCTGCTCCTAGATTCTATGTATGTTTCAGTAGATGTGAAAACAAAATGGCGTGCCAATTTGGAAAAAGTGATGGTGAATTTAGAAAAACCTGTCCATGGCATTACTTTAACAACAAATGTGTGAAATATCAACTGTGCCTAAAAATCCAACTTGTGTAAAAAAAAATAAAAAAATTAATAAATTTATTCGTTCCTGGGATGTGAGCATCACTGGCGAGGCCAGCATTTATTGCCCGTCCTTAATTGTCCTTGAGAAAGTGGTGGTGAGTCGCCTTCTTGAACCACTGCAGTCAGTGTGGTGAAGCTACTCCCACAGTGCTGTTAGGGAGGGAGTTCCAGGACTTTCACCCAGCGATGATGAAGGAACAACAATATATTTCCAAGTCAAGATGGTGTGTAACTTGGAGGGGAACTTGGAGGCAATGGTGTTCCCATGAAGCTGCTGAACTTGTCCTTCTAAGTGGTAGAGGTCATGGGTTTGGGAGGTGTTGCCGAAGAAGCCTTGGCGAGTTGCTGCAGTGCATCTTGTAGATGGTACACACTGCAGCCATGGTGCACCGGTGGTGGAGGGAGTGAATGTTTAAGGTGGTAGATAGGGTGCCAATCAAGCGGGCTGCTTTGTCCTGGATGGTGTTGAGCCTCTTGTGTTGTTGGAGCTGCACTCATCCAGGCAAGTGGAGGGTATTCCATCACACTCCTTACTTGTGCCTTGTAGATGGTGGAAAGGTTTTGAGGAGCCAGGAGGCGAGACACTCGCCACAGAATACCCAGCCTCTGACTTGCTCTTGTAGCCACTGTATTTATGTGGCTGGTCCAGTTAAGTTTCTGGTCAATGGTGACCCCCAGGATGTTGATGGTGGGGGATTCGGCGATGGTAATGCCCTTGAATGTCAAGGGGCAGTGGTTAGACTCTCTCTTGTTGGAGATAGTCATTGCCTGGCACTTGTGTGGCGTGAATGTTACTTGCCACCTATCAGCCCAACCCTGAATGTCGTCCAGGTCTTGCTGCATGCGGGCATGGACTGCTTCATTATCAGTGGAGTTGTGAATGGAACTGAACATGCTGCAATCATCAGCGAACATCCCCACATCTGACCTTGGATGGAGGGAAGGTCATTGATGAAGCAGCTGAAGATGGTTGGGCCTAGAACACTGCCCTGAGGAACTCCTGCAGCGATGTCCTGGGGCTGTGATGATTGACTACCAACCACCACAACCATCTTCCTTTGTGCTAGGTATGACTCCAGCCAGTGGAGAGTTTTCCCTCCGATTCCCATTGACTTCAGTTTTACTAGTGCTCCTTGATGCCACACTCGATCAAATGCTGCCTTGATGTCAAGGGCAGTCACTCTCGCCTCACCTCTAGAATTCAGCTCTTTTGTCCATGTTTGGACCAAGGCTGTAATGAGATCTGGAGCCGAGTGGTCCTGGCGGAACCCAACCTGGGCATCAGTGAGCATGTTATTGGTGAGTAAGTGGCATTTGATAGCACAGTTGACGACACCTTCCATCACTTTGCTGATGATTGAGAGTAGATTGATGGGGTGATAATTGGCCGGATTGGCTTTGTCCTGCTTTTTGTGGACAGGACACACCTGGGCAGTTTTCCACATTGTTGGGTAGATGCCAGTGTTGTAGCTGTACTGGAACAGCTTGGCTAGAGGCATGGCTAGTTCAGGAGCACAAGTCTTCAGCACGACAGCCAGGATGTTGTTGGAGCCCATAGCCTTTGCTGTATCCAGTGCGCTCAGCCGTTTCTTGCTATCACGTGGAGTGAATCGAATTGGCTGAAGACTGGCTTCTGTAATGGTCAGGACCTCCGGAGGCCAAGAAGGATCATCCACTTGGCGCTTCTGGCTGAAGATTGTGAAGATGTTTGCAAACGCTTCAGCATTGTCTTTTGCACTCGCGTGCTGGGCTCCTCTATCATTGAGGATGGGGATGTTCATGGAGCCTCCTCTTCCCCCTGTTGTTTAATTGTCCACCACCATTCACGACTGGATGTGGCAGGACTGCAGAGCTTTGTTCTAGTCCGTTGGTTGTGGAATCGCTTAGCTCTGTCGAGAGCATGCTGCTGTTTAGCATGCATGTAGTCCTGTGTTGCAACTTCCCAGGTTGGCACCTCATTTTTAGGTATGCCTGATGCTGCTCCTGGCATGCTCTTCTACTCTCCTTATTGAACCAGGGTTGGTCCCCTAGCTTGATAATGATGATAGAGTGAGGGATATGCTGGGCCATGAGGTTACAAATTGTGGTGGAATACAATTCTGCTGCTGCTGATGGCCCACAGCACCTCATGGATGCCCAGTTTTGAGCTGCTAGATCTGTTCCGAATCTATCCCATTTAGCACAGTGGTAGTGCCACACAACACGATGGATGATATTGATATTCCATGATATTGCAACATAATACGAGGTGACTTTTTACCTGTGAAGATTTTGAGCCAAACTGAGGCTTAGTTTAATCCTAGAGCAGGTTAATGAAAATAAAATTTACTTTGGTCTTTTGGGCTGTGCTCTGATACGTTTTGTTTTGTGCGCATGTGAGCTTGTCATCCGTCTACCAGGTGCAATCAGTTTGGGTCCTTTTAGTTTCTAGGGAGCTTGATCTGCACCTCAGTGACCTTGGCTATGAAGTTGACTCTTCATGCATGTTTATCAGTGGGCAGGAAGTGATAACTCTGCTTACAATTCTTCGCCTCACTGACCTATTTTTGACAGTCGCGCTAAAAGTTCAACAAAACATGGGGAGTAAGTTTTCCATTCAGCCATTTCTGTCTTGTGATGATTCAGTAAAGCACAGGCCATTAATGAACTAGCTAATAGTGCTGCTGTAGAAATCTTGAATCGGTCAAGTTTATAACCTAATCTGTAACCAGGGCAGTTAAGTCGTCTTGCCTGCAGCTCAATTAAAATGTCAGGTGGGGCGGGAAAGTGTCTGACGTGACAAGACTGAAAGCTTCCTGAATTGTACTAACATTGCGCAATTTTCCGAAGAAAGCCATTGAAGCTCATGAAGATTTTCACTTCAAAATGTGTCCCCACAACTCCACCCATCCCCATCCTCCCCCCCCCCCCCCCCCCCCCAAAGTCTTTTCTACAAAGATTGCTATGCTGCAAAGTCTCAGCCCTTCTAGGCTGTGGAAGAGCCTGTTGGCCAAAGATGTGATCTGAAAGTTTTCATGTGTGGATGTCTGGTCAGGAGAGAACCGCCTCGGCTATAATGTCCTCAGTGGTGGAATAACTTGGTATTTGCAGTCGAAGCTAACACGTGAGGAATGGTAGTGAGTGACATACCAGGGAGAGGGGGTTGCCAGCACATGTTGTGGGTTCAAGTCCCACTCCAGAGACTTGAACCTAAAAAAAAAAATCTAGGCTGATACTCCAGTGCTGCACTGTCGAGGTGCTGTCTTTCAGATGAGACGTTAAACCGAGGCCCTGTCTGCTCTATCAGGTGGATGTAAAAGATCCCATGGCACTATTTCAAAGAAGAGCAGGGGAGTTATCCCTGGTGTCCTGGCCAATATTTATCCCTCATCAACATCACTAAAACAGATTATCTGGTCATTATCACATTGCTGTTTGTGTGCACTTGCTGTGCGCAAATTGGCTGCCGTGTTTCCTACATTACAACAGTGATTACACTTCAAAAAAAGTACTTCATTGGCTGTAAAGCACTTTGGGATATCTGGTGGTTGTGAAAGGCACTATATAAATACCGGTCTTTGTTTTTCATTTAACAGAACTGTACCCCACCAGTGCTTTCAAGAGAGCCCTTTTTTATTATCGCTCCAGACCTAGCTCTTTTTAATTTGATCTTGGGTATTACTGCTCTTTTTTCATGCCTGTTAGGTGTTGAAATGCACTTTAGAAGCTCGATGCTGTTTGGACAATTTCCCAGCCAGTACGAAGCATTTGAAGTGTGCTACAGCACTGGGACCAGCATTCAGGAGTTTAAAGGAATGTTTATTTTCACCTGCGCTCTTAATCGCAGGTGGCTGAATGGGTGTCTTTCAGTCAGACCCAACATTGCGTTTTTCCATATGATGCTTTTGGACCTGCCCCATGGAAGAACTACATTTTGTAACCTTTTATGGAGGGAGTACTTTTTAAGTTGGAAAATAACATCTCCTTTCCACACCTGCACCTTCCCAGTGGAGGCTTTTTTTGTAGTTGAATTATTAGTGCTGTCCCTGAAGTCCTAATATGATCCAAGATCTTTAGCAAATCTGCACTTTGTGTTTCATAAGCCAGCAGAATAGAGGATGTGAATTTTTCCTGACATTGTGATTTACCAGCTACTTGGGGAGCTGTTAAGATTATATGAGATGCTTTCCTGCACAGTGAGGTGGTGAATTAACTTGTGACACTCTTGAGCTCTTCCCAGTGAACAATTTGAGTGGTGGCATTCCTCATGTGCCACTAGGCACAGGAGATTCTAACTAACAAATCAGGGAATCATGTTGGTGATGAGAAAAATAGCTACCTAACAAAGTTGGTTTTTAATTTGGAACCAGTCTAAACAAGCCAATAAGTACTCTTGACGCTTTGGTACTGCTGGAAGTTTTTTTTTGCCTAACTATACCTTGGTTTCCCAATTGAATTTGTTGAAAGTTGCAAATTCCCTCTCAGGGTAGGAGTGTTGGTGGGGACTGGGATTTAAATCTCTCAATGCTGCACTGTTGTAGCTAATAGCCTTACCTGTTGTTTGACCCAATATGTTCATGAAACTGCCATTGTGGTACAGAGATGAGCACAACAGTGGAAAATCCAGTTTGATATTTTTTCTTGTCTATTTACACTTCTCTCCTGCTCTTCTCTTCTTTCCCACTCTTGAAACTGTCAACCTCTCGGTTGGGGTACTGTTATGTCAACCCTGGTCACACTCTACTGTCTTGTCCATTGTTCACGTGAGGCCTGATGGCGAGTGTCGGCAGTCCATTTAACTGCAGGTGGATGGCTCATGGCCTCTGGACAGTAATCAGAAGTGATAACCCCAGCAAATTTTTCCTCCCATCCCAATTGTAACACAGCTATCTCTGCCTGGGCTAAGACCAGTCTGCAGAGACTAGGGTTGAACTTGGGACCTTCCTAGTCTGTGTGGTTCAGCGACTAATCTGACAAACTCATTTGGTCATTATGGAGCAGCCTTAATATTCATTTTATATGTGATGGTAGTTGTTCAGTAAATCTCTGCTGCTTTTGTCTTATACCAATTACTCCTCCCCCCCCCCCCCCCCCCCCCCCATCATAACATACTTGGAGACATTGTTTTCAAAAGGACGCTGCCTCGTTAATGAAAATGAACACTTGCTCCATAAGCCAGTTTTTGATAAGTTTATTGGTCTGTTCTCTACACATTTTTGGTTTTTAAAATTTCCTTTCTTCAACTTTTAAGCTGTTCTTGTTTTTTGGCTTCTGTCTTTATTTTATAAAAAAATTAAACTGAACTCTGCCCTTTTTGGAACAGCAAGCCTGCATCTCTGACCATCTTCTCGTTATGTTGGGTAAAATGAGGAGAGAATGAATGAGAATACTGAAGCTTTACATGAGAAGCATCAGGAAGTCCTAGTAAATTAAAAAAAAAGGTGCATGTTCAATATGTGATTTTGACCAGAACCACGTGGCATGCTTTGTAGTTAAATTTTATTCACTGTGAAACTCATTTCTTTTTGTAGCAAAAACAGGAATGGCTGAAAGGCTACCAACCCCAAACGTTGACTATGTTCTCCATAGGTGCTGATTAACCAGTGTGTTTTCAGCTTTTTGCATTTTTGTTTTATTTCCAATATTTTGCTTTTTGAGACCATTTTTGTTTCCAGACGATGGATGTTGATCAGTTTGAGCCATCATCCCATCACTTGCTTCCGAGCTTATTGTGACCAAGGTAAAAGAATATAGAACTTGCACAAATAAAATGGTCCTTGTGCATTTAAAAAAAACGCTGATGGTTTTATGAACACGATATCCTTTTTACAACCTGGAAAAAAAGAGAGACTTGCATTTCTATAGCGCCTTTCACGACCTCCGGACGTCTCAAAGCGCTTTACAGCTAATGAAATACTTTTGAAGTGTAGTCACTGCTGTAATGTGGGAAATGCGGCAGCCAATTTGCGCACAGCAAGCTCCCACAAACAGCAATGTGATAATGGCCAGATAATCTGTTTTTGTTATGTTTGAGGGGTAAATATTGGCCAGGACTCCCCAGCTCCTCTTCAAAATAATGCCATGGGATCTTTTACGTCCACCTGAAAGAGCAGACGGGGCCTCGGTTTAACGTCTCATCCGAAAGACGGTACCTCCGACAGTGCAGCACTCCCTCAGCACTGCACTGGAGTGTCGGCCTGGATTTATGTGCTCAAGTTCTGGAGTGGGACTTGAACCCACAACCTTCTGACTCAAAGACGCGTGTGCTACCCACTGAGCCACGGCTGACACATAAGTTAGATTTGCTTTTTTACTAAGTTTTTGAAGGACTTTAATCATTTACTGTAATCATTTTGAATGAATCAGTTCGTGATCTACAAAGGTCATTAATTATAATTGTCAATAAAAATGAATTGCAGAGTAATGCTGCTGACGTGCTACGCTGGTGTTCTGAATGTTGGTGGGGCTGGGTGAACTTGCACCTATGAAGCCACCCACCTTTAGTCACATGTGGGTTCTCAGGCAGGTGGCATAACATTGGGTGAGCTGGGCTCAACTGTTGCATGTTATCAATCCACCGGAACTAGGGGCAGAGTTACCTGCATGGAGGAAATGGT
This sequence comes from Squalus acanthias, assembly GCA_030390025.1. Classification (NCBI taxonomy): domain Eukaryota; kingdom Metazoa; phylum Chordata; class Chondrichthyes; order Squaliformes; family Squalidae; genus Squalus; species Squalus acanthias. The sequence continues at coordinate 12,974 of JASTWF010000702.1, forward strand.
TTTCCTAATCAGCTCAAAGGAAACCATAGTGAAAAATATTGCTAAACGAGGGCGTAGACTGAGGATTATCACTACAATGTCAATGGGAGAAGTTAGAAGAAATGTTTTCACACACAAGGTTAATAGAAAATGGAATGCTTTACCACAAGTGCTTACTGAAGCAGAGACTAAACATTATTTCAAAGGGAATTTGTATAGGTATTTGAAAACAGCGCATATAGACTGGTTTGGGGAAAGGGCAGGGAAATGGGACCAGAGCAACCTTTGAAGAGTCAGCACTGGCACAAGCATGATGATTCGAATGGCCTCGTTCTGTGCTGTTGATTCTGTCCAAGGGTAAACCTCTTTAGAACTTTTAATACAATATATGTTGTGCATATATTTAAAAAGTCAACATCATGGCTTTTGTCAACAAGCCTTAAATTTGGAAAAGCCACATCTGGTAGAAACAGAGGATTGAAAAGCGAATATTGTTATTCCTAAGTAGCACTCAAACATTCCTTTTGGGAGGGTCTCAAATTGCTGTTTAATTAGTGGAACTGGCAGTGATGTAAGGTTTCTTCTAAAGGAAATATGTTTTCAATTTTTGGAAGGTTAGATTAAATTAAGCTTTACTTTTAGGCTGGGGAAATTTTCAGAAAATCATTGTGGAGGGAGGGAATGAGAAGAGGATGTGATAGTATAACAATGAGAATGTCGGCGAGCCTTCAACACTGTGGTGCTTTAAATAAAAGAAATGGAGCTTGCATTTATATAGCGCCTTTCATGACCTCAGGACGTCCCAAAGCACTTTATAGTGTTGTTGTTGTAAAATGTGGCAGCCAGCTTGTGCACAGCAAGGTCCCATAAACAGCATTGAGATAAATGATCAGATAATCTGTTTTTGGGGTGTTGGTTAAGGGATAAATGTTGGCTAAGAGAACTCTCCCGGCTTGTCTTCAAAAAGTGCCATGTGATCATCTTCTACATCCACCCGAGATTCCTGACTGGGCCTCAGTTTAACTTCTCATTCAATGGATGCCACCTCCGACAACACAGCATTTCCTCAATACTCCGCTGGTGTCTGTCTAGATTATGTGCTCAAGTCTCTGGTCTATGGGGTTTGAACCCATGACCTTCTGAGTCCGAGACGCGAGTGCTACCAGTGAGCCTAGGCTGACACCTCGACGTGCATTTGTATAATGCCGTTAACATAATACAAGGTCCCAAAGTGCTTCCCATAGAGGGGTGGACTGAGCAGCAGAGAAATTCGAGCTGGTCGAAGGCGCAGTTACAAAGCTAGGTTTTGAACAGGTTACTGAAGGCGGTAAGGTTTAGAGAGGGAGTTCCAGAAGGTGGGGCTGATAAATGGCAAGTAACATTCGCGCCACACAAGTGCCAGGCAATGACTATCTCCAACAAGTGAGAGTCTAACCACCACCCCTTGACATTCAATGGCATTACCATTGCTGAATCCCCCACCACCAACAGCTTGGAGGTCACCAGAGACCAGAAACTTAACTGGATCAGCCACAAGAGCACGTCAGAGGCTGGGTATTCTGCGGCGAATGTCTCGCCTCCTGTCTCCCCAAAACCTTTCCACCATCTACAAGGCACAAGTCAGGAGTGTGCTGGAATCCTCTCCACTTGCCTTGATGAGTGCAGCTCCAACAACACAAGAAGCTCGACATCATCCAGGACAAAGTAGCCCGCTTCATTGGAACCCGATCCACTCCCTCCACCAGCGGCGCACCGTGGCTGCAGTGTGTACCATCTACAAGATGCACTGCAGCAACTCGCCAAGGCTTCTTTGACAGCACCTCCCAAACCCGCGACCCCTACCACCTAGAAGGACAAGGACAAGGGCAGCAGCCGGATGGGAACACCATCACTTGCAAGTCCCCCTCCAAGTTACACACCATCCTGACTTGGAAATATATCACTGTTCCTTCATTGTCGCTGGGTCAAAATCCTGGAACTCCCTCCCTAACAGCACTGTGGGAGTACCTTCACCACAAGGACTGCAGCGGTTCAAGAAGGCGGCTCAGCACCGCCTTCTCAACAGCAATTAGGGATGGGCAATAAATACTGGCCTTGCCAGCAACACCCACATCCCAGGAACAAATATTGAAAAAAAAGACTGAAAGCTATGTCACCATATTAGGATTGCTGGGTGGGGAGGAGATGCACTGGAAGCCAGCGTCAAAGGATCATAGGGTATGGCTGAAGGACGCTGTAGACATAGGGTGGGGCAAGGCTGTAGAGGGATTTGTAAATGACAATGAAGCATTTGAATTTGGTGAACTGGTAGATGAGCCATTGGAAATCAGTGAGGAGATGTGTGATAGGTATGCAAGACCTAGTGCAGTAAGTTGGAGTTTGGAGAGGCAGAAGTTTAAGAGGTTTTTGAGAAGTCAACTTGAGCTAACAAAAGCATGGTGAAGGGACAGTGTTGTAGGGGATGAAGTATGCTGTAATGATTAATAGAATATATGGTTTGAAGCTCTGCTCAAGGTTGAACAGGACACCTAAGGTTATGAATTACCTCGTTCCGCCTGACTGAACAACTGGGAGAGGTGGGGGGTGGGGTAACAGAATCAGGGGCAAGGGTATGTTGTTTTTGGTGGCAGGCAAATAAGATGGCTTTGGTTTCCTCAGTATTCCACTGGAGGAGTTTCTGGCTCATGCACAGCTTGGTGTCAAGTAAGCTGTCTGATAACATAGAAATGAGGGTACTGTAGAGTTGTAGTTGAGTGTCGTCAATATACATATTGAAACTGACTCCATAGCTACAAATGATGTTTCTAAGGAACAATGTGTAAATTAGGGGAAAAAATGGAACCTGGAGGAGGTTGGTTGAGGGACAAATGTTGACCAGGTTCTTTGCCCTTTAATCTTCAGGCTTTTGAAACACAAGCATGGGGTCACCTTATCATTGCATCCTGATTTACTTTGTCTTTTGTGGTCTTTTCAACACTGGTGGTGCCCTGCATCAGGAACCTTTGCCTTTTACCTTGGGGACTCATTTCAATATAAAAAAAACTTACGGATTTTATTACAATGCGATGATGGCTTGGTGCTCGGTCGTGGAATCATGTTCCAGGGGGAGATGGGAGGAATTGTCAGAGAATTGGCATTCATCCTCGGCACCACCTTTATCAGTAGGTTTGATAATGATGTCAGTTTTGGACCTGAGAGAATGGGGTGCTGCAAGTTCAGAGGGGGATATATTTGAGTGATGGAGAGAAACTGACACGACTGATGTCACGCTAGCAGTTCTCAATGAAAAGATCAAGGGAGAATTAGCAGCCAGAGGGAGGGCATTCTGAAGACTGGAGTTAAGGGTCTGCTGTGCGGGGAGGCGAAGGTGGGACAAGAAGAATTCAGCATCATATCAAGCTCAAAGTTAATTGAGGTGGGGATGAAGCTGAGGCCTTCACTGAGGACGGATCATTCGGGGTCAGAGGGGATTGTGAAAATATGAGGGGATGAAATTCAAAGTAGAGAAGGGGCCAGAAGAAAGTGATGGGGAAGAGGAATCAGGAGAGGCGTTGGCATCCGAGAGTCATTGAAGCTTGCCCTTCCACCTGATGGGAAGAAAAAGGTATTTTTTATTAAAGTGCCGGATGAGGCGAAGGGTGAAATGGAACTGAGGACTGGGACAGCTCTGAAATAAGTTGAGCCTGTGCTGCTGAGGAGAAAATTTGAAGAGAATGCGCAAGGTGCTGCATGGCGGAGAGGGTGGATCTCTCGAAGCATCGAGAACAGTGGTTAGAGTAACGCTGATTATCATGGAGAGATCTGTGATCGTGGATCTGAAACAGGAAGGGTGGCGTTTTAAGTTGGAATCCATCTGGAATGAGTCCGAGCCGGAGACAGTTGCTGAGAAGAGAGGTGGCTGTGAAAGCGGGTTTTAGTGAAATCGTGATCAGCCACGAAGGTAAACTGATGGCACTGAAGGTGAACAGGGTAAAAGAGACAAAAAAAAATCACATTGAGGAGAGCAGAAGATGGACATTCCTGGAAGAAAAGTGGCAATGAATTAAACAATTAAAACGAAATACTGCATATACTAAAACAGAAAATGCTGGAAACACCAGGTCAGGCAGAATCATGGAGAGATGAAGGTAGGGTTAACTTTTCAGCTCCAGAAAAGAGAGTGAAGATTGTGTGCCTCTTGGCTGTGTTCTGAAGGACAAAACCTTTGGATCACATTTATAAGCCATGCCTTGAAGTTGCGCTTAACCTGTGGTTAAATACCAACGATTCCCTCGAGTAAAATAACCAGAAATCTTTCAATTTACCTACAATGTATCAGAAGAACCAATTTGAATATTTGATGGTAATCCTAAGAACAATTGATCTGCCTTTATGGACTATGCTTGAGGCTGAGACCTTGCATTCCTGTCTAATGACAATGCACAGACCCTTGAAGCAAGCGTTTGGCTGAAAGCACTTGAGATGGCTGCAAGGTAGAGAATACTTTTTGTTGCAGCATTGTACCCGTATAAGGACCGCTTCAGTCAGGTCTGGGCAAAGATTCCCCCTTGTGCCTTGAAGTAGCTAATGCTTGATATTAATCTTGACACCTAAAAACTGAGTAAGACTACAAGTGGGTGTTCCTCAGATAAATATACAGTTGTCTCAATGTCAGTTTGTACCTAATGTATATGTGTAATAGATGCTTGACACATACGTACAATATATATCAAGATGTCGGTTTTAGCTCAACGATGGCACTCTTGCTTCCAAGTAAGAAGGTTATGGGTTCAAGAAGCCCCACTCCAGAGACTTAGGCACATAATCCAAGTTGATACTTAAGTGCAGTACTTGGGGAGTGCTGTGCTGTGCTGTCAGATGAGACAGTTGAGGTACTAATAATGGTCACTTAGTTGAGGTACTGGAAGCTACAGATGAGATCAAAGAGGAATTCTACTCCAGCCTCGAACAATCGCTGTCCCGAGTCAAGCTGATCCTCCTTGGCGACTTTAACGCCAGAATTGGAAAGGACACAGACCTCTGGGGAGGTGTGATCAGCAGAGAGGGGGTAGGGAAAGCCAACTCGAACGGTACCCTCCTCCTGTCGAAATGCTTAGAACATGGCCTTGTCATAACCAACACCTTGTTCCGTCAGAGACAAGTACAAGGCTTCATGGCAGCACCCTCGCTCCAAGCACTGGCATCTGCTGGACTACGTCATCGTCCGAGCGAGTGACCGCAAGGACGTCCGCATCACCCGCGCCATGACAGGAGCTGATGACTGCTGGACAGACCACCGCCTAATCCGCTCTGTCATCTCCATCAATGTAGCCCCAAAACAGCGGCGGCAACAGAAACAATGCCGCAGGAAAATTAACGCTGGAGCACTCCAAGACCCCGCTAAGGAAGCCCTATTCAGCCTGCGCCTCACAACCAACCTGACGACTCCCAGTGATGCAGAGACATAGAGCGCCCACAGCGCCTGGTCTGCACTCGAGGCCTCCATAATCAGCACCTGTGAAGAGACGCTCGGTCACTCGACCAGGAAACGCCAAAACTGGTTCGACGAGAATGACCAGGAGATCCAGGAGCTAATAAGCCGCAAGCGCAAGGCATTCCTGATCTGGAAACAGCAACAGAACTCGAGAGCAAGAAAGCAGCTCTACAGATGCCTGAAGGCCGAGGTCCGACAAAAAACTCGCGACCTAAAGAACAGATGGTGGGTGGAGAAAGCGCAGGAGATCCAGCAGCTAGCCGGCAACCGCGACGTGCGTGGATTCTTTAGCGCAGTCAAGACCACCTGCGGCCCAGGCACCCAAGGCCCTACCCCACTGCGGGCCAAGAACGGAGAGGTACTCAAGGACAGAGAAGCAGTCAGTGCCCGCTGGAAGGAGCACTTCGAAGATCTCCTTAACCGCGACTCTGCCTTCGACACGAGTGTCCTCAACTCCATCCCATAGCATGCTACCCGCCACCATCTCAGCACAACCCCAGCCCGGCATGAGGTTGAAAAGGCCATCTGACAACTGAAGAACAACAAGGCCTCAGGAGCAGATGGAATCCCCGCCGAGGCACTAAAGCATGGCGGAGAAGCACTACTGGCGCGGATTCATGAACTAATTTCTCTTATCTGGAAGGAGGAGAGCATGCCAGGGGATCTCAGATGCCGTAATTGTGACCATCTTCAAGAAAGGTGACAAGTCCGATCGCGGTAATTACAGAGGAGTTTCCCTGCTGTCGGCCACAGGGGAAGTCATCGCAAGAATCCTCCTCAATCGCCTTCTCCCAGTGGCCAAAGAGCTCCTCCCAGAGTCGCAATGCGGATTCCGCCCACTAAGGGGCACAATGGATATTATCTTCACTGCACGTCAATTACAAGAGAAATGCAGGGAACAGCACCAACCGCTGTACATGGCCGCCTTTGATCTCACAAAGGCCTTTGACACTGTCAACCGTGAGGGATTATGGAGTGTCCTCCTCAAATTCGGCTGCCCTCAAAAGTTTGTCACCATCCTCCGCCTGCTTCACGACGACATGCAAGCCGTGATTCTGACCAACGGTTCCACCACAGACCCAATTCACGTACGAACCGGGGTCAAGCAAGGCTGTGTCATCGCACCAACGCTCTTCTTGATCTTCCTTGCTGCAATGCTCCATCTCACCCTCAGTAAGCTCCCCGCTGGAGTGGAGCTAATTTACAGAACAAACTGGAAACTGTTCAACCTCCCGTCGCCTGCAGTCCAGATCCAAAGACGTCCCATCCTGTCATCGAATTACAGTATGGAGACGACGCTTGCGTCTGCGCTCACTCGGAGGTCGAACTCCAAACCATCGTCAACACCTTCACTGAAGCGTACGAGAGCATAGGCCTTACACTAAACATCCATAAGACAAAGGTCCTCTACCAACCTGCCCCCGCCACACAGTACTGCCCCCCCCCCGATTATCAAAATCCACGACAAGGCCTTGGACAACATGGATCACTTTCCATACCTCGGGAGCCTACTGTCAACAAGGGCAGATGCCGATGACTAAGTCCAACACCGCCTTCAGTGTGCCAGTGCAGCCTTCGGTCGCCTGAGGAAGAGAGTGTTTGAAGACCAGGACCTCAAACCTGGCACTAAGCTCATGGTCTACAGAGCAGCAGTGATACCCGCCCTGCTGTATGCCTCAGACATGAACCATGTACAGCAGGCACCTCAAAGCACTGGAGAGGTACCACCAACGCTGCCTCCGCAAGATCCTGCAAATCCATTGGCAGGATAGGCGCACCAACGTCCGTGTTCTTGCTCAGGCCAACATCCCCAGCATCGAAGCTTTGACCGTGCTCGATCAGCTTCGATGGACAGGTCACATTGTCCGCATGCTCGATACGAGACTCCCAAAACAAGCGCTCTACTCGGAGCTCCGGCACGGCAAGAGAGCCCCAGGTGGACCGAGGAAACGCTTGAAGGACACCCTCAAAGCCTCCTTGGAAAAGTGTAACATCCCCACCGACATCTGGGAATCCCTGGCCCAAGACCACACAAAGTGGAGGAGAAGCATCCGGGAAGGCGCCGAACACCTCGAATCTCTTCGCCGGGAGCAAGCGCAGGCAGCGCAAGGAGCGCACGTCAACCCAAGCACCCCACCCGCCTCTTCAACCACCGTCTGCCCCACCTGTGACAGAGACTGTAGGTCCCGCATTGGACTCATCAGTCACCTGCGAACTCATTTTTAATGTGGAAGCAAGTCATCCTCGGTTCCGAGGGACTGCCTAAGGAGAGGATGACCAGCACAAATGGAACTGCACTCCAGAAGAGGGGGAATTAAAAAAAAAAAAAAAATCATTATGTTCAGAACAAGAAATTAGTAGTTGTTGATCTAAAATGATAAATCCACACACTGGGCAAAACTTTCAACTTTAAGGGTGTAAAATGGGAGGTAGTGGATCGACCAGCCATTATTCACCCCACCTGATTTTCCTATTCATTGAAGTTAATGGAAAAGAAAATCGGGCGGAGTATGTAATGGCGGCTGTTCCGGCACCGCCTGCTTTACGCCACCACCAAAGTTGAAATTTTCGCCCAATACTTTTGCTTTGAGTAGATGGGCTTGTGGTGTATATGTAGTGGTGTGAGAATCTATAAATATGTGAAGGGAAAAAGATTGGTGAAGTCAAGCGTAGGTCCCTTGCAGTCAGAATCAGGGGAATTTATAATGGGGAACAAAGAAATGGCAGACCAATTAAATACAAACTTTGGCTCTGTCTTCACAAAGGAGGACACAAATAACCTCCCAGAGATGTCGGGGAACATAGGGGTAGAAATTAGGTCGCGCCCCATTTGGGGCGCAAATATCGTCTGGACGCAAATATTAGCGCCTGGCGCTAATTATCGGCACTGGCTGGAAACTTCACTTTTACCGCCCCGGGAGGTGAGTGGAGCGCTAAATCAGGCGCTGCACACCTGTCTTAAGGCGCAAAGGCCAAGGAGTGAGGCGCTAACTCAGAGCGCTGGCGAAGCTCATGTAATGTCAGTCAGCAATGGAACACACACACAATGGCACGGGCCAGTTCTTAAAGGGGATGGTTAATCTTGCTTTCCATCCACATCCTGTTCATTGCAGCCTTGAATCTCGGCCTGGAGAGACTTGCACATCAAATGTGCTGGAAAGAACAATGGAGAGTACCAGGCAAAGAGCTCAGAGTGCAGCTCCCACAGTCTCTGCTAAATCGATACAAGGAATGGCAAATCAAAATGAACCTGCAAAGTGCTGCTGTGTACCCAAAACTCCTTCACACAACGTTGAATCTCTCCAGAAGTCTCTTCCCTCTCTCTCTCAGAATGCATAGTTCAAAAATGCCACCAACAATAAAAGACAGGAAGAGGCCCCCTTTAAATAGCGCCACCCCCAGCCCCACAGCGATTGATAGCGTTCCAGTCTTCTGGTCGTTGGATGCGCCAGGCGGTAAGGCAGGGGGCGCCACTCAATTTCCGCTCCGGGGCGCCACAAGGGCGTTGCACCATGGAATGACGTCACAATCTGCGCGCGCAGGTGGTCGCAGCGGTAAGTTTTAGCGCCGCCGCACAATCTCTAGTTAAGTTCTCGAGCGGCGCAAACATCGATGCGCCCGGGCGTTAGCGGCTTTGCGCCCCATTAGCGCCCTCTTAAGGCGCTAACGGGAGGCGCAACCAACTGAATTTTTACCCCATAGGGTCTAATGAGAGGGAGGAATTGAATTAAATCAGTATTTGTAGGGAAATGGTGTTGGGGAAATTGATGGGATTGAAGGCCGATAAATCCCCAGGGCCTGATCATCTACATCCTAGGGTACTTAAGGAAGTGGCCCTAGAAATAGTAGATGCATTGCTGGTCATCTTTCAAAATTCTATAGACTCTGGAACAGTTCCCATGGATTGGAGGGTAGCTAATGTAACCCCACTATTTAAAAAAAAAGGTGGTAGAGAGAAAACGGGGAATTATAGACCGGGTAAGCCTGACATCGGTAGTGGGCAAAATGCTAGAGTCCATTATAAAAGATGTAATAGCAGAGCACTTGGAAAACAGTGACAGGATCGGACAAAGTCAACATGGATTTACAAAAGGTAAATCATGCTTGACTAATATACTGGAATTTTTTGAGTATGTAACTGGTAGAATAGATAAGGGAGAACCAGTGGATGTGGTGTATTTGGACTTTCAGAAGGCTTTGGATAAGGTCCCGCATAAGAGATTGGCATGCAAAGTTAAAGCACATGGGATTGGGGGTAAGGCACTGACTTGGATAGAGAACTGGTTGGCAGACAGGAAGCAAAGAGTTGGAATAAACGGGTCTTTTTCCGAGTGGCAGGCAGTGACTAGTGGGTACCGCAGGGATCGGTGCTAGGACCCCAGCTATTCACAATATATATTAATGATCTAGACGAGGGAACTAGATGTAATATCTCCAAGTTTGCAGACGACATAAAGCTGGGTGGGCGTGTGTGCTGTGAGGAGGATGCAGAGAAACTCCAGTATGATTTGGACAGATGCATGGCAGATGCAGTATAATGTGGATAAATGAGAGGTTATCCACTTTGGTGGCAAAAACAGGAAGACCGATTATTATCTGAACGGCAATAGATTGGGAAAAGGGGAAGTGGAACGAGATCTGGGAGTCCTTGTGCACCAGTCGCTGAAGGTAAGCATGCAGGTGCAGCAGGCGGTTAAGAAGGCAAATGGTATGTTGGCCTTCATAGCGAGAGGATTCGAGTACAGGAGCAAGGATGTCTTGCTGCAGTTGTACAGGGCCTTGGTGAGACCACACCTTGAGTATTGTGTGCAGTTTTGGTCGCCTTATCTGAGAAAGGATGTTCTTGCCGTTTGGAGAGAGTAGCGAAGATTTACCAGACTGATACCTGGGATGGCAGGAATGACGTATGAAGAGAGATTGGGTCGATTAGGCTTATATTTGCTAGAGTTTAGAAGAATGAGAGGGGATCTCATTGAAACTTATAAAATTCTAACCGGACTAGACAGACTAGATGCAGGAAGGATGTTCCCGATGGCGGGGGAGTCCAGAACCAGAGGTCACAGTCTAAGGATAAGGGGTAAGCCATTTAGGACTGAGATGAGGAATTTCTTCACCCAGAGAGTGGTGAACCTGTGGAATTCTCTACCACAGAAGGCAGTTGAGGCCAATTCATTAAATATGTTCAAGAAGGAGTTAGATATATTTCTTAAGGCTAAAGGGATATGGGGAGAAAGCAGGGATGGTACTGAATTTGGATGATCAGCCATGATCGCATTGAATGGCGGAGCAGGCTCGAGGGGCCGAATGGCCTGCTCCTATGTTCTATGTCTAAAGGACTAGCTGACCTTGTACAGTAAGACGTCTCATTTGTGATGGTGTATTTTTTCATGCGTAACAATGGATGGAAATCTGTTCTGTAAATTACCTTTCTACTTCTTAGGTTTTCGATTGCACATCTTTAGATCAGAGCTCATGTGAATTTGTAAAGTTGAAAACTTTACAGGAAGTTAGAGAAAAGAATACAGATTGATGCCCTGATCAGTTTTGTGCCCAAACTCTGCTCTAGTTCTCTTGGCTTTCTGCTGTTAGTGTGTCTTGGAAATGCCCTTTGAATTGTTTCTCGATGTGCACTGGAACCAAAAAAATGAAGGGCTTGGTATCATAGGATAGCAATAAAGCTTGAAAATGCTTGTTTATGATTCTGCCCTTTGGACTGCACGTATTAGAGTAGAAGACAAACACAGGCAAGCTACTTTTAACTTTAACCTGTGGCATTGCTCACAGACAAAGAAACATAGTTAAAATATTTAACCAAAATATATATATTTTAAAAAGTTTTCTTAGTAATTTGGATTTTGTTTGGTTTCTATTCTTACCTTTTTTAGTGTTTGTGTGATTGCAGCTGCTGCGGAATAGGAAGGAGCAGGTGGGTCAATCCAAGTCTGTACGATGGCTTCAGGGAGTTGTACTGTGGGTGATTGTACTGTGAAGCTGATGCAACATTTTCAGCGATGATTTTCAAGCACTCTGGGACAGGGAGTGGATAGGGACGTGTACCTGAGGTGAATTTCAGTGGGTTGTGTTGGGCCATGCACAGAAGCTGGGAACAAATATCAGAATCGAGCAATCCCAAGGTCAGGTATAGCACAGCAGATACAGAACAAAGTTGCTACCCTGCCCCAACATGCCCCCTACTGCACTAGTGTGATGTTCCATTTGCCACTGCCAACCTGTGGCCTCCTTCCTGAGATTGCTAGTTAGTGCCAGTTTTAGTGCTGTAAGCCCATGCCCACAGGAACCGGATTGGGACTACCCAAATTCGTTTCACATGGGACCCTTGTAGCCTTACAACCAGCAGACAGGAGCGTCTCATCTCATCGGTCTAGGCTGCATTTGAAACAAGTTTCATGGGTTGACAGGCTAATGTGTAACCCACTCGATGCCCAGTTTCATTGTTTCTACATTTAGAAAGGAGAGGGTGGGGATGTAATGGCACACGTATATCAGCAGTTGCTTGCTGGAATGTAATTTGGTGGAATATTTTAGGTGGAATGTGATTTTGGTTATACATCAATAAACAAGAAGAATGACTTAAAACACCTAAAGCAATGCGGGGGAAGGAAGTTGTCTAATTTGACAACAACAACTTGCATTTATATAGCACCTTTAATGTAGTAAAACGTCCCAAGGTACTTCACAGGAGTGTTATCAAACCACATTTGACACCAAGCCACATAAGGAGATATTCGGGCAGATAACAAAAAGCTTGGTCAAAGAGGTAGATTTTTAAGGAACGTCTTAAAGGAGGAAAGAGATGTAGAGGGCAACATTGTCGGTAAGCTGAGCGGCCGTGCAGCAGTCTGGAGGTCCATGCAGGCCGCTCACCGGCTTTTATATGGGGAAAAAAACTGTGCATGCGCGAATATTTGAATGGGCTGCGCAGCCAGTTAAAGGGACTGCGCACCAAAAAAGAAGGAAGATTGGAAGATTGGTAGCGAGGCAGAGAGTTTTAGGGAGGGAATTCCAGTGCTTAAGGCCTCGGCAGCTGAAGGCACGGTTGCCAATGGCGGAGCGATTAAAATCGGGGATGCTCGAGGCCAGAATTGGAGGAGTGCAGGTATCTTGGAAGGCTGTAGAGCTGGAGGAGGTTACAGAGATGGGGCAGGGCGAGGCCATTTGAGGGATTGGAAAACAAGGTTGAGAATTTTAAAATTGAGGTGTTGCTTAACCGGGAGCCAATGTAAGTCAGCGAGCACGGGTGATGGGCGAACGGGACTTGGTGCGAGTTAGGAGACGGGCAGCTGAGTTTTGATGAGCTTAAGTTTAGGGAGGGTGGAACATGGGAGGCCGGCCAGGAGAGCGTTGGAATAGTCGAGTCTAGAGGTAACAAAGGCTTGGCTGAGGGTTTCAGCAGCAGATGAGCTGAGGCAGGGGCGGAGTCGGGCAATGTTATGGAGTTGGAATTAGGCGGTCTTTATGATGTGGTCGGAAGCTCATCTCTGCTTCAAATATGACACCAAGGTTGCGAACGGTCTGGTTCAGCTTCAGACAGTTGCCAGGGAAAGGGATGGAGCTGATGTCTAGGGAACGGAGTTTGTGACTGGGACCGAAGACCATGGCTGTTTGGTTTTACACCAATTTGATTATATACCAATAAACAAGAAAAATGATGTAAAACACCTAAAGCAATGAGGGGGAAGGAAGTTGACTGGTTTGACAGATTCCAATTATATTACAAAGATTTTGGTAGATATTTGACTTGCTGTTTGGAAGGGTTGGAGAGAGAGAGAAGTACATGAGAAAAGCAAAAATTGGACCAACACGGTTCAAAATGAGTTGTGTTTTCCCTGCAGTAATCAAATCACACTTCTTGCAAGCATGGTTTGTTGTTGGGGTGGGTGAGGGGGAGGAATAATGCAGCAGAGTACCAAATGGGTTAAAATTACTATCCGCCGAAGGGAAGATAAGCTGGTGTTATCTGAAGTGCTTTGTGCATTGCAGTAATGTAATAGTTTCACTTTCCACATTGGCCTTTCATGAAATGGCGCTTACCAAGATTGTGACTGGAAATCTTTTTGATTTGATTAAAAAGGGTGTGGATGTTATGTATTCCTGTTTAGCTGCAGTGGTGAAACTAATTCTTCAGATGTGTGATGCAAGTTTCATTTTCACATTCAGCCTCCCAGCTTCGTTCCCCATGTGACTTTCGGTGCTAGGATATGTATCGAACCCTGGAAAGTAATTATACACACATACGCAACAACTGAAATCTTATAAAGCAGTGAAACTTTCAGTAGGATTATGCCCACTGTGAACTGGAGAGTTCTGGCAAGTCAGTGACCGGCCTGATTGTGTTCCAACCTTCTTGCAAAAGGATATTTTAATGGTTCTGGTAATTCTGATGATGGAAAGTGGGAAATCTGAATTTCCCAACAAATCACAATTTTGCTAAACTTACAAGTCTCAGGATAAGGTACATAGATGACGGGAGCAGGCCATTCAGCCCCTTGAGCCTGTTCTGCCATTCAGTCAATTCATGGCTGATCTTTGCCTCAGAGGTTGGGCATTCTGCGACTTGTGACTCCCCTCCTGATTCCCCATAGCTTTTCCACCACCTGCAAGGCACAGGTCAGGAGTGTGATGGAATACTCTTCGCCTGCTTGGATGAGTGCAGCTTCAACAAACATTCACTCCCTCCACCACTGGCACAACGTGGCTGCAGTGTGTACCATCTACAAGATGCACTGCAGCAACTTGCCAAGGCTTTTTCGACAGGAGCATAGGAACAGGAGTAGGCCATTCAGCCCCTCGAGCCTGTTCCGCCATTCAAAGAGATCATGGCTGATCTGCAATCTAAATCCATATACCCGCCTTTGGCCCATATCCCTTAATACCTTTGGTTAACAAAAAGCTATCAATCTCTGATTTAAAATTAACAATTGATCTAGCATCAATTGTCGTTTGCGGAAGAGAGTTCCAAACTTCTACCACCCTTTGTGTGTAGAAGTGTTTCCTAAATCCTGAAAGGTCTGGCTTTAATTTTTAGACTATGCCCCCTAGTCCTAGAATCCCCAACCAGTGGAAATAGTTTCTCTCTATCTACCCTATCTGTTCCCCTTAATATCTTGAAAACTTCGATCAGCTCACCCCTTAACCTTCTAAATTCTAGGGAATAAAACCCTAATTTGTGTAATCTTTCCTCATACCCAGACTTCAAGGGTTAAGTTATCATTCTGGTAAACCTACACTGCACTCCCTCCAAGGTGTTGTGCCCAGAACTGCTCACAGTACTCCAGGTGTGGTCTAACCAGGGTTTTGTACAACTGCAGCATAACTTCTATCCCCTTGTATTCTAGCCCTCTAGATATAAAGGCCAGCGTTCCATTAGCCTTTTTGATTATTTTCTGTACACGTTCATGACATTTTAATGATCTATGTACCTGAACCCCTCCAAGTCTCTTTGGACCTCCATTGTTTTTAGCTTTTCACCATTTAGAAAGTACCCTGTTCTATCCTTTTTAGGTCCAAAGTGGATGACCTCACAGTTGCCTACATTGAAATCCATTTGCCACAGTTTTGCCCATTCACTTAATCGATCAATATCCCTTTGTAATTTTATGCTTCCATCTACACTGCCGTCTAGCTTTGTGTCATCGGCAATTTGGATATATGACTTTCTATGCCATCATCTAAGTCGTTAATAACTATTGTGAATAGTTAAGGTCCCAACACAGATCCCTGCGGGACCCCACTAGTCACTTCCTGCCAATTTGAGTACCTACCCATTATCCCTACTCTCTCTCTCCTGCCGCTCAGCCAATTTCCTAACCAGGTCAATAATTTGCCCTCAATTCCGTGGGCTTCTACCTTAGATAATCGTTTCTTATGTGGGACTTTATCAAATGCCTTCTGGAAGTCCATATAAATAACATCCATAGTCCCCTGTCCACTACTTTAGTCACCTCTTCAAAAAAATTCAGTCAGGTTTGTCAGGCATGACCTACCTTTCACAAATCCATGCTGGCTCTCTCTGATCAACTGAAATTTGAGGTGTTCAATCACCCTATCCTTAATTATAGACTCTAGCAATTTCCCAACAACAGATGTTAGGCTAACTGATCTATAATTCCCTGGTTTCCCACTCTTGCCATCCTTAAAAAGTGAGTGACATGCGCAATTTTCCAGTCTAAAGGGACGGTTCCTGAATCTAGAGAACTTTGGAAGATTATAGTTAGGACATCTGCGATGTGCTCACCTACTTCCTTTAAAACTCTGGGAGGGAAACCATCTGGCCCTGGGGATTTGTCGCTCTTCAGTGCCATTATTTTCTTCATTACTGTTATTTTACTTGCGTTAATTTTATTGAGTCCCTGTCCCCGATTCAATTAGTTTCTTTGGGATTTACGGCATACTATCGTCTTCTACTGTAAATACTGACGCAAAGTACTTATTCAACATGTCCGCCATTTCCCCATTGTCATTGACAATATCACCACTTTCAGTTTTTAAGGGGCCAACATTGCTCCTGACTACCCTCTTTTTCCTAATGTAACTAAAAATTCTTCGTATTGATTTTGATATCCCTTGCAAGTTTCTTTTCATACTCCCTTTTTGTAGCTCTTACTATCTGTTTTGTGACCCTTTTCTGTTCTTTGTATCTTTCCCATTCCCCAGGATCTGTGCTATTCTTTGCATTTTTGTATGCCCTTTCCTTTTGTTTTATGCTGTCCCTTACCTCTTCAGTTGTCCATGAATTTTTTTTGGCAAGTTGAGCTCTTGCCCCTCAGGTTCTGGTTCTGTATCACATTAAATTCTTTTTTTAAACATCTCCCACTGACAGCACCTCCCAAACCCTCGACCTCTACCATCTAGAAGGACAAGGGCAGCAGGCGTGTGGGAACACCATCTCCAAGTTCCCCTTCAAGTTACACACCATCCTGACTTGGCAATAGATCACCAGGTTCTTTTATCGTCACTTGGTTAAAATCCTGGAACTTGCTCCCTAACAGCACTGTTGGGAGTACCTTCACCACACGGACAGCAGCGGTTCAAGAAGACAGCTCACCATCACCTGCTCGAGCAATTGGGGATGGGCAATAAATGCTGGCCTTGCCAGCGACGCCCACATCCCCATAATGAATTTTTAAAAATCCAGTTACCCACCATTGCTCCATATCCCTTGATCCCCCTACCTAACAGACATCTACTGATCTCAGGCTTGACCATTTCAATTCACTCAATGTCCACAGGCTTTTGGGGCAGGGAATTACAGATTTCTACTATGCTGTGTTTAAAAACTTTGTCCTAGTTTACTCCTAATTGACTCATTCGGACTCTAATTTTGATATTATGCCCATGTTCCCCACCAATGGAAATGGTTTCTCTGTATCTACCCTATCAAAATCCCTTTATAATTTTGAAGACCTCAATTTAGATCTGTCAACCTTCTAATCTCACAGGAATACAAATCAAATTTATGGCACCTATCCTCATGATTTAACCCTGATATATTCTGGTGAATCTGCATTGTACCCTCCTCCAAGGCCAATATATCTTTCCTGAGGTTCGGTGTCCAAAACTGAATGCAGTTCTCCAGGCGGAGTCTGATCTCCCATCCGGAGTGTACGTACCTCTACCCCTTCCGTCCCCATCCTCTTCCTAGACTTTTCTCCCTTTCGGCTAGCCCCCCAACGAGCTGACAAGCTGCTTGCTCTCAAGTCATTCTGGCTGCCCAACAGGGAGTGTACGTGTAAGTATGATCTGGTCTAGCAACCTCTGTCTTGTCCCCCTACTTGGCTCCCCACGTACCTGAAATGAGGAATTCCGTGGAAGTGTACAGTGGTGCAAGTGTTAAGCCACCTCCTTGGAGAGTTGTTAAAATCCAAATTAGTCCAGTCAGACAGTGGAAACAGATTGCATTTGATTGCCGATTTATGTGGAGTGGTGTAAAGGCGAGTTTGCTCTGTGTTTAGCAGCTGGTGATGTGATGGATTCAGCACTAGCATATGCATATTTCTGTATTTTGGTCGGTTTTAAATGTAATATTTAACATTTGTTTTTCAGTTGAGGGAAGGAGTTTTGACTTCGATAATGTGAATAACAACATGTTTATCGGGAGATTTGACTCTTCAGTGGTTGTGTTTTTTTATGCTTTCATTTTGTTCCTGCTCTCCTGTGTGTGGATAGGTTTGTAGTGTGCATTGTTTAGTATAAGTGTTTTGGACCATTGTTTCGGGGGCCTCATCTTAGCGATGACTAATAGGAATCTAAACCAGCTCAGAGAAGAAAAATAAAATGGTTTGTGCTCAGGATTTTGCACTGGTTTTTAAGTGAGCTAGGCGATGCCACTAATGCTTTTCCAGGGGTCCAAATGGTGGAGTCCAAAACAAGAGAGCAAGAGACGAGGCTGAAGTGAACGACTTCAGTCAAAAGTGCGAAGTGGATGATCACCCTTCCCGAAGTTTTCACCATCATGGATGCCAGCATCCCGCCAATTCGGTTCACTCCATGCGACATTAGAAAGTGGCTGAGTGAACTGGACATGGCAAAGACGATGGAACTTGACAACACCTCCGCTGTAGTGCAGAAGACCCAGCAGCCCCTTTAGCAAACTGTTCCAGTAAAGCTGAGACTGGCATCTACACAAGTGTCAAAAATTGCCGAGGTATGCCCTATCCACAAAAAGCAGGACAAATCAAACCCAGCCAACTACCCCCCTATCAGCCTTCTGCCAGTCTTCAGCAAGGTGACAGTGAGTCATCAAGAGTGTCATCTCTTGGCACCTACTTATCAATGCTCACTTTGGGTTCCAATGGAAACATTTGGCTCCAGATCTTGTCACAGCGGCATGAACTGCATGCCAGAAGAGGGGGGAGAGTAACTGCTGTTGACCTCAAGGCAGCATCTTACCAAATATGGCACTAATGAGCCTTCGGAAAGGTCAAGGAGGTTAAAGGGTTAACCCTTCAGTGGCTAGAGTCGTACCTAAAGCAAAGGACAGTTGTTGACGACCAGTCATTGCAGCTCCCAGAGCATTGTGGCGGGGTCCTTGATGGATCCTTGTCCAGCTGCTTCACCAACAACCCTTCTCCAGAAGTGGGGCTGTTTACTGACTTCTGTTTTCAGCTCCAGGCACAGCCTCTGTGATAATGAAACGGGTAAGCGTTCTCCAAGGCAACCTTAGAAACACACGACAACGCAAAATCATCGAGCAGAAACTGATAGCCAAGTTCCGCACTCATGAAGACGGTCTCAATCGGGATCTTGGGTTTATGTCACGATACATGACGTGATCCGGACTCGAGTCGTCGTTAGCTTGTTCACAGATGTGATTCCCAGTAAAAAAGTAAAAATTTTCCCAGTAAAAAAGTAAAATTTTTTTAAAGCTTTTCGTTTTACATACAGACGGCAGCTTTTGACACGTTAGAACCCCTGCGACTACACCTCATTGTCTCAGTTGTATCTTGCTATGTCTTTGATGTGGTACCTTCCTGGCTGACTTAATTAACTTTATCACACCTCGGCAGATAGTCAGGATGATTTAATTTATTGGTCTGCAATTGTAAGGTACACATGCTTTGTTTTCTATCTATATATGCTTTGGCGATTCTGTATCTAATTTACTTCACCTGAGGAAGGAGCAATCGATAGCTCCGAAAGCTTGTGATTTCAAATAAAACTGTTGGACTATAACCTGGTGTTGTGCGACCTCTCAATAATGAAACGGACCATGGCAGCCTATAGCAGGACTTGGACAATATCTATGCTTGGGTTGATTGGCATTTATGTGACATGATAAATTACCTGTTATTGACCATCTCCAACAAGAAAAGGCCCACCTGCCTCCCCCTGGCCTTCAGTGGCACCACTATTACCAAGTCTCCATTGGCAACATCCTGGGGGTCACCACTGACCAGAAGATGAGCTGGACCTGCCGATATCAACACTGGCTGCAAAAGCCGGGCAGAAAAGGGTTATTATGCGAAGGGTGGCTCACATCCTGACCCCTCAAAGCCAATTCTCTATCTATAATGCTTGTTTGGGAGTGTGTTGGAATACTCCTCACTCAACTGGATGTGTGCAGCTGCAACAGCACCCACTAGACTCCATATCCACCCCTTCACCACTGGTGCACTGTGGCTGCAGTATGTTCTATTTACATGATGCACTGCATCGAATTTCAGCCCTGTAAACTCTTACCACCAAGAAGCACCAGTGTAGCAAGAAAATGGGAACACACCTTCAATTTCCCCTCCAACACCATCCTGCCATTCCTACGTTGTTGCTGGGTTAAATTCCTGGAATTCTGAACCTAATGCCATTGTGGGGATATGATCAGCACAAAAGCTTCAGAGAAGGGGTGGGCAATAAATGCGGCCTTGCCAGCATCACCCACATTAATTCCTCTTTACCTATACTATCAACTGTTCCAGTAACAACTCCAACAAATTGTGACTCCCACGATATGTAATTTTTCTCCTAATCTGCCTCATTGCTTCTCTTTTTTTGTGCTAATTCAAGGATCCTCTTGTTAGTTATAGTCAACTTCAGCATTTTCTGTCGTGCTGTAACTGGAAATGTTTCCAGCGGATGCGACACTCTGGACCATGCAGATCAGCGGTTCAGAATCGGTTGCTGTATTCAATTGGAAAAACTTGTTATCTTATGTGAATAGTATTACTGTTCAAAAGAGCTGAACAGACTCCAGTTTTGTGAGGAGGGCAGGTGTATCGTCTTAGATTTGTGATGGAAGTTAATGTCTGAAATATCTATCCAGAGGATTTGTTCAATGGGGGGGTGGCAGCAGTTATGTAGAATGGTCTCTTCATGATTTTTTGGCCTTAGAATGATCTGCACGTCTGTCTATAACATCTGCTGAGCAGAGATTGTGGGTCGGTAACTACTGAAGTTTTACTGTTCGATGTATTGTGAAAGTGACACTTCATGGATATTGAATCAGTTTCCTTTTTTTCAGCCAAGCCAGGAGGTCAGGTGAGGTGTCAGTACTTTCCAGCGGTGGATAAAGTTGTCTTTGTGGATGACTATGCTGTTGGATGTAGAAAAGACTTGAATGGCATCTTGCTGCTCGATACAGCACTACAGACCCCGGTCTCAAAGCAGGATGATGTGGTTCAGCTTGAATTGCCAGTTACAGAGGTAAGAACAATTATCTGTGCCTGGGTGGGTTCTCATTTTCTGAAAATGGGTCACTTTAAGGACAAGTGTTTTCTCTTTCTTCATATTCTTCCTTTCCTGAAATGATTTACTTTCTGTGTGATGTAAAGTTTATACCTTTTTTAAGCAAAGAATGTGCCGTGTAACAGTGAAGGAGGATAAATAAATAACCTCTACTTATGTGGCTGATGATCATTTATGTTTGCTGGTGAGTTAGCTGATCAGCCTTATTTTTGGCAGTGTTTCATCTTGCTGCCGACCATGACCTTCCTGCTGCAAATTAGGACTGGTGTCCTGGCACAGATCAACTCATGCCGCAGAGTGATTTGGGGGCCTTCCTTCGGCAGTCTTCGATTTTTCCTTGCTGCGGTGGGACCGACCATCTATAATGACATCCTATGTAGCAGTGACTTTTAGTTGTGGCAGTTAGTGATTCAAATTTAAATGAATAATGGCATGCTTAGAATCCTGGAAAAATATGGATGTCTTATTAAGACTATGTTTGCACTGTACCACAGGGTAGGGATCTGACTATTTTGTGGTTTTACTGATGTTTGTCTCTCTCAGAACCTGTAAGTGATTGAACCAGGACTGGTATATGTACCTTTTTTGGTGCCTTGGAAAGACAAAAGTGTGTTTCTGAAATGGAAATAGCTAAATTAAGAGACATTTTCAACCATGTAGATAAATGTGAAAGCTGGGCTGCCAAATTAAAACTGTAACTTCTGCAAACTTAATAAGCGAACTAGACAAAAGTGATTGCAAAAAGATTTAAAAATGTTTCTCCCTTCTTCTCCCTCCTCTCTCTTTCTTTCTTCCCCCCCCCCCCCCCCCCCCCCCAACCCAGCACTACAGGAACATTTCTCAGCATTTCCAGTCAACAAAATCTGCCACTATGAACTGAAAGGTTCTTTTTATTTTAGCCTTTCATTTTGTACATATTGCCGCACATTTGAGTGATTGATGAGTAATCGTAAGGAAAGTATCCTTGTTCAAATACCAGGAGAAAACCTACCAGCAGTAAAAAGAAAATTGCAGCACCAAACTCATGGTTGAAAACCGTTTTTCTTTTTTCATTGTGAGCTCAAAAAGCAAAGACAAATTGCTCCATTCCCCAAGTGCCCTTTTTGGAACTATGTTACCATATCCACCACCTTAAACATTCACTCCCTCCACCTCGGCACATGGTGTCTGCAGTGTGTACCATCTACAAGATGCACTGCAGCAACTTGCCAAGGCTTCTTCAACAGCACCTCCCAAACCCGTGAACCCTACCACCTAGAAGGACAAGGGCAGCAGGTGCATGGGAACACCATCACCTCCAAGTTCCCCTCCAAGTCACACACCATCCTGACTTGGAAGTATCCTGGAACTCCCTCCCTAACAGCACTGTGGGAGTACCTTCACCACACGGACTGCAACGGTTCAAGAAGGCGGCTCACCACCACCTTCTCGAGGGCAATTAGAGATGGGCAATAAATGCTGGCCTTGCCAGCGACACCCACATCCCATGAATGAATTTTTAAAAAAACAGACGTAGTGGAATTTTCATTTTCAAAATTACCTAAATTATACAACCGTAGATCTATTTAAAAGGTTGGCTATAGATCTTGATGCTTGTACAATTTAATAAGGAAGGCTAACTGCAAAAGTGAATGTCATGAGCTTTTGTCCCAATGTCATCGCCATTAATTTTTCAGTAATCCATCAATTCTTATGGTGGATTCTTAATAAAATTGGCAATTGGCGCACGTACTATACAACCTTCTCTTTTTCCTGTCTCTCTCCCCACCATCCCCCATGGGAACATTTTGGGTGTTAAAGGCTTATTTTAGAATACCCAAATGATATGGATACTGAGGAATGACTACAAGGTAAGTAATCCTATAAGGGTTCAGATGACGTCCTTAGCCACAAGGGTGAAGTGCAAGTGTTTTGTTCATGTGTCTGACTCCAAGGTGACATTATAGCTGTGAAATCTCAATCTTGTTCTTGTGTTCATTGTGGAGTTCAGTGTGACTTTTTTCCTGCCAGTGGGTATCATGCCAATTGCATGCCAGTCACTTGATGTATGTAAGCATTGTGGCATGACCTCATTAAATCTGAATGATAAACCATAGTTGATTACTCGCTTACACAATACATTATGTATCTTATAACAATAATAACTTTATTGTTAAACCAATTGATCTTTGAGCTCAGAATTTCAGGAAAATTTATTTTATCTTTATGCAAATACTTTGCTGTCAATTTTACTAGTAAAATCTAATCTTTCACATGGCCAATACCTAATAGCTCCTTTCTATGGCATGATGTGTGCAAATGCTTTCAGCTGAGGAGATCTATGGGTCGCAACCTGCTTCCATCCATCCAAATGCCATTGGGCTGCTT
Organism: Squalus acanthias; assembly: GCA_030390025.1. Lineage (NCBI taxonomy): Eukaryota > Metazoa > Chordata > Chondrichthyes > Squaliformes > Squalidae > Squalus > Squalus acanthias. The sequence goes on from JASTWF010000702.1 coordinate 35,991, forward strand.
AATGTTGCACCATATCACAAAATGCCTCCTATTACACCAGTTCCCTTTGGTAACTGTCAAATGCTAATTACTCTTTTTCATATTTTCAACTGTTTCCAGTTTCAATGCAGTACTGAGGGAGTGCTGCACTGCCAAGGTTGTCGTCTTCCAGAGGAGACGTTAAACTGAGGCCTTGTCTGACCTCTCAGGTGGACATAAAATATATCTTGTGGCGCTGTTCAGTGAAGAGCAAAGGTGTTCTCCTGGTGGTCTGGCCAATATTTATCCTTCAACCAACATCACAAACAGATTGTCTGGTTATCTTGCAGTTTATGGGATCTGGCTATGTACAAATTTAACTACTACGTTTGCCTACATTACAACAGTGACTATTAAAAGTACTTCACTGACTGAAGCGCTTTGGGCCCTCCTGAGGTCATGAAATATGCTATTTAAATACAAATTGTTTCTGCTCTCTCTCTCTCAACTGTTGAGTAATGTATTTTTACTGGCCAACCTTATTCAGTAAGTGCATATAACAGTGGGTACTGCTCTTTCCTTACAAATGTGAGGAGTACTGCAGCACGTTCGGTAGGATTTGAGTGGTATTGTGGTCCAAGGTATGAACGTGGAAGTGACCTGCATTGATTTGAACATATTAAAATTGCGTTAGGCAAGGGATGGGTGGGACATGCAAATCCTTTTCAGCTGAGTGAGTAATGGGTCCTTTAACCAATTAATACTTTTGTCCTACATGTTCAATTAATTTTAATGTCTTGCAATTTAGATGTATAAATGATTGCATACAAATATTGTACCTGAGAGCAAAACTATTGTTTTTACAGTTGTCTATCATTGGAGCAATGCTATTTATTTAGTTGAAAGATTGTTTTGACAAGTAGAACCACTTTTGTCTCGCGCTGCAGTAAATTGATCTGTTGGTTTTTGTTGAACAGTTTCACATAGGAACATAAGAAATAAGAGCAGGAGTAGGCCATTTGGCCCCTCGAGCCTGCTCCGCCATTCATTGAGATCATGGCTGATCATCTACCTCATCTCCACTTTCCTGAACTATCCCCATATTCCTTGATTCCCTTAATATTCAAAAATCTAGCGATCTCTGTCTTGAATATACTCAACGACTGAGCCTCCACAGCTCTCTGGGGTAGAGAATTCACCACCCTCTGAGTGAAGAAATTTCTCCTCATCTCAGCCCTAAATGGCCGACCCCTTATTCTGAGACTGTGATCCCTGGTTCTAGACTCTCCAGCCAGGGGAAACATCCTCCCTGCATCTACCCTGTCAAGCCTGTAAGAATTTTGTATGTTTCAATGAGATCACCCCTCATTCTTCTAAACGCTAGAGAATATAGGCCCAGTCTACTCCATCTCTCCTCATAGGACAATCCCCCCATCCCAGGAATCAGTCTGGTGAACCTTCGTTGCACTCCCTCTATGGCAAGTATATCTTTCCTTAGGTAAGGAGATTAAAACTGTACACACTACTCCAGGTGTGGTCTCACCAGGGCTCTACATAATTGCAGTAAGACTTCTTTATTCTTATACTCAAATCCTCTTGTAATAAAGGCCAACATATCATTTGCTTTCCTAATTGCTTGCTGTACCTGCATGTCACAGATCTAGATTTATCGAGGGTGTTTTTAACTTTTAGCACTAGCTTTAGGAAAGGATTTCTAGCTGCTAATATTTCCAGGTGGTTCGAATTAAATCATGTACCTAGAATGTCAAAATACTTTCTCTTACCTGTTGCTCATGTGAACACTAATTACTAGGATTAAGGCGTAAAGCTGTTCATGGAGCAACCTGGGAGTGGGGAAAGTGAACCGTAAATGCAAGTGCTTTTGCCTTTATTACTAAATTTTATTTCCCCTCTGCTTTTCTTCATTAGCTGTATGCAGTTGCTTTCCATGAAGAGTGTTGAACAGTCAAGGTTGTGAACTCTTTCAGCATCACTGCCAATTCTGGTTGGTTGCCAAGAGTCACTTTTACTGTTGAGAAAGGTGGTTTCCTTTTCTCTCGATCCGTGCCAAGTGCCCCACCTGTGAAATGATTGAACTTACACCCGAGTCTCGCAGGTTCTAGTGTCCTGTAACCATCCAGTATTATCCCATTTTATAGATTTTTAATTTTAACTGTAAAATGTCTTGTTTCCTGGGATTTTTTTTCCAAAGTATATTTGAAATCTACTTTTTCCCACAAGTCAAAAGGATTCCACAATGGTGCCCATATATTTTCAGTATCTACAGATTAATTAATTAAGGTACAAAAGCAAAAAACTGCGGATGCTGGAAATCTGAAATAAAAACAGAAAATGCTGGAAATACTCAGCAGGTCAGGCAGCATCTGTGGAGAGAGAGAAACAGTTAACGTTTCAGGTCAATGACCTTTTGTCAGAATTAATTAAGGTATTCTCTGGCTGTTACTTCAACTGGTTACAAACTAAAGCAGGGAATGTGTTAAATCTATAGCAAAAAATTAGAGGGAGTTTTTTTTAAAAAAAAGGAACCTTTTGTTTAAAGCTGACCTTGTAGTGAACGGTTTTCAGACTGGTACCATAAGCTATTGCTGCATGGCATGGGTATAACTGCACAGTGTATGGCTTTTTTTAATAGTTGCTGAACACAATAAGGGTTGCAATATTTTTCTTGTGATCTTTTTAGGTAATTTTTTTTAGCTGATCTAAACTTAAAGAATCTAGTTGAAGTTTGTGCTTGTTTGCTTATGTGTGTACTATGTCTTTTACATATACAGGCCCAGCAGTTGCTGTCTGCTTGTCTGGAGAAGGTGGAGGTATCATATATAGAAGGGTATGATCAATTTATCACACAATTGAAAGATGGGCTGCAAAATACCTCGCATGAGACGGCGGCAAATCATAAAGTCGCAAAGGTTAGTAGACACTGCAGTAAATTCTCCAAAGGATGACATTGTGGCCAAATGCTTTGACCTGTAGATGGAGAAACTTCCTGGGCTGTCCCTTCAGGCAGTTGTTAGAACTTGGTGACACGTTGTGAAGGCAGTCACATCACTAAAGTTGAACAACAACAACTTGTATTTTCTAGCGTCTTTAACATAGTAAAACGTCCCAAGGCGCTTCATAGGAGCGTTATCAAACCGAATTTGACAACGAGTCATGTAAGGAGATACTATATTGGGGCACATGACCAAAAGCTTGGTCAAAGGTAGATTTTAAAGAGCGTTTTCAAGGATAAAAGAGAGGTAGAGAGGTGGAGAGATTTAGGGAGGGAATTCCAGAGCTTAGGGACTTGGCAGCTGAAGACATGGCCGCAAATGGTCGAGTGATTGAAATCGAGGATGCTCACGAGGCCAGAATTGGAGGAGCGCAGAGATCTGGGCGGGGTGGGGGTTGTAGGGCTGGAGGAGATTAGAGATAGGGAGGGGCGAGGCCAGGCCAGGCCATGAAGGGATTTGAAGACGAGGATGAGAATTTTAATATTGAGGCGTTGCTTAACTGGAAGCGAATGTAGGTCAGCGCGCACAGGGATGATGGGCAACGTTCCCTATAAGGTGCGCAGTGATGGGTGAACGGGACTTGGTGCTAGTTAGGACACGGGCAGGAGAGTTTTGGATGACCTCAGGTTAAGAGGGTAGAATTCCCTCCCTAAACCTCTCCGCCTCTCTACCTCTCTTTCATCCAGGATTGCATTGGAATAGTCAAGTCTAGAGATAACAAAGGCATGGATGAGGGTTTCAGCAGCAGATGAGCTGAGGCAAGGGCGGAGTCGGGCGATGTTCCGGAGGTGGAAATAGGCGGTTTTAGTAATGGCGCGGATATGTGGTCGGAAGCTTATCTCTGGGTCAAACGTGACACCAAGGTTGCGAACAGTCTGGTTCAGCCTCAGACAATTGGTGTCTAGGGAACGGAGTTTGTGGCGGGGACCCAATATTTAGTTGGAGGAAATATCTGCTCATCCAGTACTGGATGTCGGGACAAGCAGTCTGACGATTTGAGACAGTGGAGGGGTCGAGAGAGGTGGTGGAGAGGTAGAGCTGGGTGTCGTCTGCGTACATGTGGAAACTGACGCTGTGTTTTCGGGTGATGTCACCGAGGGGCAGCATGTAGATGAGAAATAGGAGGGGCCCAAGGATAGATCCTTGGGGGACACCAGTGATGCAGTTAATGAAATGTCCCCATCAGTGTTGTCAATGTACAAGCAGTTCAGGAAACAGCTGCCCAGTATAACAACAATACTGTCCTATTGGAGCTCTAGCACCAAGATTGATGGGACCAGCAGTACTATTGTTCAGGCATTGTAGCCATTAGTGTCCCTGTTATTCTTGCGATGTGGGCAATGCTGCCAAGACCGAATTTATTGGCGCCTGTTATTTGGCGTGAGTGAGTTGTGATGGGACTTTTTGAGCTATTGCATTCCTCGCTCCCACAATGATTCAGTCAGACCTGTAATTGGCTCCTCCTAACCAGTTTTCCTTTGTGAAAGCAGCTGGCCTGTGACCATCCATCCTCTCCCGCTCTCACTCTCCCCCTCCCTGGCCTCTTGGGCGAGATCGGGAACTATGGTGGGCAATGGACTCGATGGCTAGGTTTTAATAAAGCTGTGTTTTTGTGAAATACTAAACCATATGTTATGAATCTGTTTTTATTTCTCTGGGTTTGCAGTAATACACCTCCTGCTCTTTCTTTTTTGCAGTGGGCAACAGTCACTTTTCATCTTCCTCATCATATCCTGAAGTCAGTTGCTAACGCCATTGTAAATGAGTTGAAAAAGACCAATCATAATATTTCTGCCCTGTCCGTAGCCTCGTCTGTAATGGATAGGCTATCCTACCTCTTACCAAGTGCGCGACCTGAACTTGGTGTGGGCCCTGGCCGCTCAGTGGACAGGTAGGAGATAGTTAGTTATTCTTCGAATAGATCTAAGTTATAATGTTAAATTTCCCATCCTTTCATTTCAGTTTATATAAAGTCTAATATGCTGTGTTGGCTAACCAGTTATCCAACTGTTGAACAGTTTAACTGTTGGCGTTCATGCTTAGCTCTTGCGTAAATTTCCTCTGTGGAGACTCTAACTTAAAGGAGACACTATTAGAAGCTGAGACATGATCCACAGATGTGCTTTAAAGGAGCAACTCTTAATAGTATGGTCATTTAGTTTCTATCGTCCTTTGGTAGATTGAGCATTGAAGCCATTGCTTTGTTACTGCTACAATCCTTCCTTCAAAATAGCAGTGCAACTGAATTTGGGATTGGCTTTTGATTTTTAAAAAGATACACAATTGGGGATCAACTTTGGAGTGCTTTAATGTTACGATGACATTGGGAAAAATGCTGGGTGGTATGAAAATTTGGATTCATATATCAACATAGCTGAAGCACAGAGGGTAAATGATAGCATGTGCTTTTGTTAATTCACCACCTGCACGTTGAATGTATAAAACACTTAAGCGAGTATCCTTAGTGATCTCATCAAGACTTGCTCTTTAAATGTGGATTAAGTACTTGACTGACTTAATCTTTTATCTCAGACACCAAAGGACAGAGATCAAATGATCCATTCAGACCAAATGCTGAAGACTACTTACTATTCATAAAGTGCCAGTATGCACAGGCTTTTTGTGTTATTCTGTGCCGTGACTAGGGCTTGGCAAGAATTTGTGTTGCGAATGAAGTTTTTGTGTATCAATTAATTTTGTTTTGCTGGGCTTTGAAGCTGAAAGAAGTTCCGCTTTCATGTTCAGCCCCCTCTCCTGCTCTGGTTGTTTTGGCCCTTCTGCCATGTCCAAAATGGTAGCTGGTGCCAAAATGGAGTCACAATTACCATGGCATTACAGCCAGGTCTAAAAAATGGTGGCTTTGTTGCATTATTTATCAATGCCTATTTAAAAAAAACTGCATCTGTTCCATTTGATCACTCAATCTAATAGACTGAAAATAATATCCATAGAATGATATGGGATATTCCTGTATTGCTCAAGTTTCTATGTTTGTGTCGCAGTAAAGGGGATTATTATGGTGCGCGAAAGTATTCTCAAGGTAAATTAGTTCCCTCTACTCTTCCTATTTCTCTTCCACCCCTCCCTAACCTGTCATTTCTTTTTTTTACCCTTCTTCCTGTATAAACCCCACAGCTGTGGGATGCTTTAATGAAGCTGAAATTGGGAAAATATATGTTCCTCTCTAATGAATCCTGCAGATGGCCATTCTGGCTGAGCACCTTGCGGATAGGAGATGCAGAATAAAATAATTTGTGAAGAGTTTGGTTTTAAATGCAAGAAGAACTAGCTGGGTGTGTCATTATGTATTACAAGTGTTGCACTCCCCCGCCGCCGCGCCCCCCCCCCCCCCTCCCCTCCCATCCCCAACATGTAACAAAAGTTTCATATGTCCATCATAAGTGGACTTTAGAGTAGCAGTCAAGTCAAACTCATATTACCCTCGAAGCTTTGCAATATAAACAATTTCAACTCTCTATTTAGGTCACTCATGTACAGTGAGGCTAACAGACGAGAAACCTTCACCTCTTGGCCACATGTAGGATACAGATGGGCTCAGCCTGATCCAATGGCTCAGGCAGGATTCTATCACCAAGTAAGTTCTTAACCAGTCATTCCCAGTATTGTAAAGTACCTAGCTTTTGTCTGTTTTTAATACCTTTTGAAATATGTAATGAGCAGAATTATTGAAATGATGCTCTCGGGGATTTGGGAGAAACAAAGTATAATGTGGGAAATGGTTAACTTTGACCTTTTACTGTTGCGTCAACCTTTTTGCAGTATTGTTTAACTTCAGTTCACAAGAAGAGATAGGTTGTTTCTTCTTCTGAACTCTCCAAAGTAACATGGTGACAGTGTGTGAGAAACACACATTGCATTTCAACACTGGATTGTGAGTAAAAATTGGCTTTGCCAAAAGGTCTTAAGAAAGGATATACTTGCCTTAGAGGGGGTGCAACGAAGATTCACTAGATTGAGTTCTGGGATGAGAGGGTTGTCCCATGAGGAGAGATTGAGTAGAATGGGCCTGTATTCTGGAGTTTAGAAGAATGAGAGGTGATCTCATTAAAGCATTTAAGATTTTGAGAGGGCTTGATAGGGTAGATTCTGAGAGGCTGTTTCCCCTGGCTGTTTAGTCTAGAACTCGGGGGCACAGTCTCAGGATAAGGGGTTGGCCATTTAGGACTGAGATGAGGAGGAATTTTTTTTACTGAGGGTTGTGAATCTTTGGAATTCTCTATCCCAGGCTGTGAATGCTCAGTTGTTGAGTATGTTCAAGACTCTAAGGGAATCGAGGGATATGGCAGGAAAGTGGATTTGAGGTTGATGATCAGCCATGATCTTATTGAATGGCGGAGCAGGCTCGAGGGGCCATATGACCACCTCCTGCTCCTATTTCTTATGTTCTTGCGTCCCATGTTCCATTTCTGGTCTGTGCTGAGTTAATTGATCAGGTTGGGTATCAGTTTGGTACTACAGTTAGATTAGGTATCTTTCACCTAAGGACGCTCCTGATCCCTATCCAGTGGACTTGTAAAGCACGCTTTAATTTTGTCTCGCGCTTTTGAAAACTGAAGCAAACATTATCAAATAAGCTGACTGAATCCTTTTTTTTTTTATTTAGCCAGCCACCTCTGGGGATGACCGGGCCATGTGTTTTACATGTAGTGTGTGCTTGGTGTGCTGGGAGCCCACAGATGAACCGTGGTAAGTTAGCTGTGTAATTCCACAAACGCACTAAGTGGATAAAATCAAGATAGTTGAACTCACTGTAGTATTTATACAGAATTCAATTTATTTTGTGCTGTTATAGTGACCAAATGTAGGGATTTGCAGTTGAAATTTGGAATTATTTTATGGAGCAATTTTTTGCTATTGGTGTCTGTCTCTCCTTTTTAAAAGAAAAACACAAATTGCAGAAAATTGTAAGCTTTTAATATCCATTTCAAATCTATTTACAGACGTGATAAGCTGTATCATTCTCTTTTATATGATCTCTATGTATGTCAAGGTTTGATTTTTATCTTGCGTAAACAAAAGAAATTACATTTATCTCTATTAAATCTACGTTAACATTTTGCAGATTGCATGCTGTTTGTCAATTGCAGAATTTCAGTTGTTAACTACATGGCTTATGGGCAGGAAATAGTACTGTTGCAGTCTTAAGCAGTCTTGAGCCTTTAACTTTGAAGCAGTTTGATCAAGATTCATAAAATAGTACAAAAGTAAAATACTGCGGATGCTGGAAATCTGAAATAAAAACAGAAAATGCTGTCTGACGAGAGGTCATTGTTAGCTGTGTTTTTCTCTCCACAGATGCTGCCTGACCTGCTGAGTATTTCTAGCATTTTCTGTTATTTCATAAATTGCCCACTGTGTCTGTAGTCTTAAGAATTTTTTGTTTTATACAACATAGGTCAGAGCACGAACGGCATTCTCCTAACTGTCCATTCGTGAAAGGTGAGCACACGCAAAATGTGCCATTGTCAATAACATTGGCAACAAGTCCAGCACAGTTTCCCAGCATAGATGTCCCTGATCGAATAGCATGTGTTGGTTTTGGAAGCTGTCCTCATTTCCTAGCTGCTTCAACAAGGCGTGGAAAGATCTGTATATGGGATGTATCCAAAATGATGAAGGTATGACCATTGTTTTATTTAGTGATCGTCTGCGTTTTAATTATCACTGCATGTGTTGTTTTCTTCTGAAGAACCTCGCAAGCCAGCTGAAATAAATGTAATTGGCTGTTGAGAAGTGTGTGTGTAGGTGATTACTGGTATATGGGTGCAAACCCATCTCTTTCAGTCATTAGCACAGGATGTTAGTTTTCATGCACAATGTTTATACTGTACAGTGTGCCGTTCCTGGTTGTGAAACCAATTTTGAGAATTCGTTTCGGAAAATTCTTCGTGGTCAGGGCTAAAGTGGAGTAAAGTTCACTCAAGCTGAATTTCATTTTTGCTTTGTTAAAGGTGTATGTTTTCCTTCTCTGTATTCTCATTTCTTTCCCCACACCAGCTTCTACTCCAGTATTAGTTCAGTAGTTTAGATGTAGAATCCATTGACCTCCGCCATACTGGTCCACTGTGATATTTAGTGCAGAATTATGGGCAGCTTCTCGCTCTTGAGCAGATCATGCCAGTAACTGGCCAGACACTGTCCACCTACCTTCATTTAGGACCTTTCCAGTTGGTAGAGCGAAGACTTTGTCCTCTACATTCTAGACTAGATTTGACCTCTGCTACAGTTGTCAGCCGTGGCTCAGTGGTAGCACTTCTGCCTCTGAGTCCAAAGGTTGTGGGTTCAAGTCCCACTCCAGAGACATGCACAAAATCTAGGCTGACATCTCCATGCAGTACTGAGGGAGTACTGCATTGTCGGAGGTGCAGACTTTTGGATGAGACATTAAACCAAGGCCATTTCAAGTGGATGTACAAAATCCCATGACCCTATTTGAAGAAGAGCAGGGGAGTTCTCCCAGTGTCCTGACCAATATTAATCCCCCAACCAACACCTGAAACAGATGATCGATCTGGTCATTATCTCATTGCTGTTTGTGGGAGCTTACTGTGTGCAAATTGGCTGCTGCGTTCCCTACATTACAACAGTGTCTACACTTCAGAAGTACTTCATTGGCTTTAAAGACGTCTTGAGGTCATGAAAGACGCTATATAAATGCAAGTCGCTCTTTTCCGCTCTTTCTCTTTTTTCTTGAAGAAATGTCACTATGCTGCTCTAGTTGCCCAATCTTTGGCCATTAAGCTTTTTAAATATTTCTGTTTTACTGACATTCTTTTGAAGAAATTATTAGTCTACAAACAGATCGGGGTGCTGTATATCCTAAGTAAGTGACTTGATGTAACTAATGTAATTGGGGAATGAAGAGCAATGGGAAGTCATTAGCAGAATTATGTTGTATTTTTTGCCATTAGGTCAAACATTTACAAATAAAGTCAAATTGTACTGGGCAATTTCTATGACAGGTGCATCCTCCAGTACTTTTTGCAGAGAAACCCAAAGCAAACCATAAAGTACCGAGAGAAATGTGTGCATTACATTTGTAAAGACTTTTTAAAAAGTACTTTCCTTTTTCAAGTTGCTGGATATCATCTCTGACTAAGGATGGGTGTCCTACTCCCAGGCCTCTGCGAGTCTGCAACTGGCTGCTCGGAGGATAAATCTTAATGACATTTCTTCCCTTTGAGGAAATGCGTGGCATTTCCTTGTACCTTTCCGTGCTTTCCCGCTATGGGAGAATTGTTTCCAGGAGCCCGCATTCTACCACTCTGGCGCTGTGGATTGGAGGCTTAATCTGCTGTGCCAGATAGCATCATCTGGTTTATGCACCAAGACACCTTTTTAACTACCTTGTTTCTTTTAAATCCAGGTTCATTTGAAATTTGACATCAATCCATATGATGCAGCAATCTTGAGGCAGATTTCTATACCTGGGGTGGAACATGGGCCAGGTAGCGAATCCCGGAGACCAACGCTGGCATGGTTAGAAGACTCTTCCAGTTGTTCTGATATACCAAAATTAGAAGGTGACAGGTAATGAACTAATTGGAGCAAAAATGTTTGAAATTTTGTTTTCTGAATTGTTGCTTTAGGTTGACCTAATCCAGCTGCTGGAAAATTTCATAATGTAGCTCGTGTTGCATTTGCTTCAGCAAAGTGTTTGTGTTTTTAATATAGTGATGATCAGCTGGAAGATTCTGATAGTGAAGAGCATTCCAGAACAGATTCAGCAACAGGTATGATCAAAATGGGAACTTTTCCACCCAAATTACCACTTTCTATAACATTGGTGTATGCGTCACTATGCTGGATCAGTGTCAGTTGCTGGCAGGCTGATTTCAGTATATCCGAGCTAACTGTTCAGAGGCAACCATATTCTATACCAGTTCCTGAGAACATGGTGTCTTGAGCTGGGAATTGACTTTCTTAATCAGACGAGAAGCAAAAAGCAAATTCTTGGGTAATAATGTTAATTACATAATTTTAATTACCTCCGATACAGATTTTAAAGGTAAATAAAAGCATTTGACATCATCACAGCGCATAACAGTTTTCTTGATCATCTCCTCAATTCGCTGTTACCAGCGAGACCAATTTAATGCATTTTGCTCTCCACATAGAAAATGCTGGTAAATTCCGCATTTACAGCTAAGTTCGTCCCAAAACTAAAGAGTGACCGTGGTTCAGTGGTAGCACTCTCGACAGCGAGTCAGAATAAATATTGGCCAGGACACCGGGGATAACTCCCCTGCTCTTCTTCGAAATAGTGACATAGGATCTTTTGCGTCCACCTGAGAAAGCAGACGGGGCCTCGATTTAACGTCTCATCCGAAAGACGGCACCTCAGACAGTGCAGCATTCCCTTAGTACTGCACTGGAGTGTCAGCCTAGATTTTTGTTTTCAAGTCCCTGGAGTGGAACTTTAACCCACTCAAACCCAAAGGTCACCAAAGAGCGTGTTAACGCCAAATTTGAAGGATGAAGTAATGATTTGACAGCTCTGTCTTTGGGCAAAAGTTATGATTGTGCTGAGTTGTAGTAGAGTTATTAATCTGGAAGTAACAGATCTAGCAGCATTATCTGGTGTTTTAGAATATTAACATGAAAATCTTATTTTTATTAGGGCATACTTCTCAGAAGGAGTGCAGCATGGACGTCAGTATAGATGTGACTGCACTGAGTATTCTCCAGCAGCCTGAAAAATTTCAGTGGGAAATAGTGGCAAATGTGCTTGAGGATACGGTTAAGGACCTGGAGGAGCTGGGTGGCAACACATCCACTGTCAACAACAAGAGCGAAAAAACTAAGGAAAAGCATGCTGAGCAGCACAACATTCCCTTTCCGTGTTTGTTAGCAGGAGTTTTATTATCTTACAAATCTGCTGCTGCTTCTCCTATTAGTAGTCACTCACGGAGGTCTCTGGACTCTTTAAGCAGGACTCAAGGCGAAAGTGTGTCTGAGCAAGTGACGATGGACAATGAATCCTGCAGCAACTCTGAGCTGAGTTCACCATTAGTAAGAAGGACCTTGCCTTTATTGTTGCTTTATAGCATTAAAGAATCTGACGAAAAGGCAGGTAAAGTTTTTGCACAAATGAACAATCTTGTGAGTAAAAGTTTACATGATGAAGGTTTCACTGTTCCACAGATAATAGAAATGGAATTAGATAGCCAGGAACAACTCTTGTTGCAGGACCCTCCTATGACGTACATTCAGCAGTTTGCTGATGCTGCGGCCAACCTTGCCTCTGTAGACTCTGATAAATGGAGTTCACTGGTTCCGAAACCTGGTGCCCTCGTCCATTGCCTGCGGCTGCCAAAATTTGCTGAAGAGGAGCACCTCCATGTTGATTCTATCACGCCCTGTGCTGACGGAATTCATCTTTTGATAGGACTGCGGACTTGTCCCGTTACATCCCTGAGTGCAATAAGTCAAGTAGAGGCCTTGAATAATTTAAACAAATTGAACTCGGCACTGTGTAATAGAAGTAAAGGAGATTTAGAATCCAACCTAACCATAGGGATAAATGCAGACATTGGTTTTCTTCAGGAAGAGTCACCCACTGACACAAAAACTCCACTCATAATCCAGCCTGAGCAAAGAAATCTGAGTGGCGGTTATCTTCTGCTTTATAAGATGAATTACAGCACACGCATAGTAACTTTAGAAGAGCAGCCTGTTAAAGTCCAGCATATCAAGGATCCACAGGATGCGGTTACCTCACTAATATTACTTCCACCGGATGTGTTGGATAATCGAGAAGATGACTGCGAAGAAATCATAGATGAAACGCCTTTGGCTTCAAAAAATGGGATTGTGAGAGAAAAGAAATCTGATGCATCTAATCTGGGGCACTTAGTAGTTACTACTCAGGGAGGATTTATAAAAATATTAGATCTCTCAAACTTTGAAACTCTGGCTAAAGTGGAGCCGCCTAGAAAAGAGAGCAGTAATGAGCTAGATCCTTTTATCTCAGTGGTGTACTGCTCTGGAACAGACAGACTGTGTGCTTGCACCTATGGTAAGAAAGTTTCACTCACAACTTTGTCTTATAGAAAAGTGTAATGCTTTAAAAGCCAAGACTTTCTGTGGGATTTTTCCACTCTTAGCTTGAAATGTTTCCTGTATCCAATGTTTCTATGGGCATTTTTGTCCTTCTGGTGTAATTTTTAAAATGTCCTTAAGGCTCACTCTTTTCCATGATTTGGGTATTGTGTTGTATATGATATGTTCTGTCACTGTGTTCAAAGCAGCTGACCGCTTGTTGCACACACTTGTGAGGATGTACTTTCATTTATACAAAGTGTAAATATCAGTGAATTGGGATTTTACATTTGTAGAGCTGACCAGTGCCCTGCAGTTTCCGTGGTAACAGCAAAATATCTCGGAAAGATCTATTTATTCTTTTAATTCTCCGTTTACATAATGGATTATTGATTTCTTTTGTTTCTGTTTTTAAGTTCTTCCTATATTTTAGAACAGAAACAGGACACATTTATCGTAACCCAACATTCCTTTTTCCTGATGAGGCACAGGTCTATACCCAGGCCTGTGCTGCTCTAACTGGAGGCATCATGCAGTAGTAATAACGTGATGGGTTGTTTTCTTTCCTCTCCACCTCTTTGCCTCTTTCTTTACGCTCCCCCCCCACCCCCCCCCAAGTGAAATTAGACGGCCTGTTCAGACACACCAGTCGGTGACAGCCAGTGATGTGGGAGCCCGTCCTCAGAATCACAGAATCCCCACAGTGCAGATAGAGGCCATTTCGGCCCATCGAGCCTGCACCGACACATATCCCACCCTATCCCCGTAACCCCACCTATTTAATCCCCCTAACACTAAGGGTCAATTTATCATAGCCAAATCAACCTAACCCGCACATCTTTGGACTGTGGGAGGAAACCGGAGCACCCGGAGGAAACCCACGCAGACACTGGGAGAATGTGCAAACTCCACACAGACAGTCACCCGGGGCTGGATTCGAACCCGGGTCCCTGGCACTGTGGGGTAACAGTGCTAACCACTATGCCACCGTGTTGCCCTCTCACATAGGAGGGAATTTTAACCCCAAAAAAACAGGTGGGTTGGGGTCTGGTGGGAGGTTAAAGTGTTAAAAATCTGAATACCGACCCCAACCCGCCCACTTCTGATTTTAAGAGGTCGGGCGGCTAAAGGAGGGCGAAGACTGCTGGATCCAGGAGGTAACTGCCTTTCCACCTACCTGCTATGTTCAGTGTTCCAGCTGACCCTCCTCCGACCTCCCCCCCCCCCCCTGGCCTTCTGACCCCCCCCCCCCCCACCACAACCTCCATCCTTCTGAACCCCCCTCTGTTGATCTCCGGCCTTCCGCCGCAGGCCTGCCTGCCGGATGGCTGAGGGCGGGAAACGGAGAAGTAAAATGTTAATCAGGCCTTGCCGTTAAATTCGGCAGGGCTTGAGGGAAACCCGTTCTTCCAGGTTTCCCGACCGCCTTCCAGCTCTTCGAAACTGCACTGCTGCTCCTGCAGGTATAGTAGGTACCCATGCAGGCACAGTGACGTGGTCTGGTATAAGTGACGCATCATTTGTTCCATGTGCTTCTGTTGGAATCTCTTACAGTTATAAGAGCAGTGCAGAGAATTTTCCCCTCCTTGCCCATGTGCTATCTTTTCTGCACTATTTCCTCATCTGTTCCATAGACCATGTCTCTCTCGGGGGATGGATTGAAGGCCTCTGCCTATTATAACTGCAAGGTGATCTACATAAATATTTCAGGACAGCTGACCATTTGATTTTTTTTTTCTCTTATTCCCACCTGCCCTGTGTGGGAATTGCTTCTCCTTCAATCATCAACTTCCCACAGCAGAATTAAAAATCTAATTCTTTGTGAGGAAAAAGCGTAGGCACAGGCCTGTGTGTGTCTTCTGTTTTACAGCAACCTTGGGCTGGAGGGGCTTGCAGTTTGTGTAACGACTGTATGCAAAACTAAACATCTGGTTGGCAAGCCACAGTGACTACTTTTCAGTGCCTCAGTGCTCACTGCCATTGTTAATGGCTCCCTTTACACAGGTATTGTTCCCCTACCCATCAAAATCGCTGTCATTAACCGCTCTTGAAAAGCGCACTTTTGAACTTTCCATAGTCTCTAACCATCACCACCTCTCTCACCTCCCTTTCCTTTCTAAGGTTCTTTAACTTGTAGCCATTTAGCTACATCTTTGACTCTACAATCTCCTCTTGTATTGTCAGACTGTCTGATATCAAGTTGTGGATTAGCCAGTACTTCCTCTAGTTGAACGTTACGAAGACCGAAGCCATCTTATTCGGCACCCACCCAAAAAAACAGTATCCTTGCCCCTGACTATATTCCTTCCTCAGATGTTGTTGAGGCTGCAAAAGCGAAATATCTTTTTTGATCCTGAACTAAATCTCAAACTTCACACTCTATCCATCGCCAAAGTTGTTTGCTTCCAAGTACGCAGTGTCATCTGTCTGATTCCCTATCCCCTCCCACATTCGCCCGTTCTGCTGAAATCTTTGTCCTTGTTACCTCCAGACTCGACTTCTTCAGTGTTCTTCTTGTGGGCTTCCTGACCACATCCTGTTGTTGCAAAAAATTAGCTTTCTTTTCCCCAATGCACCAAATTCCTTGTCCTCATTTTACAAACCCCTCTTTGGATTCGCCCCACCTTGCCTCTGAAGCCTCCTCCAGCTCTAAATCTCTTCCGGGTTTGGGTTCTGGCCCCTTGTGCCTTTCCAATCGGTATGGTTGCTAACTAGTATCTTACTGGCTAGTGGTTGCTATGGATGCAATTGTAGCTGTAGTATTGACACAAAATTATTTGTGGTATATTGCAGTTGTATTGATCTGAATGGACATGAACCTTCCCCCCCCCCCCCCCCCCCCCCAGAAGTCATCAATCCCATTGACTTGACAACTAGTGTCTCAAGAGGAAAGGCACATTTGATTGATTTCTAACGAGATCTCAAGAACATTTCAACTGTTCAGTTATGCTGTGAGTTTAGAGTGTGGCCCCTGGTCACAGTGCACATAAGAATTAGGAGCAGGAGTAGGCCATGCGGCTCCTCGAGCCTGCTGCATCATTCAATAAGATCATGGCTGAACTTCTACACCAACTCCACTTTCCTGCCTGATCCCCGTATCCCTTGATTTCCTTAGAGTCCAAAAATCTACCGATCTCTGTCTTGAATATACTCAACGACTGAGCATCCACAGCCCTCTAGGGTAGAGAATTCCAAAGATTCACCACATTTTTCCTCATCACAGTCCTAAATGGCCAACCCCTTATCCTGAGACTATGCCCCCTAGTTCTAGACTCTCCAGCCAAGGGGAAAAAGCCTGTCAGCATCGACCCTGTCCATCCCCCTCAGAATCTTATGTTTTAATGAGCTCACCTCTCATGCTTCTAAACTCCAGAGTATAGGCTCAATTGCTCCTCATAAGACAACCCTCTCATCCCAGGGATCAATGATGCAAAGGATGTCCATACGGGTCAATGCAAGTGCATGTGTGCTTTAATTTTGTTCTGTTAGTTCAACTTACTTTGTCAGGAAATATTGCAAGGAAAACTTCAGTGAGTCATTGATCCTTGATTTCACAGCCCTGGGTTTGAAAACCTATAAAGTGGCTATTTGTTAATGAAGCACTGAAAAGCTGTAACAATGAAATCCTGGATTTGGAAGAGAAAGTGCTACTGACCCAGCCTTTTGCTCAGTGTAGTGGCTGCATTTTTGCCCTATTTTCTCCAGTTGGGCAACCTACTTCTCCCATATCTACACCATTGGAGAGTTGACTTGTACAGTCCAGCCTATGGTGATGTCCATGGAGGTTTTAGTGTAGTTGCTTCATGTGGTGGTGGTTTTTGGAAAGAGCCTTTCGTTTACTTGACCTTTCCCCAAATAATTTAGTTAAGATTGCAAAAATGGACATCTTGGGAAGCACATGTGAAAATCTCAACTGAGACTGGGATTTGAATTCGGATCTCTGGTTATTAAATGGGCAATATTTTCCGATGCCTACGGGTGTGTACGAGCTGTGTACACGCCCATAGGGACATCGGAAATGCCAGTTTCAGGCATGCGAAGCGCATGCACTGAAAACCGGCATTTCCGATCTGTCAAGAATGCTCTTGACAGATCGCACGCCTGCCCTGGAGAAGGGCCTCTGCGGGTGGAGAGTTACGCTTTCTGCAGAACCTCCGCCCGCTGAAATCCCTTAAAAATCTTACGCCTGGTAAAAGCAGGTGTAAGTCCTGTTTTTACCAGCATAAGAGTTTAAAAAAAGTAAAAAAAAAAGAAAAAAAATATTTTTTTTTCACTCCATTATAATTTAAAAATACTTTTTAAAAAAAGGTAAGTTTATTTTTAGCCCTGTAAATTAAATTTTTGTTTAAAATATTTAACTTAATGTAATTTTAACTCGTTTTAAAAACTTGATTGTTTTTAAAAAATATATTTAATGTTTGAGTCTTTTTTAAGTGATCACCGTTCATATATTTGACAAGTCCATCTGTCAAAAGTATGAAGGGGGATTCCCTTCTTTCATTGGCTGGCCTGGCCCACGTGATCCCAGGGACACTTGCGAACCGCATGCGCCCCTGGGTTACGTGGGCCCTGCGCATTTCGACTGTGGGGAGGCCCAGGATCGGAAGTGTCAGGACCGCGGGAGCCCTCGGGTAAGTACGTAGATTTTTTTTCCGATAGGAGGCATCTGCACGCAGGAAGCCTCCCATCGGAAATTACGGGCCAATGCTTTAACCGAAGCTAATTTTTGGGCCAACTTTGTTTATTATGTGTATCCCAGTATCAGTGGCTTTGATCCTCCATTCACCTCATCCAATTTTTACCCTTGCATTGACTTGATCCATTCTATATGGCAAATCATTAATCAACATCTACATGGATTGAGTTAACTGCTTACAGACTGACCAAACACAATGCACATGAAGTGTCGTGGGGACCAGAGCCCCCTTTCCTCCCATGTGTGTACACTGTCTAAATTGGTGCACACGAATGGACATGACATTGAGACTGGTGAATCTTGCCCTTTGGTCAAATGACCACATCTTCTGTGTCCGCACCTCAATTCCTCAATTGCTTGCTCGGTGTCCAACTCTTCCTCCATGTAAAATGCTCAGAGCGCTGGGTGAGAAGGACTATATAAATGTAGTGATTGTATCAAAGTTAGTCATAATTGAGAGTAGTGTTTGGCACTCGGTTTTGCTTCTGAGCTTACAGTCCTTAAACATCAATAACATTTAGTAGCTAAGTAAAATCATACTGTCTCTTCCGTCCCTCAGTACTGCTTAGAACCTTCAAGTTGTTACATTTTGTTTGCTGCGAACAAATTTCTGTACTACTAGGTGGGTCCAAACTCATTAGCTTTTTACTTACAATCAAACAAAAACGACACAGTATTTGCTAGAATTGGGTTTTCAGACCATGCAGAGTTACACGCACACCAGTGTCACCCGTAAGCTGCACTGCCTCCTGCGTGGCCTGCCTTCCCCAGTGCGCAGCCCATTCAAATTTTTGCGTATGCACAGTATCTACAACATAAAAGCCGGTGAGCGGCCTGCACGGGTCCTTGCAGATGCCTGCGCAGCTTAGCGGGACCATTGACGCACACTAAAGAAAGCTAACCTTCTGAACTGCGTAGATTGTTCAGTATTGACTTTGGATTCTGGTCCTATCACTCTGATCAGCTAGATTTCTACACTTGCCCTTGTTGACTGGGAGCTTTCCTTGATTGATCATCAATCACTCCTAAATCCTATTCCATTTTAGTGCAGGAATATGGCTTCATTTCTTGACGAGTTTCCTGTTCCATTGTCCAATAACCTTGCATTTTTCCACATTAAAATCCATCTAACATTGCTTAAGCCATCAATGTAAAAAGTTCAGATTCCTTTGAATTATAATCAGTCTGTCTTTTGCTATTGACCTGGGCACTTCGCTTGGTGTCACCTGCACGCTATATCTTAACCTCAAAGTATTCTGCTGGTTTGAGTTGTTGGAACAGCAATGGCCACATAATCACATCCTGAAGAAAGGTAGTGCGCCCCCTTCAAAACCAAAGCTTTTCTATTTATCGTGCCACCAACTGTCTATTGCTAAGCTAGTTTTTAATCCCATTAGCTAATTTCCAATTAATTCTATGAACCTTAATCATCTTTGTAAGTATTATACAGAATATTATCAAAGATCTTCTGAAAACTATGCTCGGTTTGGTTTTTATTTACTCGGCTGTCCTTGTCTGAGAGTTCCGTTTTTACAAAGAATTCCATTAGATTTGTGAGGCCTGACCATTTTGCTTCAATGATTTATGTTAGTCACTCCTCATTATCCAAGACCTCTGGGAAAATTACAGCCATGTTTTTATTGCGGAATCGATGACTCGTCATACTGCCCTGTGAAAATTGTCCAGCTCCACTCCACGGCTTACCCCTCACCACCACTCCTGGCTTCCACCTGATGATGCTGCAGTTCGAGAAGATAAAATGCTTCTGCATACTGCGAATGGGAATTTCTGATCTAAATAGTTTTTCAAGATCAGGAATTCCCACCAAACATCGTGCAGCACAGGTCGCTCATTCCGAGCAGATCAGGATGGAGCTGGGAGTAGTGGTGACTGACAGACCAAGGACAGCTGGTTCTGTAGTGGTGATGGTGGGGAAGGGTGTAGAATACCAGAATGTACTCTGGGGAGAGAAGGATGGATGTAGAATGTTCTCTGGGGAGAGAAGGATGGGTGCAGAGTGCCAGAATGTTCTCTGGGGAGAGGAGGATGGGTGTAGAATGTACTCGGGAGAGAAGGATGGGTGTAGAATGTTCTCTGGGGAGAGAAGGATGGGTGCAGAGTGCCAGAATGTTCTCTGGGGAGAGGAGGATGGGTGTAGAATGTACTCGGGAGAGAAGGATGGGTGTAGAATGTACTCTGGGGAGAGGAGGATGGGTGTAGAATGTTCTCTGGGGGGAGGAGGATGGGTGTAGAATGTACTCTGGGGAGAGGAGGATGGGTGTAGAATGTACTCTGGGGGGAGGAGGATGGGTGTAGAATGTACTCTGGGGGAGGAGGATGGGTGTAGAATGTTCTCTGGGGAGAGGAGGATGGGTGTAGAATGTACTCTGGGGGGAGGAGGATGGGTGTAGAATGTACTCTGGGGGAGGAGGATGGGTGTAGAATGTTCTCTGGGGAGAGGAGGATGGGTGTAGAATGTACTCTGGGGGAGGAGGATGGGTGTAGAATGTACTCTGGGGGAGGAGGATGGGTGTAGAATGTTCTCTGGGGGGAGGAGGATGGGTGTAGAATGTACTCTGGGGGAGGAGGATGGGTGTAGAATGTACTCTGGGGGAGGAGGATGGGTGTAGAATGTACTCTGGGGAGAGAAGGATGGGTGTAGAATGTACTCTGGGGAGAAGGATGGGTGTAGAATGTTCTCTGGGGGGAGGAGGATGGGTGTAGAATGTACTCTGGGGGAGGAGGATGGGTGTAGAATGTTCTCTGGGGAGAGAAGGATGGGTGTAGAATGTACTCTGGGGGAGGAGGATGGGTGTAGAATGTTCTCTGGGGAGAGGAGGATGGGTTTAGAATGTTCTCTGGGGAGAGAAGGATGGGTGTAGAATGTTCTCTGGGGGGAGGAGGATGGGTGTAGAATGTACTCTGGGGAGAGGAGGATGGGTGTAGAATGTACTCTGGGGAGAGAAGGATGGGTGTAGAATGTTCTCTGGGGAGAGGAGGATGGGTGTAGAATGTTCTTTGGGGAGAGAAGGATGGGTGTAGAATGTTCTCTGGGGAGAGAAGGATGGGTGTAGAATGTACTCTGGGAGAAGGATGGGTGTAGAATGTACTCTGGGGAGAAGGATGGGTGTAGAATGTTCTTTGGGGAGAGGAGGATGGGTGTAGAATGTTATCTGGGGAGAGGAGGATGGGTGTACAATGTTCTCTGGGGAGAGGAGGATGGGTGTAGATTGTTCTTTGGGGAGAGAAGGATGGGTGTAGAATGTTCTCTGGGGAGAGGAGGATGGGTTTAGAATGTACTCTGGGGAGAGGAGGATGGGTGTAGAATGTTCTCTGGGGGGAGGAGGATGGGTGTAGAATGTACTCTGGGGAGAGGAGGATGGGTGTAGAATGTACTCTGGGGAGAGAAGGATGGGTGTAGAATGTTCTCTGGGGAGAGGAGGATGGGTGTAGAATGTTCTTTGGGGAGAGAAGGATGGGTGTAGAATGTTCTCTGGGGAGAGAAGGATGGGTGTAGAATGTACTCTGGGAGAAGGATGGGTGTAGAATGTACTCTGGGGAGAAGGATGGGTGTAGAATGTTCTTTGGGGAGAGGAGGATGGGTGTAGAATGTTATCTGGGGAGAGGAGGATGGGTGTACAATGTTCTCTGGGGAGAGGAGGATGGGTGTAGATTGTTCTTTGGGGAGAGAAGGATGGGTGTAGAATGTTCTCTGGGGAGAGGAGGATGGGTGTAGAATGTTCTCTGGGGAGAGGAGGATGGGTGTAGAATGTTCTCTGGGGAGAGGAGGATGGGTGTAGAATGTACTCTGGGGAGAGGAGGATGGGTGTAGAATGTTCTCTGGGGAGAGGAGGATGGGTGTAGAATGTACTCTGGGGAGAGGAGGATGGGTGTAGAATGTTCTTTGGGGAGAGGAGGATGGGCGTAGAATGTTCTTTGGGGAGAGGAGGATGGGCGTAGAATGTTCTTTGGGGAGAGGAGGATGGGCGTAGAATGTACTCTGGGGAGAGAAGGATTGGTGCCAATTTGACCTGGCCATTGGCGGGGGGGTGGGTCGGCGGAATGACAATCTGATTTGGCACTAGAATTTGCCAATACATTTCCATAATAGTTTGCAACTTTTCCATAGGCAATAGAGGAACAATCCCAATAATGTTTGCATCAATCTGCCTGTCCTTAATTATAGACTTCGCTCCGTAGATGAACGTTGAAATATTTTGGTTCAAATTAACTTGTTTTTGGATTGTTAAATGCAGTAAAAGTAATGTGTTTTGCCAATTTATAGTCAACAGGAATATTGGTTAGCCGGGATATTAAATTGACTGCAGTTGGGGGAAATGTAGGTGGACTAGGCACCAATCGACTGTCTGGAATCATTTTATGGTGCTAATGAAATGGTATGGAGTTTGAGTTCTTAAACCGAGTCTGTAGATAGTAATCTGCAGCTTTCTTGGTTGCAATTTATGATTACATATCCTACAGCAAAAGTTACTCAGTTGACATTCAAAAATAATCTGGCTACCAGCTGCAGGTTGTATTTGAAGGGCATTTTTGAAGATTGAGAATAGCTGTCATCAAGTCGATACTGATGATCCTTATCTTGATCGGGTGGACATTGGGTACACTGGATAAATCTGATCAGAGATTAATCCTGAATAGCAGGTTTTCAGTGCAGTCTTTGTGTATGTTTTCAAGTAGGCTGACTGAGGAAGGGCGGTGAATGCATCCATAGAGATGTCTGCAGGCTGAGCTAATTTGCCCCTCAAGTTGGGAAGTGGGACTGTGCTGTGATGAAATTTTTTTTTTAAAAAAGGTGGAGAACTTCATTTCCTTCAGATTGGAGGGACTTATGAAGATCCAGATGAAACCGATATATTTGTGGACGGCAACCTTCCTAAAGGGATAGATCAGTTGTCCGAAGGAAGCAGACACACATCTAACCCTTCTAGTCCTGGAATTACAGGTAAGAATTTTGATATCGGGGAAGTCGCCGGGTATTTGCCTTGCTTCTCGTGTGTTCAGTCTTTAGGTGAAAATGTAGTGTCAATTCTTGTGGTGGAATATTTTTATTCCTTTCCTTCCTTGCAGGGAGATGCTTGGCCTTTGCTTAGTTATTCAGATAAGACTAGAAGTCGTAGGGTAGGAGAGGGCGAGAAGAGAAATCGAGCCTGTTATACCCTGTGGGATTTCTCTGTCCTGGCCAAGGTTTTGCCCTCCATAAATGCCACCAAAGACAGATGAACTGGCTATTCCTCTCATGACTGTTTATGGAAGCTTGCGGTACCAAAAATGGCAATCACATTTTCCTACGAAAGTCTCTCTACTTAAAGTAACTGATTCTATGTGGTTGCAGCTTTTTTTATGGTGAATCTCTAATCTTGTAAAAAGTGACCAAGTAGAGAAGTGAATGGAACTGACCCGGTGACTGAGGGCACAAGAAAGGAATGAATTTGCAGAGCAAGAGGTTAAAAATCGGCAAACCGTTCATCATAATAAAGGTTAGGTAAGGGCAAGTTCAGTGTAAATGAAAAGGAGGGAGTTAGCTGTGAGGAGCTCTCTGAATGGCGAGTTACAGGCCATTAGTAGCAACCTGCACAGTGAGCTGGAGTGGGGGGGGGGGGAAAAGGCCAGATTTTGATTTTATTATAGTGGGCACGAGTTGTAATACCAAAGGGAGTGGGATTGGCGGTCAGAGAAAGGGATATAAATAAATCTCTCTCTCATGCTCACTCTCTATGGGAAAGGTGGAGCTGGAGGTGGACAGTCAGGAATCCGTTCAGTGGCGGAAACTCAGATTTTCACTGAAGATTGAGAATTGATTAAAAATGTTGCAAGTGTTTTCTAAATATTTCAATGTCCGCTTTTTTGGGAAAGGGTGGCAGCATTATTTCATACTTCATCCGTTCACGAGCATTTAGTTTATCTCTAATAGACACATTCCCCTACAGTAAGCAAATTCCCTAATCCTCCTCGTAAATATTCAGTTCTTTTCAATCAATTGATGGAGTCAGAGCAAGACACATGCTTGTATCAAAAATGATGTGGAGATGCCGGTGTTGGACTGGGGTGGACAAATGTGAGAAGTCGCACAACACCAGGTTATAGTCCAACAGTTTTATTTGAAATCACAAGCTTTCACCTGACGAAGGAGCAGCCGCTCCGAAAGCTCGTGATTTCAAATAAAACTGCTGGACTATAACCTGGTGTTGTGCGACTTCTCACATGTATCAAAAATGGTGGTGTATCAGCAACTTAATTTTTTGGGATTTTCACCAAAGTTAAGAGATTTCTCTGTGTCCGTCTCTTTGTAAACGAGCATATTACGATGTGTGTCAGGCCGCACATCCATAAACTTTCCCGAAACATCGCTTCAACATAATACCTTTTTTGAGTTTTCATTGAACCTGACCAAGATGTGTTGTCAGATTATGGGTTTATTTTGCTTGAGAGAGAATTGGGATCCATAATCACATGCTATTGAGACTTTCATAAATCTGAGTTAATTAGGTTTTACTCAGAACGGAACATTGCCATTGGTTTAATTAAAAAAAGGGAAAGTTTCCATTTGTATATGATTACTCATTTTAAATCCCTGATCACTGAGGCAAATTTGCACTGTACCAGAAATGCAAATGAGCATCTTGGGACTATAAATCCAGATTTAATTTTATTTTCTGCAGTCAGTTGTATGTTATGAGGGTTCAGTGAGCACAGAAGAATGCAACATGACATTAGGAGTTACTGATATTAAGCTTGACTGTGACTCCATGAAGGTAATCGGTTTTGTTTGAGAGATTTTTCAATGTGTATGTCTGTTGGGATGGTTCTGTTTTGGAGTTATTTTTTTCTTCCCTATATTTTTCTTAATTGAAAATTGGCTAGAGCAGTGAAATCTTCTTCGTGTGGTGCTGCTTGTGGCAATGCAAAATAATTCCGAGTAAAAGTGGTACTGATGCTCTAGTGGCCAGAGCATTAGCCTTTTTTTTTTATATTGGAGGGTGGCGGGGAGAAAGAGGGTGCTACTGCTAAATGTACGTGAGCTTTTTCTTCTTCTTTGCAGGGGTTGACTTGTTGGTGGACCAGCCTTTCTCTGCAGAAGTATTGACGTCACTGGTGGAGCTCACTAGATTTGAGACGTTGACCCCACGATTTTCAGCCACGGTCCCTCCATGTTGGGTGGAGGTTCAGCAGGAGCAACAGCAGAGGCGACATCCACAACATCTGCACCAGCAGCACCATGGGGATGCAGCCCAGCATACTCGCACCTGGAAGCTGCAGTCCGACAGGTACAGCAAAACAGCCAAGATTGGAAATGAAATTGTTTGCTCAATCTGTAAAGCTGAAAATTTTTGGAGACCGCATTTTGTGCTGCTTAATTTACAGCATGCTTTAATTCTGTTAAAGAATTTGATTCAGCGCCATTTAAACCATTGTGAATTACTGCATGCTGCTGTGTTGTCAGATTGCAGTCTTGGTGAACTGCAGTTTTCTCCACTTAAAGATTGAAGCCATAATCTTTGGTCTCCCACAGCACAAACTCTGTCCCCATGCCATAGGTTTCTCTCCCCCAGATACCATCTCTGGCTGAACCAGACTTTCGCACCTAGGTGTCCGATTGGATCCCAAGCTGAGCCTCCAACCCAATACTCTCCATCACAAAGACCACCTATGTAATATCGCCCACCTCCACCCCATCTCGCCCTACCTGCTGTTGAAGCCCTTATCCATGCTTTTGTTATCTCCAACATCGACTATTCCAATGCTCACCTGGCTGGTTCTCATTCTCCACCCTCCATAAACTTCAGCTCATCCAAACATTTGCTGGCCGCATCCTCCTACTTAGCCCTGAGTTATGTTTTCCCTGGCCTACATTGGCTTCTGGTTCCCCAACGCCTGCCATTTAAAATTCTCATCCTTGTGTTTAATTCCCTACATGGCCTTGTGCTTTCATATCTCTGTAACCTCCTCCAGTACTGTAACCTCTACTGAATTCTCAATTCTTCTGACTCTGGCCTTTTGTGTATCCCACACCCATCTCCCTCCCTCCTTTGCCCCACCATTGGTGGCCATGCCTACTGCAGCCTAGGTCCCATGCTGTGGAATTCCTGCCCTAAACCCCTCCCTCTACTCCTTAAAACCCCTCTTTGTCCAAGCTTTGGTCACCCCATCTAATATCTCTTCCCTTGGTGCATGTCTTTTTTTAAAATTTTGCTCTTGTGAAGTGCTTTGAGACATTTTTCTGTGTTAAAGGTACTATATAAATGTGGTATTGCTGTGACCGATATGAAGCATTTTTAACTGATAGGTTATATATTGGATTCTTTCTAGCTGGTCACCACACACTGGGTTAGTATTGGCTAGCTGTTTTTGCAGGCTGCAAAAAATGCACACTCCAGACTGACTGATGTATGCACCTCAGGACAAGGTCTTGATATGTATCATTTGACTTCTGCCATTCCCTTGAATGGGGACCTGTGTCTCGGATCATTCAGTGTTTGAAACTGTTCGATAGGCCAAGTCCTTCCATTCAATTCAATTATGAGCATCCTGTGGGGCTGTTTACAGCACATGTGTATTTGGCAGTGTGTGGGCAAATGCTGTTTTTTGTGAGCCTTGATTGCAGTTTTAGGTGTACTTAAATGGGAAGCTCTGAGGGAGGGAAATTAGATTTTTAGTTTCTACTTTGCATACTAGCCTATAGTGGTTTACCTCAAGTTTTGAATGATTCAAAACTACGGCATGAATATTCCTCATGTCCTATGGAAGGAGTTCAGAGGAAATTCAGTGCACGCTCAAAAATGAGTTCTCATCTTCCCACCCTATATTTATCTCAAAGCTAAACGAGGTGTGTTTTTATGCACGTTTGCTAGAACATTGTTTTCTGGATTGCTTCACCAGCAGTATTTGTTTTGAGAATTAGAGCTTTGAGATGTTGGATTACAATTGACACTTTTACATTTGCATAATTCAGTTGGTTCCCACTCCTGGGATATCAGCATTTGGGAAATGTCGTTTTCTGTAAAACACTGTTGTGTAGTGCGTAATACTTACATATTTCTGCATGTATTTTTTTTTATAGCACCAGCTGGGAGGAACATGTCTTTGAGCTGGTTTTGCCCAAAGCCTGCATGGTTGGACATGTGGACTTCAAGTTTGTCTTGAATTCAAACATCACAAACATTCCACAGATTCAAGTCACTTTATTGAAAAACAAGGCACCTGGTTTAGGTAAAGTCAATGGTAAGGATGTTTCTTTTTCCAACTTCCATCTGTATTTTTCCCTATTGCAAATATGTTTTTTTTTAATTCGTTTCTGGGATGTGGGCGTCGCTAGCAAGGCCAGCAATATGTTAGAACCTAAAGTCCTCCATAATAAGCTGTAAATAAATTACTTGTGGAGGGGGGAGTGTGAAGCCTTAAAATGGTAAATTGCATTATTTCTTTAAGGATCTTGTTTATTGCTTCCATTGTCATCTACATTTAGATAAATGGTGTGTTATTGGGATGATCAAGGATTTAGAGTAAATCTGCTGTAATTGTAGTAAATGACAGTAATTCCTTATTTCTTGCAGAGTCCGCAGTAGACAAGCAGATATTGTTTCCATTATCTCCAGCTTCTCATGTGGAGGTAGAGAGAAATGGAAAACCTGGTCTTACTGATTTAAATGAAGACATGCAGTACACCATGGATGTGGATGAGTCTCAAGGTTAGCGAAAATGTACCATCGGGGGGAAAAAAAAACTCCACAAAGTTTTATTTAATCTGTAGCACTGACTGGTCACATTCCAAAAAACGTGATTTGAAAGGCACTCACTGTCTGGAGACTTGCAACTGGCATCAACATTTGAAGTTTTATGCTTTAAATTTTGTGCAAGGGTATTTTAAGGAGTTAATTAGTGTAGCATTAAGTTCAAATAGTTGTCTGGGGAGGACATGAATATGTGCAATTTTTTTATTATTTTCTTGATGCCTTGACATTTAAAAGTAAAGTATAATCTGAATGAAGTTTCATTCCTGCCGCTGACCATGTAATACAGATAATCCATTTACTGATGCTGCTGTGCTCTGCAGCTTTTGTTGTAAAGTTCCTAAAGGAACAATGCTACTAATTATTCAAGGAAATAGACTAGTTTGAATTTTGATCAAAGACACAGTTGAGTAAAATGGTAGCTGGAATTCAAACTTTGTTAATGCCTACTTGGTGAATGTGATCAAATACACGTTAATATTTAGTGAGGGTTTATGACCTCACACCAGTAGATTTGGTAACTCTGCTGTCAATTTTGCATTTCCGTTCAGTTTTCTTCCAATGGTGGAAAATACAGTAATTTCAGAAAAAAATCTTCCAGTTACGAAGAACTTCTCACTGAATCTTAAAACTAAATATTTGGGAAGGCTTGAGTAAATTCTTGTTCTCAAGGCACGAACTGTGATTTAAGAATTTTGCTTCCCCAAAAACAAATGTTTCTTTTTACTCCTGCCTCGTCCTCCTTCCCTTTCTTTCCACATCCAGGGCATGCATTATCCCTTGACTGATAGGCTTGTGCTCTATTCTTCCAAGAGCTGCCCATTGTAATTAGTCTGGTGACTTTGTTCCTTACCTATGGTGAAGTGCTCAGCTTCTCCACACAGCTGACATTCAAAACTCGAGAATCAAGAGTGCTACCCCAGCGACTGCCGTTACACGCAGAATTCAAGCATTCATGTCTTGGGTCACTTCCCTTAGTTTGGTGCTCTGACTCTTTAATAAAATAAAAGGTTTTTGAAAAGGCCCTTTATTTTGCTTTTGAATACTGTTCTAGGCACGGAACTGAATTAATTGCAGCGTGCATACTTCTCAGTATAGTGCAAGATTGCTGCTCTCCAGGTCGCAAAGGCCTGCCAAGTTCTGTCTCTAGGTGGGAAAGTTGTGTTAATAGTTTGCTGACTAGATACAGCGCTTTATAGCAATGGTATCCTTCATTGCTGGGACTTTCAGGGGATTGAGGGAGGTCCTGCCCTACAGATGTAGGGTGATTTTAGGGTTCACTTGGTGAGTGTTGGTAGACTATCCCAGCAGGAAGTGTAGCTTGCATCAGTGGGGATTTCATTTCACCTACTCCCACCTTAGTTGTAAACTGTTCTTTGCATGAGAATTGTTCAAAATATTACAGCGCAAAGATGTATGACTAAACCTTTTCTTCCATTCCAATACTGAGAAGGTCCCAGGCTGTGTCAGTTTCTGGAGGAACACAAGGAAGATATATTGTGTGGACCGGTATGGTTGGCCAGTGGCCTGGATCTTTCAGGACATGCTGGGATGCTGACACTAACTAGCCCTAAGCTAATTAAAGGTAAGATCAAGTTGGATTAGGTATGATTGCACTGAAAAGCATATTCTTTATTTTTAAATGGCAAAATATTAAGTGTAGATGTGAGTTAAATGAGCTTGATCAGTCTCATCCTAGCTTCTAGGGACTATGGAGCCACAGTGTTAATTGCATATCATTTGGCATCAAATGAATCATCTCATTTAGATGCTAGATTTAGATACTGTTGTCTCTCTGGCACAGTAAAGGCTATTTTTCTGTGGTTATATTTTTGGAGCACAGTAGTGAATTTTGACTCTGGGATTTGATTAGGTATAGCACATCCCTCATGCAAAGGTGAAAAAAATGTGCTCATTTTGAGCAGAATAGAGCTCCGAAATAAATTTCTACAAAAACTTTCATACAAGATTTTACTTCTTAACTATACTTGCACCTACCAGAATAAAAGGAGGATTGTAACAGAACTAGCAACAACTGAGTTTATTTAAAAAAATAAATAAAGATTGCTTGGAAATCCAAGTATGATGCCATTTCCTTTGGCTCCTTGCCTACGTGACTGGAAATCTTTTGCATCACTTGCTTTTTGGGGTTAATTAAATGTGAACTCTGGAAAAATACCCACTTTGTTTCCCCCCCCCACCCCCCCCCCACATTCTTTCTCAAGTGGTGAAACTACAATGCAATTGGAACGTATCCTAAAACTGAGCGTGCATCGAGTGATTGGGGAGTGGGTGGTATTTGTGCTTTGCCTACTTAAACTTAACATTCTTCATTTTTGGCTCTTCTCAGCAGGCATGGCTGGTGGCAAGTATCGGTCATTTTTAGTTCACATCAGGTCGGCTAATGAGAAGCCAAATGAAGAGAATCCTAATGGCAGTGGAATAAGGCCGGTCATGAGAATGCAAGCCTCGAAGCCGCAGAATAGCAGCAAGAGTCACTCTCTTGCTTCGTTACTTGCTAAAGTTACAGCAGGAAAGGTATAGTAGTGATCTGCAAAAGAGAACGGATTCGAACCTGTACTTCATATGAACTTGTAGGCTTTAGTATATGAAAATGAATGTACGTTTCTCTTTTGGTGTCCTTGTAAACTTACTGTCTTTCTACAGGAGAAACCATCCACCTCAAAAGCAACTGAGTCTGGCAGCTCCTCTAAGAAACCTGACAATCTCAGAGGTTGTGATCTGCTGCAAGAAGTTTCTGTCACTATTCGAAGATTCAAGAAAACTTACATCCCAAAAGAAAGGTGATTTAGGGATTTTTATTGACTTTTTGAAAGGGGCTTGAAAATCCAACCTCTTTGTTCCGGCTTTCCTCCTTGACCCCTTCCTGCACAATTCAAGTGCAATTGCTGGGTACATTATTGCAGATACTTCTCCCAAAAGATAAGTCTATCTGCAGCTGGGATATTTTAGCAGGCTATTTGACTGTGGTGGGGGGAGGTGGAGGAGGGGAGGAGAGAAGAGGTCAAACCTTTCAAATGAACATGAAATGTTAAGTGGGCATTGAAAACCCTGTGCCAACATAACTTGATTAACTGTCACCTCAGTTGGATTTGGCACCTCAAATAGTCTGACATGTTTTGAAAGTTAATCTTTGGATCGCTAACTGAAATTTGAGGCGGTCATAGTTGGCTGAAATATAGTTTGGGAAATCCTGCAATCTAAGACAAATATTGTGGGGACTAAATTCGGTTGATTTGCGCCTCCCGTTAGTGCCCTAAGAGGGCGCTAACGGGGCGCAAATCAACTAGCGCCTGGGCGTGGCGCGGCTAACGCCTCCCGTGAAATTCAGCAGGAGGTTAGCGGTGGCACTAACCGGTGGCGCTGCGCCGCCGGCGATGATGTCGGCGCCCTGCTTGCGCCCCGGCTGTAATATTGGGTGGCGCCCCCCCGACTTACCGCTGGACACTATGTCCGCTGGGGTCAGGGGGGCGCTAGTTAAAAGGGAGGTGGCGGGCGGCCATTTTTGTTGCTGGCCGTCTGCCAGCACCTGCCCCCGTTGCTGTCCCCGGCCCCCGTGAACCCCCCTCCCACACGGGCTGCCGGCTGCTCTGTGAGCCTGGCACTCCTCTTGAGTGCCGGGCTCGTTTGCCAGCACTCCTAATCCCTGGTGGCCCAGCTGGGTGTCGGGACGCACTGTGCCAGGCCCCTCCCCTTTAATAAGGGGAGGAAGGCCTGCAGTACCGCAGCACGTAGCTACCTGGGAAAATCGGCCGTGGGGGCGCTAACTTTTTCGGGGCGCTACCCAATTTTTACCCTTGTGTGTTTTAGGACTATCGGCGTGTACAGTTTAGGATCTTTGGTTTGAAGCTAAGATATTGGCTTTTTGAGGTCTGGTCCTGTTTGTGATTTTAGTAACATTAAAGGTGTCATATATATCCCCCCATCAGCATTGATGCAAAGTGGTTTTTTCATCCCCATTGACCTAAAAGTAGCAGTATAACTCAGTACCAAGTGCACTCAAGTTATGAGGTGCATGAATATGTCAGGGAGGTTGTTTTACACTGATTTGACTTTGCACAAAATGCAATATAACTCCAGCCTAATTCTCTGAGGGTGTCATTTTTACAAAGTTCACATACATTGAATTTTTGGAGGTGATTCCTAGCAGAGAAAATAAATTTCCCAAGGGAAGGGGCAGTGAGGGAAAAATTCAACTCATACCACTATTGGAGTAATACATAATGGTGTGAAATGCAAGGGAGTAGTTTATCTTTTTTCTCTTTCTCCCCCTTCCCCATCCCCTCACTAGCTGAGGAATATGGGTCATCTATATTTGTGCATATAAGTTTTTAAAAAATGCAAGTGGCCAGATTAAGGCAATAAAAAAGCAAAATACTGCAGATGCTGGAAATCTGAAATAATTAAGGCAATAAAAGCTGCCCCAGTAGAAGATGTTTGTGGGGTTTCTTTGGGTAATCCCTGCTTTTGTCTTACAGGGTGCAACGATGTGCCATGTTGCAGTTCTCTGAGTTCCATGAAAAGCTGCTTGATACACTCTGCAAGAAGTCGGATGATGGTCCTGTCACAGAACATGCTCAGAGCCTTGTGTTGGATATTCTCTGCTGGTTGGCAGGAGTGCATGCAAATGGACTGTGCAGGTAGGATGAAATGTGCAGCAGTGTGTAAACTGAAACTTGTGGAGATCTTTCCACACTTCAGCATTAGTACTTGCATGTGAATAATAGATTTTTTTATTTTACCTACGCAATCCAGATAATTATGATTTGAAATGCAACTATGCTGTTTGCCTCCTAATTCTTTTTAATAATTGAGTCCTTGGCTGCTGTTTTGTAAATAGAAACCTGTAATGTCAGATATTGCAGATCTATGGATGTGTGTTTGAAGTGATGTGTTTATGTTCTATGAACTTTTCAAATACAGTTTCAGAGATGGCAAAGAGAGTCTGCACGCAAAAACCAAGAAACGACTCACTGGCATTGTACGAGTTTGCTTCTTTGAAGCCGGTCGCAGTATAGCTCACAAATGTGCCCGGTTCCTCGCACTTTGCATAAGGTCAGAAATATCCTATCAAATAAAAATTAATTTGCAGTTTTTTTTTTAAGAAACACTACTTGTAATCCAACACACAATAAGTGGCTAGTTACAGATTGTTTCAAGAGAAAAGTGGCAGCCTCCATTTATTGTTTCTTGGCTGTAATGGATGAAACTTTTAAGTTGGATCTATTTTCATGTTTTTTTTTACACCGTACTGACAAATCATTTTCCCCATTCTTTTCAGTAATGGGAAAACAGATCCAAGCCAACTGGGATTTGGAGGAGCTCTATTGAAAGCTTTACTTGATAATTTGCCTTACTTGCCTGCAGCAGCAACTGGTGGTAGGTTAAACTCCATTTCTATTGCTAACTATATACTACATCTACTTGAATAGTATTGTAAAATAGCCTGCCTTTTGCACTGAATAGCTTGATTTTACGATTCCATTATGTTCTGCTCGTTCATTTGATATAAAGTAACTCTCATCCTCTCTCCACTAAGTTTATCGCTACTAGTCTCTTACTGGTGGAGGATCCTTAAAAAGCTTGAAGGGTGCTGTCAAAAGTTGTTCTTCTTTGCCTCTCCCACCAAAAGAAGTGCAGTATTTATACAGATCTTGAGCACCTCTGCGAAATTAGGTACACGTGTGCAAAGTGTCCTTAAATTGATACCCGCCTGAGAAACTCCAGTGTAACCTGAGGAGTTCCACTCAGTCTGCTGCTTGGACTGTTGAGCGCAGATTGAAAGGCACCAGGGCTCAGTGGGTATGACATGGTCAGACCCTGCATGAGTATATCTACAATCATAGAATTTACATAGAATATACAACACAGAAACAGGCCATTCGGCCCAACCAGTCCATGCCGGCTTTTATGCTCTACTCGGGCGTGTGGGGGGGAGAAGGAAGGAAGAGAGATTGTGTCTGGATATTTAAAAAAAAAAATGAAAACCTCAGTTTTACCAAAAAAAAAGCGTTCTCTCTTCAGCAATTTTGTTTCTTTTTGATGGGGACAGGTTCTGTGTTCTGGTACTTTGTACTGCTGAACTATGTTAAGGATGAAGATCTGGCTGGATGCAGCACAGTTTGCGCATCTCTTCTCACTGCTGTTTCCAAACAGCTGCAGGACCGGCTCACACCTCTTGAAGCTTTACTTCAGACCAGGTTAGTAAAAAGAATATCGCAGTAACAACAATTGGACTTGTAAACCGAGATAAGTTTACATCAAATGGTTAATCACGGTCTGTAATTAGTAAATGCTGGGGAAAATATTTGAAGCTTACCTTCGCAGGACAATTTCCATTCATATTTCCACTTGGCAAAAACTAAAAGTTTAAGTAGATGAAATAATCCTGAAAAGTTTTAAAAAAAAAAAACACACAGGTTTGATCCAATAGCTATTACGGAGACATGGTTGCAATGTGGCCAAGGTTGGGAATTAAATATTCCAGGATACTTAACTTTTAGAAGAGATAGGCAAAATGGAAAAGGAGGGGTAGCCCTGATAAAGGATGGGATAAAAACAGTAGAGAGAAAGGATCTTAGCTCCAAAAATCAAGAAGTGGAATCAGTTTGGGTGGATCTAAAACAGCAAGGGGCAGAAAACATTGGTGGGAGTTGTTTATAGGCCCCCAAACAGTAGTTGTAATGTAGGGCAGAGTATAAATCAGGAAATTAGAGGCACATGTAACAAGGGTAATACAGTAATCATGGGGGACTTTAATCTACATATAGACTGAGCAAACCAAATTTGCAGTAATAGTGTGGAGGACAAATTCATGGAATGTATACAAGATAGTTTCCTAGATCAGTGTGTTGAGGAGCCAACTAGGGAACAGGTTATTTTAGAGCTAGTATCGTGCAATGAGAAAGGGTTAATTAATAACCTTGCAGTAAAGGGGCCTTTAGGGAAGAGTGACCAATGATAGAATTTTATATTAAGTTTGAAAGTGATTTAGTTAAATCCGAAACTAGGGTCTTAAATCTAAACAAAGCAAACTACGTAGATATGAGGGGCGAGTTGGCTAAGGTAAATTGGGAAACTACATTAAAAGGTATGACGATCGAGAAGCAATAGCTAGCATTTAAAGAATTAATACATAATTTACAACAAATATACATTCCTTTAAGGCACAAAAATCCCACAGGAAAAGTGGTTCAACTGTGGCTAACAAGAGAAGTTAGTTATTATTGAGGTTGTAACTAGCAGAACGGATAAGGGGGAACCAGTGGATGTGGTGTATTTGGATTTTCAGAAGGCATTTTATCAGGTGCCACACGAGGTTATTAAACAAAATTAGGGCTCGTGGGATTGGGGGTAATATACTAGCATGGATAGAGGATTGGTTAACGGACAGAAAACAGCGAATAGGGATAAACGGGTCATTTTTGGGTTGGCAGGCTGTAACTAGTGGGGTACCGCAAGGATCAGTGCTTGGGCCTCAGCTATTCACAATCTATATCAATGATTTGGATGAGGGGACCAAATGTAATATATCCAAGTTTGCTGATGATACAAAGCTAGGTGAGAATGTAAGTTGTGAGGAGGATGTAAGGAGGCTTCAAGGGGATATAGACAGGCTAAGTGAGTGGGCAAGAACATGGCAAATTGAATATAATGTGGAGAAATGTGAAGTTATCCACTT
The DNA here is from genome assembly GCA_030390025.1 of Squalus acanthias. Taxonomy (NCBI): domain Eukaryota; kingdom Metazoa; phylum Chordata; class Chondrichthyes; order Squaliformes; family Squalidae; genus Squalus; species Squalus acanthias. Next base: position 71,172 of record JASTWF010000702.1, read on the forward strand.
TGGTCGGAAAAATAGAAAAGCAGAGTATTTTTTAAATGGTGAGAGATTGGGAAATGTTGGTGTTCAGAGGGACCTGGGTGCAGGTACAGCAAGCAAATGGTATGTTAGCTTTATTACAAGAGGATTTGAGTATAAGAGTAAAGACGTCTTACTGCAATTATATCGGGCCCTGATGAGACCATACCTGGAGTATTGTGTACAGTTTTGGTCTCCTTACCTAAGGAAGGATGTACTTGCCATAGAGGGAGTGCAACGAAGGTTCACCAGACTGGGATGGGGGGGGATTGTCCTATGAGGACAGATTGAGTAGACTAGGCCTATATTCTCTAGCATTTAGAAAAATGAGAGGTGATCTCATTGAAACATAAAAAATTCTTACAGGGTAGATGCAGGGAGGATGCTTCCTCTGGCTGGGGAGTCTAGAACCAGGGGTCACAGTCTCAGAATAAGGGGTTGGCCATTTAGGAATGAGATGAGGAGAAATTTCTTCACTCAGAGGGTGGTGAATCTTTGGAATTCTCTACCACAGAGGGCTGTGGAGGCTCAGTCCTTGAGTATATTCAAGACAGAGATCGATAGATTTTTGGATAAGGGAATCAAGGGATATGGGAATAGTGCAGGAAAGTGGAGATGAGGTAGAAGATCAGCCATGATCTTATTGAATGGCGGAGCAGGCTCGAGGGGCCAAATGGCCTACTCCTGCTCCTATTTCTTATGTTCTGGCAGATGAGTTAAGTTGGGTAGGACTGAGCTGCAGCAAATGACAAAGAAAGCAGAAAAACAAATTGAAGGACTAAAAATTGAGGGAGCAACTGCGAGTGACTGCCAAGTGGAATTCTCGATCTTTTTTGATATTTTTAAGATATATTTTGGATGTGATTAAGTAAAGCTTAAGTTCCTGTAAAATACTGTTGGTTTTGTAACCATTGTATTTTTATTTCAGCACTCTTTTTCACAAGTTTCTTTACTTGTTAGTTTAGTAGATTAACAGTTGCCCTCCACTTAGGTCTACCCAATATGTAAATGCTAAATATTTCACACTCCTAAATATCCAGCAGCAGATGGCTGCGTTTGAGACTAATTGTAGATTATTGCAAAGCTAAAATATTACAACACTATAAAACTTTTTATGCTAACCTCAAATTAATTTCTGTACTCCTTTGTACACTGTTTAGTTCAGCTGAAGGTAAGATGATTGTGACTACAGATTTAAAAGAAAAATCAGCTTTATTGATATTTCAGATTTACAGTATAACTGTTTACCTGCATTAATTGGGAGGGGAACCCAATTAATTATCATTAACATTAACATTTCATTAAAATATAATGGTGGGTATGCGTAATTTTTCACTATGTTCACTTGAATGTTAAGAAAAATGTCTCGCAGTACAATTCTAGATTTTTGTCCTTCCAAGCTGAGAAGCATTTCGAGCTGTGTACTAGTAGGCTGAAGTACTAGTGGTTACAGGGCAGTAGTGAGAGGAATTTGAGGGATGAATTAAGATATCGCATGGGTATTGGCACAACAAAATGACTTGTCAATTTTCCTATAGCTTACTGATCCTTGGTTATACACATTCATTCTCATATTTTTGACCAGGTATAGTGGGTGGGCCATTCATACAGTACGAGTTATTTAACTGTCTCGTACTTTCCCCTTGCTCTGTGTGTCGGCAAGCCGTGCACTCTCAGTGTGTGTGGTTTTCTCTGTAGTGCTTGGCCTTTGTTCGTCATGTGGAGGAACATGGCATGAATCTGTAACCCCTCCATTCTGGCACAGCAGACTGGGGCACAAACCTGGTCTGCTGATGCACCACATTGTTATTGAGAATGTGGAACCAAATATTTTGCTGTATTAATCATCTGGACAAACACTATTGATGGGAGACTTGTTCAGCCAGTTTTTTTCCCACTTCCATCCTCTTCTACTTGCAGTGATTCCTTCTGGGAGGTGGATCCATGGATGTTCAGTAGTCCTCTGGTATCTCCTCCGCTCTTCGCACATGGTTCCAAGCAGTAAGGGTCCCCAAACTTTGATCAGCATGTCACATGGGAGACGAATCCTGTACTTGTACCACTGCCTTATATCTACACTTGGCAGCAGGGGCCACTGACTAGAGATCAGGAATGGGAATCCTGAACGGTTTAAAATTCCCCATCGCCCCTCTCTTAGCCTGGTGACACTGAGGCAAATTCTAGTGCATTACCACTGCTCTGCCTAAGATCAGCTAACTTAGTACAGAGCAATGATAACAAAGGAAAGGGTTTTAAACAGAAAAATGTTTTCTGATTGTTTTATATTTACAAAGCCAATGAACTGGATTAGTGCTTGGTATTCATAAAGAAATGTAACGATAGTGGAAGAAGAAATGCATTGTTTCATTGATTAAAATTATGCTCAACATTTTAAATGTATTCTGATATTTGGATGCTAGCTTAATTAAATGAATATGAAGGTACTATAAATTTGTTAGTCACTGATTTTAGTAAATGTTTTTCAGTTTCATTTTTCCTTCCGGTTGGTTATATTTGGTACTCAAACTGTTTTGAAATTTCAGGTACGGTTTGTACAGCTCGCCCTTTGATCCAGTTCTGTTCGACTTAGAAATGGGTGGTTCATCCTGCAAAAATGCCTACAACAGCAGCATGGGTGTGCAATCTGATGAAATAGATCTTTCCGATGTATTGTCAGGTGAGAGTGCAGAAGATGTAGGTTACTGAAGCCAATAAATGCTACTTTGATTCTAGTGGAAATGTTTTTCCTGCACTGTGCTGATTAGCCAATTCCCCAAATGCCATAGAGTTTTAATAGAGACACTCCTGCAGTTCTGTTGAATTTGATAGTTTGTTCAAAATTCAGTGTTCAAGGAAGGAGTTCAGGACAACAATCACTGTTGGCTGGTAGTATAAAATACATATGGAGAGACGTATTGGTGTACAGGAAAGCTCCAGTTTACCACACTGTTTTCACAGCCTATTTTGCATTCTGTCTCCATTCCTGGGGCCAATTAACACTGGTTTATTACACTAAGATTGCGAACATGTAGGCTGGAAAGACCAACTGGTCCATCAAGCCTGCCCCACACCATGATGGCCTCTCGCCTCATTTATGCAGAGGACCAGAATGAATGAGACTGCTGCCTCTATCCAGTGAAGCATTGGATGCGTTCAGTGCCAGTACGTTTGCTACCTGAACTGGTCAGCATAAATAAAAAGCTTCTTGTATAGATGTTTTACAAACCAGTTCTGAACAATGTGTGTATGCATGAAGTAAGTTTTTACTATGTTGGTAGATTTTTAAAAGATCATTAAAATGTCATGAACAGGTACAGAAAATAATCAAAAAGGCTAATGGAATACTGGACTTTATATCTAGAGGACTAGAATACAAGGGGGTAGAAGTTATGCTGCAGCTATAAAAAAAAAAACCCTGGTTAGACCACACCTGGAGTACTGTGAGCAGTTCTGGGCATCACACCTCAGGAAGGATGTATTGGCCTTGGAGGGAGTGCAGCGTAGGTTTACCAGAATGATACCCGGATTTCAAGGATTAAATTACGAGGCGCGATTCCACAAATTAGGGTTGTATTTCCTAGAATTTAGAAGGTTAAGGGGTGATCTGATTGAAGTTTTCAAAATATTAAGGGGAACTAGATAGAGAGAAACTAGTTTCACTGGTTGGGGAGGTGGGGTGCGGGGCATAGTCTAAAAATTAGAAAAACAGCGCTCCGAAAGCTTGTGATTTCAAATAAAACTGTTGGACTATAACCTGGTGTTGTGCGACTTCTCACATAAAAAATTAGAGCCAGTCCTTTCAGGAGTGAAATTAGGAAACGCTTCTACACACAAAGGGTGGTAGAAGTTCAGAACTCTCTTCCGCAAACGGCAATTGATGCTAGATCAATTGTTAATTTTAAATTGGAGATTGATAGATTTTTGTTAATCAAAGGTATTAAGGGATGTGGGCCAAAGATGGGTATATGGAGTTAGATCGCAGATCAGCCATGATCTCATTGAATGGCGGAACAGGCTTGAGGGGCTCATTGGCCTACTCCTGTTCCTATGCAGATTTACTTTGTTAGTTATGGTACAGGCTGCTGACTTGGTTACCCTGCTGTGTTGTGATGCCATCTTAATGTCACACATTGCTGCTTCCCTGATTCAGTACCGTCAGGCAAGAGAGGTGGCACTGCAGCATTGAAGGAAGCTTTTTCATACTGCTTTAAGAGTAGGTGTTCAGCTGCTGCTCTAGAAGCATCAGTGGTATGTATGCCAATTTACCCATGACACAGGTCTGCCTGGTTTTAGAGATCAGTAATCCTTCCTCCCCAAAGCCATATGGCAAGTTGAAGTTGTAATGGTATGTGTGATACAGCTGACCGTATGAAATCCTGCCTTGCAGTATAAACGAGGCAGATTTCACAGCATCAGCAGCCCCAGAATATTACAGAATTATAACTTGAAGCAGTTCTGTAATATAAAGAGACATGAGTATCCACAATTCATGCTGTTCTTAGTTGCTCTGTATGCATGCTACCAATCACTTTGCATAGGTTGTATTCAGTGATGTTCAACATTCTGTGTCCACAGTAAAAATGCACTCAGCGACTCGTAATGGGATAATATAAATTGTGGCATTTTAAACGTTCAAATTAAACACTGTCCCTGTTTATAGGTTCTGCTTATAATGCTTTTAAGCTTTACTGACTGTTGAGCACTGATAATATTCAGGCAGCTTTGTATTGATAGAAGTATCCCTTTCAATACACTACCCTTTTAGAATTTGAACCTTACTTTATGGAGGTAAAAGACGAGTTGCTTTGACCACAATATCTTTTTTTTTTTTAATTTGTTTACGGGATGTGGGCTTCGCTGGCAAGGCCAGAATTTATTGGCCATCCCGAGTTGCTCTTGAGAAGGTGGTGGTGAGCCGCTGCCTTGAACCGCTGCAGTCCGTGTGGTGAGGGTACTCCCACAATGCTGTTAGGGAGGGAGTTCCAGGATTTTGACCTAGCGACTATGAAGGATCGGCGATATACTTCTAAGTCAGGATGGTGTGTGACTTGGAGGGGAACTTGGAGGTGGTGGTGTTCCCATGCGCCTGCTTCCCTTGTCCTTCAAGGTGGAAGAGGTCGCGGGTTTGGGAGATGCTGCCGAAGAAGCCTTGGCGAGTTGCTGCAGTGCATCTTGTAGATGGTACACACTGCAGCCACGGTGTGCCGGTGGTGGAGGGAGTGAATGTTTAAGGTGGTGGATGGGGTGCCAATCAAATGAGCTGCTTTGTCCTGGATGGTGTCGAGCTTCTTGAGTGTTGTTGGAGCTGCACTCATCCAGGCAAGTGGAGAGTATTCCATCACACTCCTTACTTGTGCCTTGTAGATGGTAGAAAGGCTTTGGGGAGTCAGGAGGTGAGACACTTCGTTGCAGAATATCTAGCCTCTGACCTGCTCTTGTTGCCACAGTTAAGTTTCTGGTCAATGGTGACCCCCAGGATGTTGATGGTGGGGGATTCGGCAATGGTAATGCCATTGAATGTCAAAGAGCGGTGGTTAGACTCTCGCTTGTTGGCGATAGTCATTGCCTGACACTTCTGTGGCGCGAATGTTACCTGCCACTTATCAGCCCAACCCGGAACGTTGTCCAGGTCTTGTTGCATGCGGGCATGGACTGCTTCATTATCTGGAGTTGTGAATAGCACTGACCACGGCAGTCATCAGCGAACATCCCCATTTCTGACCTTATGTTGGAGGGAAGGCCATTGATGAAGTAGCTGAAGATGGTTGGGCCCAGGACACTGCCCTGAGGAACTCCTGCAGCGATGTCTTTGGGCTGTGATGATTGACCTTCAATCACCACAACCATCTTCCTTTGTGCTAGGTATGACTCCAGCCAGTGGAGAGTTTTCCCCCCGATTCCCATTGACTTCAGTTTTACTCGGGCTCCTTGATGCCACGCTCGGTCAAATGCTGCCTTGATGTTAAGGGCAGTCACACTCACTTCTCCTCTGGAATTCAGCTCCTTTGTCCATGTTTGGACCAAGGCTGTAATGAGGTCAGGAACCGAGTGGTCTTGGCAGAACTCAAACTGGGCATCAGTGAGCAGGTTATTGGTGAGTAAGTGCCACTTGGAAGGTGTCATTAACAGTGCTGTCATCACTTTGCTGATGATTGAGAGTAGACTGATGGGGCGGTAATTGGCCAGATTGGATTTGTCCTGCTTTTTGTGGACAGGACCTACCTGGGCAGTTTTCCACATTGTCTGATAGATGCCAGTGTTGTAGCTGTACTAGAACAGCTTGGCTAGAGGCGCGGCTAGTTCTGGAGCACAAGTCTTCACGATAGCCAAGATGTTGTCTGGGCCCATAACCTTTGCTGTATCCAATGCATTCAGCCGTTTCTTTATCACGTGGAGTGAATCAAATTGGCTGAAGACTGACTTCTGTGATGGTGGGGACCTCAGGAGGAGGCCGATATCGATCATCCACTCGGCACTTCTGGCTGAAGATGGTTCCAAATACTTCAGCCTTGTCTTTTGCACTCGTGCTGGGCTCCACCATCATTGAGGATGGGGATATTCATGGAGCCTCCTCCTCCCGTGAGTTGTTTAATGGTCCACCAACATTCATGACTGGATGTGACAGGACTGCAGAGCTTTGATCTGATCTGTTGATTGTGGGATCGCTTAGCCCTGTCTATAGCATGCTACTTCTGCTTTTTAGCATGCATGTAGTCCTGTGTTGCAGCTTCCCCAAGTTGGCACCTCATTTTTAGGTATGCCTGGTGCTGCTCCTGGCATGCTCTTCTGCACTCCTTATTGAACCAGGGTTGGTCCCCTGGCTTGATGGTAATGGTAGAGTGAGGGATATGCCGTGCCATGAGGTTACAGATTGTGGTGGAATACAATTCTGCTGCTGCTGATGGCCCACAGCACCTCATGGATGCCCAGTTTTGAGCTGCTAGATCTGTTCTGAATCTATCCTATTTAGCACGGTGGTAGTGCCACACAACACGATGGAGGGTGTCCTCAGTGTGAAGACAGGACTTCGTCTCCACAACGACGCTGCTACCAATACTGTCATGGACAGATGCATCTGCGACAGGTAGATTGGTGAGGATGAAGCCAAGTAGGTTTTTCCCCTCGTGTTGGTTCTCTCGCCACCTGTCGCAGGCCCAGACTGGCAGCTATGTCCTTCAGAACTCGGCCAGCTCGGTCAGTAGTGGTGCTACCGAGCCACTCTGGGTGGGGGACTTCAATGTCCATCACCTAGTGTACATTCTGTGCCCTTGCTACTCTCAGTGCTTCTTTCAAGTGGTGTTCAACATGGCGAAGTACTGATTCATCAGCTGAGGGAGGATGGTAGGTGGTAATCAGCAGGAGGCTTCCTTGCCCATGCTTGACCTGAAGTCATGAGACTTCATGGGGTCCGGCGTGAATGTTGAGGACTCCCAGGGCCACTCCCTCCCGACTGTATACCACTGTGCTGCCACCCCTGGTGGGTCTGTCCTGCCAGTGGGACAGGACATACCCAGGGATGGTGATGGAGGAGTTTGGGACATTGGCTGAAAGGTATGATTCTGTGAGTATGACTATGTCAGGCTGTTGCTTGACTAGTCTGTGGGACAGCTCTCCCAATCTGCAAGTATTTGGTTAAAGAGTATGGCAAATAATTTTCTGCATCAAAGATATAGCTGTCATTTTATAATATAAGCCTTTCTAGTCAAATAAGATATTTAATTCTAATTTTGGGAGTTACTTTCTGGTTTCCCGCACCCATTTCCTGCCTCCCTCCATTTCCACCTGTCTGTCCTTGCTAGATGTGCACTAAATGTAAGGGGCTTAACTTAAACTGTAAATGTGTATCCTTCTGCAGGGAATGGAAAAATGAGCAGTTGTGCAGCAGCAGAGGGCAGTTTCACAGCTCTGACTGGACTCCTGGAAGTGGAACCTCTGCACTTCAGCTGCATTTCAACCAGTGATGGCACGAGGGTGGAGAGAGATGATGCAAGTAAGTTGAGAAGTACTAAATGATGGCGAGAAAATGGTTATTTCTATAGAACATGGACCCCTTTTCAGTGTGACCAATTCTTATGGGTTAACCTCACCACCCTGCCTAACGGGGATGGCCAAAGGAACATAAAGTTGGCAACTTTCTATCTTCCCATGTGCCACTAAATGTCCCAAAATGTATGCAAAATGTAAATGTTTCTATGGGGTTAATTGTTCATGAAGCTAACAAAATTGGTTTGCTTTTGTATTCAATGGCCGAGTGTGCACAGTAGACCACAGTAACCCTCAATTGTCGGAAGATCATTTGAGCTGGAGCTTGAAGCATTAGGCATGCCTAACACTTTAAAAAAAAAAAAAAAAAAAAAAAAAAAAAAATGTGTAATATATCTTTCAGATCAAAATCCTTATTGTATTTTAACTTGCAATGCGAACGTTTCTGCTTTCCTCCTATCTAGTGACTGGCTTTGGACTTACAACAGCAGTGGGTGGGCTTACAACTGGTACAGTAGGAGAAGCCTCAACAGCACTGAGTTCAGCAGCTCAAGTAGCCCTTCAGTCCCTCTCCCATGCTATGGCTTCAGCAGAACAACAGCTACAGGTTCTTCAGGAGAAACAACAGCAGTTGCTGAAACTTCAGCAGCAGGTGAGCAGTGAGGTTTTAATCCTATTTGTTAATTACGGAAACCGTGATTAAAATTTGGTGGCCCTGATTTTTACCTGATCCTCCTAATGTATTTAAACATGTTACCTTAACACTTGATATAATTAGTGATAAACCTAGCAGCACTTTGATGCACAAATGAAATGTGAGTATTTAGTTTTGTATTACTGTGTTGATTATGGGAAAACCTGGTTTTAGGATAGATAATAGCAGGGATAGTTGCTTCACACAAGCTCAAATCCTAAAACCAAATCTCATTTTTTCTGTGTTTGTTCTAAGTTATAATTGGAAACCTCACGAGCTGTAATAAGGTAGTTTAATGGACTACTCTTCTTTTAAATATAACAGAAAGCCAAGCTGGAAGCCAAGTTGCATCAGACTACGGCAGCGGCAGTAGCAGCGGCAGCACCTGGAGTCGGACCTATTCACAACTCGGTGCCTTCTAGTGCCTCCACAGCACCTGGCTTTTTCATACATCCTGCCGATGTCATTCCTCCCACTCCAAAAACCACGCCGCTGTTCATGACTCCGCCATTAACGCCGCCCAATGAGGTAGTCTCTGCAGCAATCAGTGCGGAGTTAGCACAGCTCTTTCCTGACTCAGTTATTGATCCTCATCCAGTCACTGTGGCCATTCATTCAAAAAATACCAACAAGTCCAAAACGGTATGTTTGGGGAAAATCACACTAATTTATTTTTTAAAACATTGTGCATATTTAAATACAAGTAGGCTTTTAGAAATCGATTAAACATCAATTGCATACAGTTCCAATTAACTTTTTTTTTAAAAAAAAACTATTTGTTGTAAATTAAACTAACTCTCTGAGGAGATGCATACACGGATTTTACACAAGGCATTCCATAAGATGCCGTGTAGGAGGCTTGTTGCAAAAAATTGGTGTGATGCAATGTAGGTAGAAATTTGTTGGACAGGAAACAAATGATTAGTGTTAGCAAGTGTTGCTTGAGTTGGAGAACAATAGCTAGTGGTCTATCCTAGTGGACAGTGCTAGGCCCACTTTGTTCTTGTCGATTTTATATATAATTTGTATAGGGCCAACAATATGGAAATTTACTGACCAATGTGAGGTAATGGATTTTTGGAGGAAAAATCAGAAATTGGGAGTACGCACTTAATGGAAAGACGTTGAATGGTGTGGCTGACCAGAGACACTTGGGCCCAAATACATAATTCAGTGAAAGTGAGAATGTAGGTCGAAAAGGCCAATAGCATTTTGGGTTTTTTAAATAGGGGTTTAAAGTAAATGAGTGAAGAGGTAATCAATTAGTACAAGGCATGATTGGGCCACAATTCGAGTACTGTGTACAGTTTTGGGAGCCCCATTATAGAAAGGGCACTTTCTGTTGTTGATCTCTGCATTGTGTCTCGGACAGTGTTAACATGCTATTTGCCTGCGATGTTTCCATATCCCCTTGCAATCTTTAAACAGAAACTTAGACGGTTAATAATTTGTGAATTGTAATTTGCTAAATGTTGGATGTCATGCAGAATGCTTTATTGCCACAAATGTGTGGTAAGAAACTACTTAATGGGCAGGTATGATTCATTTTTGTTTTCAGCTGGTCTGTTTGAAGAGCACTGCCAGAAATATGTTTGGGCTGCGTGTTGGTTTCACAACTAAAGTACAAGTGCTTGTACCAGATTCTTCATGTAATGTTTCATTTAATTGTTGATTTTGGTTGTTCACTCTACAAAATGTGTGTTTTTGTATTTTTGCAGAGTCCTCTGGGGACTGGTCTCGCGCTAGCAATTTCTCATGCTTCTCACTTACTTCAGCCTCCACCGCATCAATCTATCATCATTGAACGCATGCACTCAGGTAGAGAAACTTTTTGTAGTTGTTGTAACAATTAGTTAACCTGCACTAATATTTCAGAGCTGTATAAAACATTTATTTTTCTTACCAGTTTTCTTGCTTCCTGCCCTGACTGCAACGACTCCTGCATTATTTTTTTTTTTAAGTGTCGGTTGTCTTGTTGCATCATCCAAATGGCCATTTTGCATGTGTGAGCCCAAACAGATAATGTATTTGATCATGAAGCGCAACACAGATGAGCTTGATGCCGTCCTCACCTTATGTCCATATGCACCCACATTCCAGCAGGGATCCAAGGTTGGCTATCAGAAGTGTGAATTCTGGCTGATTTTCCCCTCCCTAGCCAGGGGCACGGAGAGTGACTGTTGTGCCCCTACTTGCCACCTTGGTTGAGATCAATTACCAGCACAGACCACGGATTGAACTTGGGACCTTCCTGCTTTGTGCAACAAAAGTACTCGCTGCTTTTACCAGTTGAGAGATCGGTGCCCTACCTGTTACTTTTAAGCAATGTTCCCTCTCAATTTTTTTTACCCGTGTGCGGTCCCATTTAAATTGGCTGCGGCAACAGCTGGTGAGCGGCCTGCGTGGGACCTCACGATCGATGCGCGGCCACGCACCTTAGGGGGGACGTTGCTTTTTAGTCATATCCACTTTTTGAGGTCGAGGGCATTTTGATGAATGGGGAAGAGGATTGGGAGAGAGGAGGAAAGCAAATAATTTTAATAACAGTTTAGTTTTAATAGCTTAGCTATTCTCCTATGCACTCCCAAGATGGTCTTGCCTGCTACACAACCTTGTTAGATGTTGAACAAAGTATTAATTTTTATATTAATCCCATACTGATATTTTATATTTTCTTGTCCTACATATCCTTAGTACGGCGTTCATATGGGCATTTTGTTGTACCAAAACATCTTGCTGAGTTAGGAAATTTAAACTGGGTTTTGCTTTTCCGATTTAGGGGCAAGAAGGTTTGTGACGCTGGACTTTGGGAGACCAATACTCTTGACCGATATATTGATTCCAACCTGTGCAGACCTGGCATCTTTATCAATCGATATTTGGACTTTGGGAGAAGAAGTGGATGGAAGACGTTTAGTGGTGGCCACAGATATTAGTACACATTCATTGATTCTTCATGATTTATTGCCGCCACCTGTTTGCAGGTTCATGAAGGTATGCAGCCTGTTGAACTAAATGGAACAATAACAACTTGCGCTAGTATAGCACCTTTAACATAGAAAAACAGTTCGAGGTGCCTCAAGTATAATCAGACAAAGGTCGACACTGAACCAAAGGAGATATTCGATGGGGTAACTAAAAGCTTAGTTGAAGAGGTGGATTTTAGGGAGGATCTTAAAGAAGGAAAGGTAGGTGGAGAGGTAGCGAGGTTTAGGGAGGGAATTCCAGAGCTTGGATAGCTGAAGGCACGGCTGCCAATGGAGGAGACAAAGGGGTTTCAGCATGCACGTGGCCAGAGTTCTCGGGTAGGCTGGCAGAGGTTATTGAGATAGGGAGGGGTGGGGCCATGAGGGATTTGAACACTAGAATGAGAATTTTAAATTTGAGGTTTTGGGGGACCGGAAGCCAAGGTTGGTCAACGAGCACATGGCAATGGGTGAGTGGGACTTTGTATGTGATAGGATACGGGTAGTGGAGTTTTGGGTGAGCTGAAGTTTACGAAGTATGGTGGATAGGAGGCCAGTGAAGAGAGTGTTGAAATAGTTGAGTCTGGAGTTCACAGATGGATGAGGGTTTTGGCAGCAGATTGGCTGAATCTAGTTGAGAGGGGCCATGTTACGGAGGTGGACGTAGACAGTCTTTGTGATAGAGAGGTTGTGGGGTTGGAAGCTCAACTCGGAGTCAAATAGGACACTGAAGTGCAGAAAAGTCTGGTTCAACCTGAGACGGTGGCTGGGGAGTGGGGTGGAATCAGTGGCAAAGGTATGGTGTGTGTGGCGGGGCCAAAGATGATAACTTTAGATTTGAGATAAATCAATTATAGGACAATTGCTTGACGTTTTGTATGTTTCTTTTAACATAATATCAATAAATAAGCTCATGAAGCCTCGTATCACTGTTTTAAACCAAATCCTCCCATTTGCTTTGCAGATCACTGTGATTGGGCGTTATGGCAGCACAAATGCAAGAGCTAAAATACCACTGGGACTGTATTATGGGCACACCTACATCTTACCGTGGGAAAGTGAGATCAAGTTAATACATGACCCCCTAAAAGGTGAAAGTGACTCTGCGAGCCAGCCAGAAATGGAACAGCAGTTAACAATGATGGTAGCTCTCCAAGAAGACATACAGTGCAGGTTAGTTTAATCTTTTTAATAGGTGCAGATCAATGTTCCCTGTAAGCTGTGCGGACGCATGGCTGCGCAGCGCTCCAGGGAACCCACGCAAGCCGGCGTTTCAATGGAAAAACCGCGCATGAGTGGTATTTTGAATGGCCCACGCAGCCCCTTAAAGGGGTCATTGGGCCAAAAATAAATTACAGGGAATATTGGTGCAGATATAGACTGGTCTTTTGTTTCCTTTACCCATCTCTTGACGATGATGGTTTAGACTGGGGCGTACTTCTACTGGAGCTGCTGATCCTCCAGTACCCCAGTGAGGGGCCATTCTTCATATATTGGCCAAGACAATGAGTGACATTTATAAGTACATAAGTACATAAGAAGTAGGAGCAGGAGTAGGCCATCCGACCCTTCGGGCCTGCTCCGCCATTCAATAGGATCATGGCTGATCCGAACCTAGACTCACATCCACTTCCCTGCCCGCTCCCCATAACCCTTAATTCCCTTATCAGCTAGGAAACTGTCTCTCTCCGTTTTAAATTTATTTAATGTCGCAGCTTCCACAGCTCTCTGAGGTAGCAAATTCCATAGATTTACTACCCTCTGAGTGAAGAAGTTTCTCCTCATCTCAGTTTTGAAACGGCAGCCCCTTATTCTAAGATTATGCCCCCTAGTTCTAGTCTCACCCATCAGTGGAAACATCCTCCCCGCATCCACCCGATCAAGCCCTCTCTCAATCTTACATATTTCGATAAGATCGCCTCTCATTCTTCTGTATTCCAATGAGTAGAGGCCCAACCTACTCAGCCTTTCCTCATAAGTCAACCCCCTCATCTCCGGAATCAACCGAGTGAACCTTCTCTGAACTGCCTCTAGAGCAAGTATATCTTTTCTTAAATATGGAAACCAAAACTGTACGCAGTACTCCAGGTGTGGCCTCACCAGTACCCTGTATAGCTGAAGCAAGACTTCCCTGCTTTTATACTCCATCCCCCTTGCAATAAAAGCCAAGATTCCATTGGCCTTCCTGACTATTTAATTATAATGACATTTGACTATTTAATCATGGGGAAGGGGAGCATCCCAACCATGTCTGCTGTTGTTGCACAATTTGTTGATTTGTCCAGCATCGGTCACTTTATAGTGATGAGCAGGAACCCTGACCCTCCCCCCCCCCCCCCCCCCCCCCCCAATTCCTTAGCTGAGAGCACTGAAATACTGAAATCCCTACTGTTGTTCCTTGCTGAAACCGGTAAACCTGCATATTTTCCATTTTTGAGCAATGCTACTTTTTGCTTTCAGAATACATTTTTTGCTGTTTGACATTTTGTAAAGTGGTCTGCAAACTTGTATGAATTTAAAATGCAGAAATCTTGAATCTTACAACACAGTTGATGGAATCCAATTGGTCCCACTCCCCTGCTCTTGCCCTGTAGACTTGCAAATTTTTCCTGCAACTTTTTCCTGCAACAAGTACTGAAAAAGTACTACTAAAATTGCGGATTCCTCAATAAACTGAAATGGTGTTTTTGAAGTTTTGTTGCTGTTCTTGGCTAATGTGCATAGTACCAAGCTGGGATTCGGGTGAGCTCTGTGATGGCACTTTTTTTGGCGTAGTGAGTATTAAGCCATATAGAATATTAAGACCATTGTGTGTGCTAATGGTAGCTGGGATGCTACAACTGCCTCAACAGTTGGAATGTGAAAAGAAATGAGCCTCTCTTGATCGCTATGCAGGGACTACTGCTGTAAAATGAATGAGGGTAGGATTGAGCTCCGTTCTGGAAGCTAGCCTGCTGTGTTTAGCCGTAGACTCACAGCTGAAGGCTAGCCACTTCGGCAAGGTACTCGAGGGTTGGCAGGGTTTGTTGGAACCCTATCCCAGGGGAGTAAGAACGAGGCGGGACAGGTTAGAATCTGTTACTTCTCCAACTTTTTTCCAGTTCTGACGAAGGGTCATCGACCTGAAACGTTAACTCTGTTTCTCTCTCCACGATGCTGCCTGACCTGCTGAGTGTTTCCAGCATTTCCCGTTGTTTCAGATTTTCAGCAGCCGCAGTAATTTGCTATTGTATGAGGTTAGCATTAGTGTTCCTTTTTATATATAAAAAAAAAATTATCCCATTAAAATGGTGTATTGCAAGAACTTTAATGTGCCTTTCTTGGTTAATCAGTCTGAGAATAGCATTGATAGTAACTTCTTTTTGTGGCCTAGAAGGGAAGATGGTATTAATGAGAGGAAATGGGAAGGAGATCAAAAATTAAACTGAAAAATATTTGGTAGAACCACTACGAGACTATAGAACAAAAGTGTTCATGGGTTTTGTTTGGTAATAAGTATAGCCTATTTAACAATTGTAATTTGCTTTGACAGGTATAACCTCGCTTGCCATAGGCTGGAAACTTTGTTGCAGAATATTGACCTTCCTCCACTGAACAGTGCTAACAATGCTCAGTACTTCCTACGGAAGCCTGACAAAGCAGTTGAGGAGGATAGTAAAGTCTTTTCAGCATATCAGGACTGCATTCAGTTGCAGCTTCAGCTAAACCTGGCCCATCACGCTGTGCAACGCCTTAGAGTGGCTCTTGGATCCAGCAGGAAGACTCTGCCAGAAACATACGATTCAAAAGAATTGATACAGAATTCTTCTACGGAGCAACTACGCACCATCATCCGATACCTTCTGGATACACTGCTGAGCCTTTTGCATTCGTCCAGTGGTTGGTGTCTCTTTATCCTTTTGAAAGTGTTCATGTACAATGTTCATAATCACGTTAAACTAAATAACTATCTAGGAGATCACAGCTATGGTTCCCCCAGCAATATATAAGTGGGTTTAGCGCCATTCAGTTCTTCGCAGAGGCTGGGAAGACAGATAATTTGGGGGGTTGGGGGGGGGGGGGGGTGGTAGACATAATGAACGTCGGTCTTAAATGACATTGATCACACAGACAAGTCAAGTGTAAGCTGAATGCCTATTCAGATGTTCGAGCAAAGCAGCTATTTATTTAAAATATCATCACTTAAAACTCCTTCCATTGAGAAAATCCTTTATGCTATTCCCCTTTCTCCTATAAATCTTTTCAGTTTTGTTGAGATAGTTAGAAGCTGCTAAATGAACATGTATGATCTGTGACTAAATGTCGGCACAAAGAGGTGACTCACAGGTTGATGTAGATGTGTGTAACGCTTGTAAGATTAGCTTTTTTAAATTGCTTGTGATTCAGAAAGGTGGAAAGGTACAATCTATATTAGTGTTGTGGGTTAGCTCTGAGGTTCATTGCTTTAAAATAACATTTATTTAGCGTATGCAGACCCAGCATAGCATTCCAATCATCTTCGAGCATTGTCATCACCAGCATGCAAAACGTGTCTGCCACCCGATAGTTTAGCTAGTGGGCATGATTCAACGGCATGGAACATGGTTTGTATTTGTCCATTGGGACATTTGTAGTTGTCATGAAAGGCCCCATTGGTGAAGATTTGTGGCCTGTTATCCCTGTCCAGTTGGTAAGCAGTTGAGAAGTACCCATCTGTGACGTGGCTAGTTGAATCCTGGTTGACTGTAGGGTTGGAGATGATGCATAGGAGCATTTGCTGTCCACTCTTCATGCCAGCGAGTTGGTAACGAAAAGTCAAAGGATCAGGAAAGGTTGACTATATCTGGTGTCTCTGAGAGACCTGTGCTGCTGGTGGATAGATAAATCAGTAAATTGGCAACATGATTTTGCTGCAAAGTATATTCACCAATTTTGCTCTGTATTTGTACGATGAAGATGTGCAGGAGCTGTGTTGCAGATAACTGGTAACCATGGGAAGGATGTAGGGTGCAATGTGACTGATACAAAGCACACGGTTGCATTCAGTTGAGTATCCTCCAGCTTAGTGCGTGATGGGCGATCCCAAATGGGAGCGCTGTATTCCACAACTGATTAGCAGAGTGAAAGCAGATGAGCGTAAATCACCGCTGAGTCCTGATAAACCTATAACTGCTTTCCTAAGTTATTCAGTTTGGAACAGATTTTCTGCAGGTATTGCGTGAGTATATACGTAATATTTTACTACTTCCCATTTATTATACTCGTAACACTTCATTATCCCAAAACTGATTTATTGCAATAATTTGGTAGTGTGGGGGAGAAGTGAAATGAGTGCTGAGCATTTGGGTAACTTGGAAGAGGTATAAATCAGTATTTTGAGAATACATATACCTAAAAATATTTTGGATATTAATTTCACTGAGCCATTGCAAAAAAAATGTGAAAAAAATTTGGGGAGGAATGATTTGATTTCTCATAAATTACCTTCTCCCAGAGTGTGTGGGATTGACTTGTATTTTTTCTGTAGAAATTTAGAATGTATTTTGGCCGACTCCCGTGGCATCAATTCATAGTGGTATGTCTGCCTGAAAAAGACACGGCAGGAATGTGAAAATACAAACAAGTGGTTGTTGGCAGAGTTATTTTGAGTAACCTGCTACTCCCAGCCCTACGTCTGTGTTTTTAAAAAAAAAAAAAATTCGGATTTTTAAAAATTTATTCACGGGATGTGGGTGTCGCTGGCCAGGCCAGCATTTATTGCCCTTGAGAAGGTGGTGGTGAACCGCCTTATGCAACTGTGTGGCTTGCTAGGCCATTTCAGAGGGCAGTTAAGAGTCAACCACATTGCTGTGGGTCTGGAGTCACATATAGGCCAGACTGGGTAAGGACGGCAGATTTCCTTCCCTAAAGGACATTGGTGTACCAGATGGGTTTTTACCACAATCCGATAGTTTTATGGTCACCATTACTGATACTAGCTTTTTTTATTCCAGATTTATTTAATTAACTGCATTTAAATTCCCCAGCTGCTGTGGTGGGATTTGAACTCCTGTCTCTGGATCATTAGTCCAGGCCCATGGATTACTAGTCCAGTAACATAGCCACTATGCTACCGTACCCCTTATGTTGGTGCATACAGTGCCCCCAATTGACCGATATAAGACTTTGATGTGCTGTATCCAGTTGGCAGTCCTGATGCTCATTATCTTTTTGCTAATGGTACATTTATATATTTTTTTAAATACTTGTAGGTCATGCTGTGCCAGCAGTTCTTCAAAGCACATTTCATGCACAGGCCTGTGAGGAACTGTTCAAACATCTGTGCATCAGTGGTACCCCGAAAATACGATTGCACGCTGGACTGCTGCTTGTGCAGCTTTGTGGTGGTGAGAGGTGGTGGGGGCAGTTCCTGTCCAATGTTTTACAAGAACTTTATAACTCTGAGCAACATCTCATCTTCCCACAAGACAGGTAGGTGGACTGTACAAACATCACCACGAGTGGTTTGCATTACAAATAAATAAACTTGAATGAAATAATCAGCACTTAATTACATAAAATAACTCCTTTTTTAAGCATTGTTTATTGGTAAAACACAAGTTTTTTTTTTTTCTTCAGCCCCAATATTTGAAATTTGATAATCACTGTGACCTGGAGATGCATTAAATATCTTAGCTATTCAAAAGAACTAGTGTTTCTTCGAAACAAAGATCTAAAGCCCTTACTATAACCTGAGCTACTGGTCAAACCAAGCAACTATTTAGGTGACTTTTTATATATTTGCTATTTCCAAGAGCTCATAATTTATACCTCCTTTTGTTACTGCCTCTCCTTTGTTTCAGGGTTTTCATGTTACTTTCCTGCTTTGGTCAGCGATCGCTTAGTAACAGCGGGGTCTTAGAGGGCCTCCTGAACCTTTTGGATAACTTGTTGTCATCTCTGCAGCCACAGATGACGACATACAGACGTACAGAGGGTAAGCATGTATTTACATCCGAATACGAGCAGTGAAACGATAATTCACTTTTTTGAACAGAGTTCATGTGCAGTTTGTGTTTACATCTCCTATATGTAGTAGTAACCCAGAGTGAAGTTTCTGTTTCAAATCAATTTTTAACCGTTTATTGTTCACGTAAAATCTGCACTAGACAATTAAAAAAAAAAAAAGTGAGATGTGGGTAACCCTGGCAAGGCTGCATTTATTGCCCATCCCTGGTTTCCTTGGGAATGTGGTGCTGATGGGCCGCCCCCTTAAAACACCACAGTCGTTACCTGGATGCTAGGAGGGAATTCCAGGATGTTAACCCAGCGACAGTTATAAATCCCTGCTCTGGTTTGTAATTAAGCATAGAATATTTTATAAAGCCATTTCTTAGGGTTAAAAATAAATGCTATTCTGACCATGTACTAAAAGTTATGAGTGTGCTCTTTGAGCCAGAATATTTGATAAATTTCTTGCTTTTAGGTTTTTTCAGGGACAAGACAACTTGGTGTCTTCCAGCATTATTCCTGTGCCTAATTTATTTTCCTTTTTTTAATCTTTTCCCCCTCCCCAGGTGTACTGGACATCCCAATGGTCAGTTGGGTTGTAATGCTCGTGTCTCGGCTGCTGGACTATGTTGCAAGTGTTGAAGATGAAGTGGCTGCAGCCAAAAAGCCATTAAATGGTAAAGACAGAGAACGGATGCTGACAGGTATACCTCATTACAAAGTTGCAGTATGTTTAATTTCCAATTTAATTTGCTTATTTATGAATGGATTGGTACCTACAGCACTTAAACCATTGTAAAGTCAATTTATAAATTTCTCCTACCTTCCAAAATTCTCTACCAGTCGAATTGATAGCAAATGACCTGCTTGCAGACATTTGCCAGTGTTGTGTTTAGCCAGTTAATTACATGGTACAGATTGGTTTGACCCTGCACAGCTCCAATAAAAGGCTTGCAGTAGTTAATGATGGGACAAAGCAGTGTTGTGCCCCTCTGTGGTGCAGTGCAATAGTGTACAAATGCACTGTGCCAACAGACCATATTGAGTAATGTTGAAAAATATATTTGGCCCAACCTTGAATGTTTTGAATTCTGAGGTAAACACTGCTTGTCTTGAGTGTGTAATAAAGGACTGGAGTTTCCTCTCTGCTCTAGGAAACCAGTGGAGCTTCATCAATAACAATCTTCAGTCGCAGTGTTCAGGCAGATCCACCAAAGGCAGCAGCAGTCTTGACCGGTTATATTCGAGAAAAATTCGAAAGCAACTCATACACCATAAACAGGTATTGTTTCATCAGTTGACAATATGTGTGAACTTTGTTTAGATTTTGCACTCTACTCAGTAATCCAATACGTTGACAAATATTAAAGCAGTGATAATGAGTTTTTTAATCTCAATTAAAATTGTTGAGACAATAATTGCAGCATGTATATAGCACATATGGGACCACTCTCCAATTGCTATGTTTGGGAGAAAGAAGAATATTTTTCTGCCAGCTAGTGTGGTTTAGGATGATGCTCATCTAAGCGAGTTTTGTCTCAAGTTGGGCTGTGAGATACAGTGTAATCCAGACTTGACTTCAGTTGGGTACCTCTGGTGTGCTGTGCCAAGTGTTGGGATATGGTTTTCCACCTGTCACTGCCCATGTGAGTTCCTGATTTTCACTGGACTGGTAATCAGACACTCCTTCACAGGGAGGGACAGTGAGAAGGGTAGTTATTCCAGGCATGCTAATGGCTGCGTCAAGGGATGCATTTGCAGAAATCTTTGAGCAGATTGCCTGTAAGTACTCTCAACCGGGCTTTAGTGTGTGTTACTGGGATAAAATAAACTTCAGGAGCAACCTCGGAGGGGAGAAAGATGAGAATACGTCAGCTTTTTAAAAAAATAAGATGATCAGGGTGTTTAAGGACTTGGTCTGTAGTTTGTGTGCGTTTTGGGGCGTGTGTACATATCAAACTGACTTTTGATTTAACCTTTTTTGCAGCAACTCAATTTGTTAAAAGCAAAACAAAAGGCATTAGTTGAGCAAATAGAGAAAGAGAAGATCCAGAGCAGCAAAGGATCCTCATATAAACTTTTGGTAGAACAGGCAAAACTAAAGCAAGCTACGTCAAAGGTATGACGTCTGTTTTGTTCTATAGCTTAAGTGTTAAAAATGGTTGCAGTACTATTGGTCCAGCACAGGACAAGAAATAATAGATTGTTTTTTTGCAGCAACAACTTGCATTTATATAGCATCTTTTTAACATAGAAAATTGTGCCAATGTGGTTCACAGAAATGTAATCAAAAAAATGGAAGCTGAACCAAAGGAGGAGATATTAGGCAGAGTGAGCAAAAGCTTTGTCTCAGAGCTGCATTTTAAGGAGGTTCTTAAAGGAGACGAGGGTTGTGGCGAACTTGAGTTTTAGGGAGGGCATTCCAGAACCTGGGCCTTAGTCTGCTGGAAGGATTGTAGCCAATGGCAGGCTAGGGGATGTACAAGAAGCCAGAGTCAGAGGAATGGACAGTTCAGGAGGAGGGGTGGTTGTAGGGCTTGAAGTGTAGAGATCGGGAGGGGTGAGGCCATGACTGGGATTTAAACACGAGAATGAGAATTTTGGATGCTGAGGGACTGTTGGCCATTGTAGGTCAGCAAGGACGGATGATTGGGTGAGCAGGATTTGATGTGCGATAGAATATGGACAGCAGAGATTTGGTTAAGCAGTGTAAGAGGCTGAGAGGCAGGCCAGGAGAACATTGGAATAGTTGAGTCAGGAGGTGATTGTGGGAGATGGGCTGAGGTAGGGGCGGAGGTGGGTGGTCTTAGATAGGTAAAGTGATGAAGAGGATATGGGATTGAATTGGACCCCGAGGTTGCTAACAGTCTGCTCAGCCTGACGCAGTGGCCGGGAAGGGGCATAGAGTCAGCAAGGGTACAGAGTTTGTGGCGTGGGCTGAAAGCGATGGCATTCAGTCTTTGCAATGTTTTAATTGCGGCTCATCCAAGACTGGATGTCTGATGAGCAGTCCAATAATGCAGTAGAGGTGGAGAGTTTGAGAGGGATGGTAGAGAAGTAAAGCTGGGTGTCGTCAGTGTACACGTTGAAACTGACCCCCTGTCTATGGGTGATGTTGCCATGAGTCAGCATCTAGTGAGGAAGAGAAAGGGGGCCAAGGATAGATCCTTGGGGTACTCTGAAGGTAGTGGGACGGGGGCAGGAAGAAAAGCTATTGTTGGGGATGACCTGGCTATGATTGAATAGGTAAGAGTGGAACCAAGCAAAGGCAGTCCCACTGAACTGGACAGCAGAGAGGCATTGGAGGAGAATGATGTGGTTGACCATGTGCAAAGGCTGCAGTGAGGGTGAGGAGGGATTACGCAACACAGTCACAGAGAATGTCGTTTGCAACTTTGGTTAGGGCTGTTTCAGTGCTGTGACAGGGTGGAAGCTTGACTGGAGAAATTCAAACATGGAGTTGCAGGAAAGATGAGCACACAGTTAGGAGGCGACAACTGTTCAGGGATCTTGGAGAGGAAAGGGAGCTTGGAGACGGTGGTAGTTTACAAGAACAGAAGGTTCAAGGGTGGGTTTTTGAGGAGATGTGTGACGGTGGCTTGATGGGAGGGGGAAAGCACCCGAGTTGAGGGAACCAATTAAAATGTCAGCCTGCCTGGGGGCCAGGAAGGAAAGTTGAGTTAACAGCAGTTTAGTGGGAATGGGGTCAAGGGTGTGGGACCAGATGAGATCAGTGAGGAGATGGGAGAGAAGAACCTTTTTTTCGATTATTGCTCGGTTTGCTTTGCTCATGTATGCACTGTTAACTAAGATATTGCTCAAGCTACTATAGTCTCTAGTTATGGAAATGGTACAGTTTTGTTTCTCCTCCCAACAAACAGAAATTCAGATTTTTGTTTTAATTTTTCAGAATGTTAATTGCATGTGTGTAAATTCAGTTCGTGGGATTTAATTGGCAAAGTTAATTGCATTTCATCCTAACTTCAATCCCACACTAGCACTTCAAGGACCTTATTCGTCTACGCCGGACAGCAGAGTGGCCTCGCACTACTTTAGATTCAGAATCGTCCTCAACAAAAGACTCCCCGGAGGTGGAACCACTCCCCTTTACTTTATCCCATGATCGCTGCATTGCTGTGGTGCAGAAGCTTGCACTTTTTCTTCTCTCCATGGATTTTACCTGTCATGCAGATCTGCTACTCTTTGTCTGTAAGGTGAGTGTATATGTGTCCTTGCCTTTTTGTAATGTAGACCTGCTCAAATGAAAATGTTCCTCCAAATGCTTTCTTAAATTTATAAACGGCCAAAGAAAATGACTCGAGATGCTGCTGGATCACAGTTACATAATTGGTATTCAGATGCCCTGTGCTTAAGTTCATGGACTCAGCTAAGCCTAGACTTCGCTACCATTAACGGACGGCCATTTGTTTATATAATAAAGTACAAGTTATAAAATTACTACATTTGAGGGAGGTGAAGTAATCAGGATATAGCAGATTATCATATTTTACAGCACAGAAGGAGACCATTTGGCCCATTGCACCTGCGCCAGCTCTCTGAAAGAGTGAAGTGTTCAGCCCCATTCCTCTTCCTTTGTGAATTTTTCTTTTTTAGGTGTTTACTGCTTCCCTCCTAATAACCCTCTGCATTTCAAACAAAAACATTCCCCGAAACGCTTCCTTTGTTCTTTTGCTGGTGGTTTTCGATTTCTGCCCTCCAGTTAGCAGCTCACTGACCAGTGGAAATAGTCTCTCCCCCATCAAAACCAGAAATCATTGTGAACATCGCATCAGATCTTTCTGTTATGGGAAGAACCCCTGTTTTTTTTCTCATAACTTAAAGCTTTTCTTATTGAGCTTTGCTGACTTCAACCCAAACACTCCAAATTATAGAAAAAGCGGCGTGCTAAAAAGTGCCAGATGTTAACGATAAGGGAAGCTAATAACTGTTTTATAACAAGCCTAAAAGTGAATGTTCCAGAGAAACGGTGGGAATCCGTGTAATTTGTACAAAATGGTAGCTGTAATCCGATACTTCTCTGGGTAAATCTAAGGATATTGTTTCCACAGTGCTGATTCAGATTTGGCTAGCTGGCATGGCCTCAATAACTGCACTGGAAAATTAGATTTTGCAAAATTTTGAGGGGGGTGGGGTGGGGGGAGAGTGAGAGGGAAATACAAAGAACAATTGGAGTCCCTGAGGCCCAGTTGGATGACTGGTCAAATAGAGTGCAGAGAAAAAAAGATCTCCTAGTGGCTTAAGCTACTTTCTACAGAGAAGGGTTTTATTTTGTTGAAAGCTTCCCTGTGGGAGTGGGACAGGTTTTGAGTGAGAGGGACTACAATTGTCGAATCTTAAAACAATTTTTTTTTTATATAAACGATTTCTCGAGAATTGAGGGAAAGTTGAAGCTATTGTTCAGCCTCTCAAATATTTGTAGAAAAATCTTGAAAGGCAAGACCTTTTGCAGGGATCTGTGAAAGTAAAGGACAGGAACATTCTCAATCATATTGGGATTCTGTTGAAATTGACAAGTTTATAAAAAAAAAAATTTTAAATTAAAAAAAATTGTCTGTCAGTGGGGGAGGAGGGAGATTGTGCCCACCCTATTTGGGAAAACCCCTGTAAATATCGATGGTAAAATAGATGAGCAAGAGAAAATGATGTAGCTGCTCATTTAACACTCATTTGTGCACCCATTTCAGATGCCACTCCTTTGATGATGAGAACCATTGTGTTCTATTGCAGCCTTTTTCTGGGGGGGCGGGGGGTAAACTTTAATACTTTGCATGTTTGAACACATTCTGCAAAAGTTATCACAGCATCTTAGAAATGTCTGCAGAGAAGGAGCTCATTTGGCCTATTGTGCCTGGGGAGGTGCTAACTGGTTCCTCTATCCGAGGTATCTAATCACATTTCCCTGCTCTCTTATAGCTTTTAATATTTTTGCCAGCATTTTATCTAATTTTCTCTTAAATGTCATAATTGATTCAGTTTCAGTAGCCACTTGTTCTAATGCATTCTATATTCTAATGACCCTTTTAAATGAAAAAAATTCTTCTACCCAGATCCCATTTGCCCTTTTTTGTCTCATCCCCTGCCCCTAGCCCATCTGTGATCCTGCTTTTAAAAATTTGTTTATCAGCATTCCTACATCTGTTTGCTACTCCCCAGAGAATTTTACAGTTTACAGTATTTTTCCATTTTCTGTTTTTCCCAGACATTTGAACTCAAGTTGCCACATTTACCCACTATCCTAACTTGCCTCCCTCCTGCAGTCTCCGGTTATCCTGTTTATTATGGTCCCAGCCGTTTTCCTAATATTGACGTGAGCCTAACTGGTACATGACTGTCTGACTTGTCCCTTTCCCCTTTTTAAGCGCGGTTATATCATTCCTCTCAATTTCTTTGGTGCAATTTTTGATTTCCAAAGAATTTTCAAAAATATATATGGTTATTAACTGTTTCATCACTAGCCTCCCTTGATTAAGCCAATTGCTTTAAGCTCTGTCTGTTAGATCAGACAGGCGTATCGAAACGAGGAAACCCACAATGACACTGTTCCTGTTTTATTTACCTCATGATGCTTTTCATTCCTGCCTACAACCCAAAGTAATACAAGGACTGATTAACAGGAAGAAGCTAATTATTTTGTAGTTACAAGCATTGAGAGGGTAGAGGTGAAATCAGTCTAAATATTTGAGAAGTGGTTGAAGTGGAATTGAAGGTACATAAGTTATCCTGATGTATATGTGCTGCAAAATGAAGGATATTGGTGTAAAACGCATGTCTGAAATGTATGTACTTGATGTGTTAAATCTACATCCAAAGACTGAGCTTCTCAGTGATGGTGTAGGTGAAGGTCCCCAGTTTCATTTTTGGTCTGTACTTAGTTTTCTGATCTTAGCCAGGGCAGTAATCAGCAGCAGTGTCCCTCCTACATTACAACAGCAACTACACTTCAAAAGTACTTCATTGGCTGTAAAGCGCTTTGGGACGTCCTTAGGTCGTGAAAGGCACTAAAATGCAAGGTTTTTTTCTGCTAAGGAGGAAAAAGCAGCCAGAGTTCCTATTCGGTAATCATTATCTTGTGACCAATGTTCCCTCAATTTTTATTTTCCTGCACGGGCCCTTTAAATTTGCTGCGCTGTATCTCTTCCAGCGGAACAGCTGGTGAGCGACTTGTGCGGGACCTCGTGATTGGTGCGCATCCGCGCACTTTAGGGGGAAATTTGCTTGTGACCCCCTACAAGATCATGCATGTGCACAGAATTAGGCTTGATGTGATATCTTTCATGGGTGAATAGCCTGCAGAGGCTATTTTGACTCGCCTGATTGGACACTTGTGCAAGGTACTGGAGGGTGGTGATTGAGGAGAAGATGGGAGAAAATTGTTGCAAGAAAACCCAACTCCTTAATTATGCAAAGCCCCTTTCATCATTTGAATATTTTAGTGCTATTTAGCGGTCAAGACTGCAAGTGCAATTTAAGGGTTACATGACAATTTTTAATGTAGATTGCAAGGAAAAGTATTTATAACTCCAAGTTTGAATAGTTTTTGGAGACCTATTATGCAATTTGTGGAAGTGAGAAATATTCTTCAGTGGGCGGTGAAAGTGTTTTTGTGAACCTGTGGCCACATCAAATAATTGCAAAGCTCCCTCATAAAATTTGCATGATCATGATCATGGTCATGATGATTACAGATTCAGCCCATCTTAATTCGGCCACCCAGAAGTATCTACAGTTCTCCCCCCACCATTTCAGCATCCAATTGCTTCTTAAAGGAATGCAGGATTTTTGCCTGGACTATTCTATCCAGGATCCATTCCATGTGTTGATCTCGCAGTGTGAACAATTTTCTGATCTAACTAATTTAAACTTATGTTCTCTTGTCTTAGTCTCGCAATTTATTTTGAAGTAATATTCTGGATTTACCTTTTCCATGCCCTTAACTGTCTTGTATACTGCTAAAATCTGTCGGAGGTCTCCTTTCTGGGTTGACAAGCTGAACTTGCTTGAGTCTCTACAAGTTGTTGTTGTTGAGTTACGAGCAAAGAGAAAAGTTAGGTTATGATATATTTGTGAATGTCCTTCAGACAGAAAGTGAAGAGATGTCTAGCTTCAAGTAGGCAACTCACCATTTTTAATAAGTGTTGTCCTTGTGATACACACTGTTATCCAATGTATCCCCTGTGACTATAATCTCTTGTTGAATTGTGTGCTGTCTTAGTCTAAGTTCTTGTTTTTCGAGCCACTTCCTCTTCTTAAAAAATTATCTGGGGGTGATTTTAACCCTACGCACCTGGTGGGCAGTTAAAATCGCCCACGGTTGCTTACCTGCCAGGAATCTGCCTGGACTGTGATTTTTACTCTGGTCTCTGGCTGCCTGCCTAAAGTTCGCGGGGTCTTTCTTTGAATATGCAGATAGAGTTCCAGTATTGTCACCAGGCTCCAAATTGCGAATAACACCGGCCTGAGCAGGGTAGTCGCAGCGGCTTTCCTGCCAGGAACATAAGGCCCTAAGAGGCCTAAATGCGCTTTTTTTGTGCGGCCAGGAGAGAGTGCTCCTCCGGGCCCCACATAGAAAAGTTATGGCATTCCCTGCCTTGGATTCCCGCAACCCCCTTCCCACACCTACCTTCAAGCCGACAGTGCAGTGGGTTGCAGCTGCTTCCCGCCCACGCCATATGGGAAGTGGACCAGCGGCATGTTAATGAGGCCTTTTAGCTTTTGATTCATCTGTGTGCACCTTATTTCTTCTTCTGTTTATTCCTTTTTAGTTAACTTTCCATCAGGTATGGTTAAGTGGCTAAAATGTCATGATAGCTTCTTACTGGATGTAAAACATTGCCGAAGTTCTACAATCACATTTGGTACTGCACTTAGGGTGTGCATGTTCTTTGAAGGAAATAAATCATGTAGTACGTATGGTATGCTGTTTAATAAGTGGGACTGAGCATGCTATAGATTGATGAATAGGACTTCCCTCTCCATCCAAGTTTGATAATTCAGTATGTTGTTTGCAGGGCCAGTGTAATACTTTTCTCTTTCGCTTATCTGGTTGAATCTATATGTAGGGCTGTGGTAAAGAGCTAAAGAACAGCAGAGCAGGAATAGTCACTGGTTGCAGCTATGCTGTTCTTCACAGGAGATTTGCAATTTTAAGTGAGTTTATTTCCTTTTCTTGATTTAGTACTGGACTTTTAGAAAATGTACGTGAGGTAATGTACTTGCTATCTGTAAATGGGCCGACTCAAATACTGGGCTCTGCCGCGGGCATTAAGCGGTGGCACCAAATGAATTTCTGAATTTTCTCGGCAGGTTCTCGCACGTATTGCAAATGCTACAAGGCCAACAATTCATCTTTGTGAAATAGTTAATGAGCAGCAGCTAGAAAGACTTCTGCTTCTACTGGTCGGAACAGACTTCAACAGGGGAGACATCTCCTGGGGTGGCGCATGGGCGCAATATTCTTTGACCTGCATGATTCAAGATATCTTGGCAGGTAGGAAGCAAGAAATTATACCGCAAGTTTTTTTCTCCTCGAAAATTGCATCCCCCGTGTTCTTGTGTACTAAACATTTGTGTGAGAACAGTGTTGAAATGTTGCCCAAAAGACTAGTTTTACTGCTGTGCATGTGTGGGGATGTGTATAGACATACGCATATTGCGTGTAAAATGTTTTTCTCTTGCTGGAGGTTGGCTGCATTTGGCATGTTATGATCAGAATTGGAATCTTTGCTGTCTCCCAACATACCATCTGGCTGCAAACCTTTCTTTTCTCTGAGCTCATTTATGCCCTCTTCCCCCAACATTTCTCTCTCTCCTTGCTCACATTTGCTCTCTCATTCCTACCTTACCTCCCCCCCCCTCGCCCTGCCAGTTCTGACAGGTCATTGACCTAAAACGTTAATTCTGTTTCTCTCTCCACAGATGCTGCCTGGCCTGCTGAGTGTTTTCAGCATTTTTTGTTTTTATTCCAGTCTTAATTTTTTTTCAGTGAATGACCCAAAATAGACTTTTGGGTGTATCTGATTGGTCTTTGAGTCTTTGCTAGTCATGACCTCAATTGGCAATGTCAGGCGCTAATGGCAGTTAATACGAACCTATTTGTCAAATGATGCAAATAGTCATTATGCTGGACTGTTGGTTAGATTTATTGTACTCGCATGAATGCTGTTGGGCGCTTATTTTCTTTTACACACCTGTTAAACTTTTGCATTGTAAGTAAACTGAGAACTAATGACAGTAAATGTCTGCATTGCCAAATTTTGTCCACCACCATTTTCTGTAAGCAGATATGTTAGTGAATTAGTTTAATAACTAGTGGTTATTAATGCTACGAGTACAATAGTATACTGATGTGATAATGTGCTTCTTCACACTAGCCAATCCTATTGAAAATATGCAACAGGTCAATCAGCGTATGGAATTGAAATACTCTTCGTCAGAGTGTTGACCGTCTTTCTCTCCCAATGCTGATCAACCATGTTGTGAATTTGTTTTTATTTCAGACTTCCAGCATTTGATTTTTTCTGATACTCCAATTTCAGCCAAAGTGTTGCAGGTTTTGTGTTGGATTTTTGTGTACTGTGTGAGCAGGTAGCAAGTATTTAAAAAAATGTTGTTTAAAAGTTGTAACCTACTGCGACTTTTTTTTAAACTGTGAACAGGTGAGCTGTTGTCACCAGTAGCTGTAGAGACCATGGAAGAAGGAGCAGTTGGTGAAGACGTAGGAGCATCAGTAGCTGACTCTGATGATTCCCTGCCGCAGCCATCTGTAATTCCACTTGTGGAATCTATAGATGAGCCCCTGACCCCGGATATTACAGGTAAGTGACTTGTAAGGAGAAAAGTGAATAGGTTGTCCTTTTTTATTAATTTTAAAGA
This sequence comes from Squalus acanthias, assembly GCA_030390025.1. NCBI lineage: Eukaryota > Metazoa > Chordata > Chondrichthyes > Squaliformes > Squalidae > Squalus > Squalus acanthias. Next base: position 100,692 of record JASTWF010000702.1, read on the forward strand.
ATATGTTGTACTGTCAGTTTTTATTTTATAAATTTAAGAAAAAAAGCACAGCCTTAAAATTGCCTGGTGAGTGTATGTGGTCCAGTTCCATACATTAGTTAACATACTTGGCAATGTTAAAGCTGTTTTCATCATCCAAAGGTGCTCCATCTGCATCATCTTTGGAAAAAGATAAAGACAAAGACTTTGACATGCTACAAGACCTCATGGATGTTGATATTGGTCCCCTAGATGTTGACTTTGATGAAGATCCCCTTGCTGCCAAAGTGTTCAAGGTATAGTACGCACAATTAAATTTTATCTTTGCATGCAAAACTAATTTTTGTTCTGGTTAATGTTGGCGAAATTGACTTTCATTGTGTTGCCTTGGGCAGTGTGATGTTTTTCTTTTGTAACCCTAACCTCCCGTTGTCCCTCCCATTTTTCTTGTAAATTGTCAAAAACAAGCCGAAGAAGACTTGAAACACAATAATGCATCATACTATTAAGCACAAGGAAGACTCTGAAACATATTGCTAAGGTGGAACATTTATATAAAAAAAAAAAAATTTTTTTTTTAAATTGGTAGAAAAGCTAAAATTAGTCACTATGGAGCTTTATGGCTCTTCAGAGTACTTATCCTTGTAAGTGCATTCATTCTCTGTTTTATCTGTCTTATGCTTTAGGATTTTTTTTGGAATTGGAGTATATGTATGTTTCATAGGTTTCATAAATTTGGACTACAGTTGTATTTGCGAGCCCAAGACAACACAATTTAAGGAAATGTAAAGAATAAAGACAACTTTTGGGTAATTTCAATTGGACCATTTGTATAACGGTTATGGGTTTGCTTTATTTCAGCCTTCATCTATTGGATACCGCGTATATACATTTAGTTTGAATTCTTTAAATTTAAACATTCTATTGATTCATGAATTATGCTGTCATTTTGAGTAACATGTTGGAAGCAGCAGAATGAGCATTAAACAGATTAGTGTTGCTATTAAACATTTTATTTTTTTTATTCACAAAAGCCTATTAGCAGTACTTGGTATGACTATTGGGGTACCGACTATGGCACTTACAGTTACAATCCTTATATTGGTGGCGTTGGAATTCAGATGCCCAAACCACCGCCTGCCAGCGAGAAGAATGGATCTCAAAGTGTATCTGTTTCCGTGTCTCAAGGTTTGTATGTTTCACGAGTGTTTTTTTTACATTTTAATGCTGCAAGCTAGCAGAAAAAGCAAGTAACTTTCCTTGGTTCTGTTTGTGGTGCAGCGCTGGATGCCCGTCTGGAGGTTGGTTTGGAGCAGCAAGCTGAGCTTATGTTGAAGATGATGGCTACACTGGAAGCTGATTCTATTCTTCAGGCTCTCACTAATACATCACCTACAGGTAGATGGATGGAGAGATGCTCAAATCTCTAGAGCAAAGTACTAAATTATAGGAACATAAGAAAAGGAGTAGGCTATTCAGCTCCTTGAGCCTGATTCGCCATTCAATTAGATCATGGCTGATCTGTACCTCAACCAATGATCCCTGTCATTTTATTTTGCCGCCGCGTGGCCCATTCAAACTACCGCACATGCGCGGATTTTGCATTAAAAAGAAAGGCAAGCTGGCTGCGTGGGATCCCTGGAGCGCTGCGTGGCCACAGAGCTTAAAGGGAACATTGCCTCATCCCCATTTACCCACCTTGGTTCCATATCCCTTCATACCCTTGCCAAACAAAAATCTATCAATCTCAGTTTTCACATTTTCAATTGACAGAGCCTCAACAGCTTTTTGGGAGAGTGAGTTCCAGATTTCCACTACCCTTTGAAGAAGTACTTCCTGACATCAATTGGAAACTACTGAAATCTTCCATACCCATTCTTTTGTTTTTTTATGATATCTAATTCTGGTTATCGTCCTGTTCCTGTGGAGACTTCAAACCTCGGCCCAATGTATGAACAGTGTTGTATCTCTTTGTTACAGGTGGCAAACTGGTGCACAAAGTGGACTGGCTTTGTGGTGTGTTCCAGATATTGCTGTTGTCCTGGGACCTGTCTTAGTGCTGCAGCGATCAATTTGACTCTGAAGTGTCAATGATGTGCATTTGGCAGACTGTAGTAATGCTGTTCATTGCTGCAGGTTGCACTGAGTTCAACCACTGCTGTGCATGCTTGGATGCATGCACGCACAGAGCTTTCTTCCTGGGTAGCTAGCTTTTAATGTGGGAGCAAGCTTGCAGCGTGTCTGCTTTCTCTAGCATTAAAAAGGCTGCATGAACATTTTTTTGAAAGTTTCCAGGAGATACCTTATCACTTGATTGGGAGTTGCTGTATCTTGTACTGCTTGGGTCTAGTGCACTTGGAGTCTGGTCAGAACCTGACTCCCGAGTTATCATGGCACTTTTGCGTTCCTGTGCACTGGAAACTGCTTTGCACCAATGGAAAAGTGCCAGTATAACTGCATTCTTAAAATACCCGAGTGTTTGATATTTGCATCTCGGTGTAAAGGATTCTTCAGTTAGCTCTTGAATAAGTTGCTAAGACAATTAATGCAACGTCATGAAACTGTGTCTTAAAGCAACATCAGTTGTTTTAGAAATTGCTGTTTGGGTAATTTGTTAAGCAGCTTGCTGTTAAAAGACTCTGTATTTTGGGATGTGTTGCTGCAAAGTGGTTTGGGATGCACATCAACACAGAAGTGGCAGTATAACTCGGGAGATTGCTGTGCGCGCTAAAGCCTTGAAGTGCGAGATTTCGTCCAGGAGGCTGTCTCACACTTTAGTTCTCTGAATGCAGCAGAACCCCAGACTATGAATGTAACAGTCATGTAGCAAATTATTAGTGGAGGAATCACAGTCTGCCATCAAATCAAGTGTAGTTACTGCCGATCTGCAGTGTGACCCAGTTGCTCAAGCAGTATGCAGTAGTGGCAGATGTCGATTTTCTATTGTATTTCACTTCAGTTAGAGAAAAGTGAGGACTGTCTTGAGTTTTAGGGTGCTCTCAATGTCTTAATGGAAAAACAGACCACTATAAATGGATAACTTTTTTTCACTTTATTCTTGTGTTTAATTTACTCACTCTAGTATCTCAGCCTCCTCCTGGAACTGATGACTCCTTGCTGAGAGGGTTGCATTCGTCTAGTCAGCTGATTGTGCCACCGCCATCAATTCCTATGCTGAGCGCATGCTTCAACAAACTGTTCTCAATGCTCCAGGTTCATCATGTTCAGGTATAGAATCCAAATTATTTCACTTGGTTCTTGGTCTGTGATTCTTCATTTCCCTTCTTTGTTAATGCAGCTTTTCATTTTCTTTCAGTTGGAATCATTGCTGCAGTTATGGCTTACATTGAGCATGAATGCTTGTTCTGTTGGAAATGAAGATGCTGGAGCTGATGTTTTTTTATTTAATGCAAGCAGAGTACCAACAATCCCCTTAAACCAAGGTGAGCCACTTTTTATCATTGTCGGGGCTGTTTCCTTCATTTTCTCAAACATCTAAAGATTGCTGAATTGTGTTTGCTGATATACTGATGTGATGCACTTGAAGATAAATGAAGTAGTTTAAAAAGAGATTCATTTCCTGCTGGCAATGTAAACTTGTGCATACTGTAAATTTTGATTGCCTTTCTGAAAATGCGTCTTTTCATTTAAACTGCAGCTTCAATATCCAGCCTCTTAACTGTGTTGGCCTGGTACCCGAACACCTCGCTGCGGACCTGGTGCCTTGTGTTGCACAGTCTGACTCTTATGACAAACATGCAGCTGAATGGTAAGTACTCCCTTTGAGCTTGGCATTTCTCCTCCTTACTCTTTAAGTAATACAAAATAGTTAGAGTAAATAACTCATTAATTTCATTTCCGTGGATCAAGATTTCGTTTACTACCCTTTGAGACCCTGTCGAAACTGAATAATGGACAGCCTCAGCTATCCATTCTATTCTTGCCTCCTGTACATCTCTCCAACCTACAGGTGTGTGGTACACATTCCTGATGCAAGCTTTGCTACTGCAAATCTACGAGCTGCAATCTGAGTTCCTTTCTCCTTTGGCTGTAACAATGAACTTTTGTACAAGACTTAGTTAGGCTGCAGTCATAGAATATAAAAAGCAATGGAAAAGGTGCAGTGCAGATTTATTAGCGTTAGCGTGAGTGTTGTGAAGAAAGACTTGAGAAGTTAGTGCTGAGAAGGTTCAGTGTGACCTGATGGAGGCCTTCAAGATCATGACGGTTATGATAGGTCAAATAGTGGTGGATTATTTCCACTGGTTAGCATGATGGTAAGCAGAAGGCACAAATTTAACATAATCACAAAGGATTAAAGAGATTTAAAGCGGTTGAAGCAGAGTCTGTAAATACTTTTGAAAGGGAATTTGATAGTCACTTGAGAAAGAAATATTAAAGGGTATGGGGATGGAGCAAAACACTGGTGCAAACTTGCTAGACTGAATAGCCTGTTGCTGTGTCAAAACATTATGGTTCTGTTTATAAAGATTTAACACCTACACTCCCCAAAATAAATCAGTGTTAATTTTGTTTAATTGTGAACACTTACAAATTAACTTTGACCATTCAGGCTTCAACCAGTCCTTTTAATCACTTAATCTCTCTTCATTTGCAATCACAGAATCCCCACAGTGCAGATAGAGGCCATTTCGGCCCATCGAGCCTGCACCGACACACATCCCACCCTATCCCCGTAACCCCACGTATTTAATCCCTCTATCACTAAGGGTCAATTTATCATAGCCAAATCAACCTAACCCGCACATCTTTGGACTGTGGGAGGAAACCAGAGCACCCGGAGGAAACCCACGCAGACACTGGGAGAATGTGCAAACTCCACACAGACAGTCACCCGAGGCCGGATTCGAACCCGGGTCCCTGGCGCTGTGAGGCAACAGTGCTAACCACTATGCCACCGTGTTGCCCCTTCAACTTATGCATTGCATAAGTGGGTGTTCCAAAAGGAAATTAAAATTATGAATAAGTGGTGGCTGGAATCTTGCAAGTTCTGACTGCATATTTTTAGATAAACAAATGTTCCCAAGTTGTGCATCAGTGATGAAATGTACATTAAAATTTAGATTTTTAAAACAGCGCCTAGTTAATGTGATATTAGAGTTGTGGCCTCGACTGCTATACGATTGCTAAACAGAAAATTGCGAAGGTGCTTAAATGGGCTGGGGACAAACTGATCAGAATGAAGGAGAAAGCTAAGGCAGAGAATGGAGGGTTTCTGATGAGTAGCTCAACGCAAAAGGCAACCTTCCAGTCTTCTGACCCAGGTCTTCCCCTTGGTTTCCAATTCTGTAGAAGTAAAGGAAAGCGTAGAGATTGCGACAAGTAAAGAATACATGCAAGTGACAGGACGATTGACCAGTAAGAAAGAAGGGGCAAGATGCAGAAACTAAGAGCATGACAGTAGGAATTGTGGCAGAAGTTGAAATCTTGACCAGCGAAAGAGGTGTTGTGTTTAACGGTGTACAGGTGAGGTGTAGTGTACTGATTAGGGGACAAAAAAAATACAGAGATCGTTCCAGGGTTTTCGTAGTTGGTTTTAACCCATTGTTCACTTCTTTTTGGCAAATTAGAATAGACTTCAATTTATGAACCTCAAATTTAAACCAAGGTGAAATACAGGGCATTTGCACTATTATGTAAAATAAATGCCTTACATTCTTGCTGTATTTCCATTTTAATTTTACAAAGAGTTCAATTCAATGTAATTGTAGTTCCTTAAGTGTTGCATTTGTAGTACAGAAATTGCTTACCTCACTTAAAGAAGAAAGCATCAACAATAGCGTTATCGTAGACTGTATTTCTGTTACAGTTGCTCCAAGCAATAGTATGGTATTGCAAGAAAACACAGCGCAGGTGATGGTGTCCGATCCAAACATGATTCACGTATTAGTGAGGTTCTTCTCTGGTACCAGCCCTCACGGCACTTGTCAACACAGCCCACAGGTACTTAATTTATCACAGTTTGTGAAATGTATTTGTTGAAAAAACTATTAAAAATGCATTGTTCCCGTTTTCATTTTTATCCTAAATTTCTGATCTGTTTGAGGATTCAAGTGGCAATTTGACAATTGCTCCTTCGTTTATTCTCTATTATTGAATTTTTGTCTACCCGTTTGTCTAATTTTCTGTTAACTTGGATTCGTTCTGATGTTATGGCCTTTTCTTTGTGAGACTTTTAAGTTCTTTCTCTTCCCTAACCCTTGGATCTTCAGCTCGGGCAGATGATCTGCTTCCAGGCTGTCTTCAGTGCTGTTCTGAAGTTGGCTGATTAGGGACATACAAGAATAGTTTGGGGATGACTGTCTACTCTTTCCCTCCAGTGGAGAGGAGGTTCTTGGCCTCTACTTGGTGTCTTCTCAGAACAGCAGAGTTATTGTGGGTTGTGTTTTTTGAAATTTTATCATTGAAAGTGAAGGCAAGAGTTTATGTTCCCAACCTCTACACCACAATCATTGTTTGTTTCATTATGTCTGTGGGCTGATATTGATTGTATGAATGAGGAACCTTTGTTCTTTTGATGGTGATAGCGCCTGATTGAGAACTTTGGAAAGGCAATGGGACACTGCTGTGTACAGAGGAAGCATAATGAGCTACAATACTGGATTGTGCAATCCAACAATGAATTGTTTGAGTTTGTCCACGTAAGATCACCAAGGTTAGGACAAGCCCCTTATACTTCGTATGATGCACTCTGTAGCTTTAAAAAGTAAAGTTGCCGTAATCTTATTTCAATGAATGGAAATATTGCCATCTGATATTTCAACTCATTTGGAGTAGTCTGTAGAAAAGATCGAAAGACGGACTTTATGACCTTTTTTGTGCAGGCTTGAGCTTTGAAATGCCGACTGACCAGTTTTAGCCCTGCTCACTTTCAGTGAAGGTGAGTGTTGATTTAATCAAGAAGACATTTGTGAACTCTTTTGGAGCATAAATGCTCTTCACTTAGCTATGGCTGACAGTGTAGTCCATGTAATTTTGGGACCATTTAAACCATTGTACTGGTTATGCATCCCAGTGGAACTAAGTAAAGAAGTCAGTTTGTCGTACGTCATTCTTGTGCTAATCTGCTGCACTACCAGGTTACATTCAAAAGATGTAAATATTGCGGGGCTTTCAGTACAGCACTAGGAACTGGTGGTGTCTCCAGAGCTGCACTGTTGTAGCTGCCAGTATTGAAAACAACTGATTCAGCTGGCAAGGTTCGAGGAAAGACTTTCTTGGGTCTGTGCCAAGATGCGAACTGGATTGCCGCGATGGGTACAGAAGATATCGGGCTATCTGATGGGTCAGAGTGCACACCTGTAATGGAACCCGCCCAATATTCTTTTCATTTCATTTAAATTAATGGAAGGCAAACCAGGTGCTTTCCTTTTACAGGTGTGCACTCCAACTCACCCAGTTTTTTGATATTTGCCATACGAAGGTGAAGAAAACAAATAAGTACTTTTCACTGCCCTGGTTTTCTTGGGTTTGTTAATCCAGGACATTCACTTGCAGTGCCTTTTATGGCAAAGATTGATATTTATTTCTTTCGCTCTATACACAATTTAAGTCCCGCATATTTTCAGAATTAGTTTTTTCATTGATTTGACTTTTCGCAGTAGTACAGTTTCCCTCCGCATCACCCCAGCACAGTTGGTGTGAACGGCAGCTATTCTGACTCTGAAGACATGTTTTTGCAACCTCCCTCACTCGGTGTTCATGTCATAATGTGCATGAATAAATCTTGTAATGGATGCTTGGTTTCAGTGTAGATCTGACCTCCACGAGTTGAGTGTTGAAACTATTTCGGACACAAAACATGTATTTGGCCATATTTTGAGTGGACACCCAAAATTAGCTTGACATACAGATGCCACAAATGCTGACACAAGTTGTTCACTTTCAAATAATCAAAAAAGCCATGGAGAGCATCCGGAGCTTATTCTTTGAAAAAGTTGCCAAATTTGAAGGGTGATTATCAGAAGAGCTCCTTCTTCTGGTAGATGGTGTTTACTACAAGGAGATAACATTGAAGGAAGAGCAGGATAGAACAAAAGTAAAGGGTGGTGTATTCATTCTCACCTATTTTCTCTGATGTTTCTCCAATTCTCTCCCTTCCCCATCTTCCTGAAACCATTGACTCCTTGTTGGGGTAAAAGAACGGGTACCTCAACCAAATGCCATTCTTATGTGAGCAAAGGTAGTGAGTGTTGTCTGGTTATTTGGCTGTGGAAGACTTCACAACCAAGCTTGATCCTAATGTGCACACAAGCTCACTTTCCAGCAGAGATTGCTGGACGCAATCTGGGGAAGGAACTGTGGCTGGATTTCCTCCCCGCCACCCCTTTACAGTTTGCCATTATTGGCATTCCTATTGTCCATGAGGCCCATCCCTAGTTGCCCTGAGACGATGGTAGGCTACCTTCTTGAGCTGTTACAGTCCTTGTACTGATGGTGTTCCCACTATGTTTTGTGAGGTGGGATAACCAGGATTTTGACCCAGTGATGAAGGAATGACTCTATGTCCAACTCAATAGTGTGTGAATGGAGGGGTCCTTGGAGGTGATGGTGTTCCCATGACTTGAGTTGCAAAAGAAGTACGTAATAGCATTCAGTGAATTGTCTCTATTGAACACGGTGGTACATTCATACGGTGACCTTCATCTATGGCATAAATTTAATTTGACAATACCAGGGTGATTTTTTGCAGATGCAGTTTTGGGATTTAATGAAATTACATTTCAAGTTTCAAGCTTCAAATTACATTTACAGAAAAGTTTAGGTTTTTTTTGTCTTTTCAGGTTGGACCAACAGCTACTCAAGCTATGCAAGAGTTTCTCACTCGACTCCAGGTGCACCTCTCCTCAACCAATCCTCAAATGTTCAGTGAATTCCTTTTAAAGCTTATACACATACTTTCAACTGAAAGGTAACAGAAACTTTCTTCTAAAAATGTGTGATGAGACGTATTTAACACTCCATGTTAGTGCTAACATTTTTAAAAAAGGGATCATTTTCCATTGTGGTTGAAATTAGAGGAAGAAAGAACATACTTGCATTTATATAGCACCTTTCACGACCACAGGATGTCCCAAAGCGCTATACAGCCTGTTAAGTACTTTTTAAAAGAAAATGTAGTCACTGTTGTAATGTAGGAAATGCAACAGTCAATTTGCACACAGCAAAGACCCAAAAACAACAATGTGATAAATGACCAGATAATCTGTTGTAGCGATGTTGGTTGAGGGATAAATACTGGCCAGGATGTAGGGGAGAACTCCCCTGTTCTTCAAATAGTGCCATGGGACTTTTTATATTCACCCGCGAGGATGTTTAACATCTCATCCGAAAGAAAGCACCTCCAACAGTGCAACACTCCCTTAGTACTGCACTGGGGTGTCAGCCTAGTTTATGTGCTCAAATTTTTACAGTAATGGGACTTGAACCCACAACTTACTGACTTAGGCGGGAGTGCTACCACTAAGCCAAGACTGACATTATAACAAAGTAATTTTTGTTAAAATGAATTCTTTATTCAGAAAGCAGTGATTAAACATTCACTCAGTGATTTGAAATGTTTCCCCAGTGTACTGAAATACAGTGGATAATTTTGTATGATAATACCTGACAAAAGTTTACTCCTATTTTTACAGCATTATTTTCACCATACTTTAGAAGTATTAAGCTATATTCCCTTGCAGTGCCACATTTAGTTCCCCAATTGTTGCTGGTGCAGGGACTTGGCGATGGTTCCTGTTGAGGGAGAAAAAGCAAGGGAATGATACTATGAGTCATAGCTGTCTCCACTTCGAAACTGGCCTCATTATAGTTAATGTAGCCTTTCTACTTGTATTGTGGAGCCTGGGTTAGCCCTACCGTTAGTGTTTCCTCACTTTTTGTTACTCAAAAGGAAGCAACACTGATTCCAGTAACTGATAATGATAAATGGCAGCAGACAGGCTGGGGATTGATGGTACAGACACCAACTAGGCGGGGCAAGGAATGGCAGTCCGATATTAGAGGCGGGTTCTTGAGGGGGGGCGGTGTTATTGGGAGGTATGAAACAATCGTTTAGAATTTGAGTCTAAATGGAGTAAAATGTTACCTGCTCTTCAAATTGTCCTTTAGTTAATATGAATTTGAATCTTGAAATGATTAGACAATATTTAACTAGTCTCTGCTGCTCTTTCCTCTGCCAAGCCCAAGAAAGAAAGAACTTTCCCTTTTATATTAATGTATCTCAGAACATTCCAAAGTGTGTCACAGCCAATGAGTTCGTTTCTGAAGTGGAGTCACTGGTGTGTTGGAGGCAAATGCAGTAATTTGTGCCGAGCAAGGACCCACCAACAGCACTGAGATAATGTAACAACAACTTACATTTATATAGCGCCTTTGACTTAGTAAAACATCCTAAGGCGCTTCACAGGAGCATTATCAAACAAAATTTGACACCGAGCCACATGAGGTATTGGGTCAGGAAAGAGGTAGGCTGTAAGGAGCATCTTCAAGGAGGATAGAGGTTGAGGGAGGGAATTCCAGAGCTTGGGGCCTAGACAGCTGACGGCACAGTGGTGGAGCGATTAAAATTGGTGATGCACAAGAGGGCAGAATTGGAGGAGCGCAGAGGTCACGGAGGCTTGCAGGGCTAGAGGTGATGACCGAGATAGGGAGGGGAGACCAGTTACTGTTGGTTGTGGGATAAATATTGGCCAGAATACCCTGCTCTTTGAATAACACCACAGAATCTTTCATGTCCACCTGAATCGGCAGATGGGAACTCAGTTTCATGACTGATCTGAAAGATGACCCCCTCCAACAATGCAGCACTTGTCAGCCTAGATTATGTGCTCAAGTCTCTGGAGGGGCTTGAACTCTCAAATCTTCTTACTCGGAGGAGAGAGTAGTAGATGCTTCTGTCTGCAGCACTATCCAGTGCGCAGTAGTTAAGATCCAAAATATAAGAAAAATAATCTCCGGTTGGAAGTGCTGCAAGTGCCATGTTGGTTTAGAAAGACTGACCTAATTCACGTGAAAGCATATTGCTCCTATATATGTTTTCACTGATTAAAAACACATTGATTTGTCATCTCAAGTGTTGTATAACTATTGCACATAATTGCTTTTTTAAAAAATTGCTAGATAAAAATTGGTGGTAAATTTTAATCCTGTCAAATCATGAGTTGTAATATATATATTTTTTTTACTTTACATGTTCTCCAGGGGCCCGTTCCAAACCGGGCAAGGACCGCTGGATGCGCAAGTAAAACTCCTGGAGTTTGCACTGGAGCAAAACTTCGAGTCTGTTTCTGTCAGCGCAATCTCTGCGGTCATCGAATCAGTGACTTTCCTGGTGCACCATTACATTACCTGCTCGGACAAGGTTATATCTCGAAGTGGCTCTGACAGTTCGGTTGGTGCCCGTGCTTGTTTCGGTGGACTGTTTGCAAATATCATCCGTCCAGGTGATGCGAAAGCAGTATGTGGGGAGACGACAAGGGATCAACTCATGTTTGATCTGCTGAAGCTGGTTAACATTTTGGTGCAGTTGCCCCTTTCCAGTAACCGAGAGTACAGTGCCAGGATGCCAGTTGCCAGCAGTGCCTCAGATAGCGTGTCTGATGAGGAAAAGGTCTCCGGCAGTAAAGATGGGAACGCAAGCGCCTCCTTTACACAGGGAGCAACAACCTGTATTGCTGATTTGGTACTGGGAAATCAGCAAATCATGAGTCAGATTCTTTCAGCTTTGGGCCAGTGCAATAGCAATGCTATGGCAATGATAATAGGTAGGTATTTCCATTTTTTTTTTAAACTTGGACTTTGATGGGAAGTCTTTGTTGAGGTGGAGCCTAAATTCATTAAAAGTGATCAGTATGATCTTACAGCTTTGGTTGCTGAGGGGTTCATGACTAGGAATTTAAATAAATGATTGAGGAACAAAGGAAATTGCAAGGGGATCTTGATAAAATGGTGGCATGAACAAAAAAGTGGCAGATGGAATTCAGTGTCAGTAAATGTGAGCTGGTAAATTTTGGTTTAAAAAAAAAATCAAAGTAATGAAAGCTTTGGAGGTTGGGCGACATGCAAGAGCAGAGGGATTCAGGTACATGATATTAAAAGCAGCACCTCAAATGGATAAGGCCATTTAAAAAAAAAAACTAATGGGATACTAGGTTTTATAACAAGAAGCATAAGAAGTAGGAGCAGGAGTAGGCCATTCGGCCCTTCGAGCCTGCTCCACCATTCAATGAGATCATGGCTGATCTTCTGCCTCAACTCCATTCACCGGCCTTATCGCCATATCCCTTGATGCCCTTACTAGTCAGAAATCTACCGACTTCTGTTTTGAATATACCCAATGACTGAGCCTTCACAGCCCTCTGGGGTAGAGAATTCCAAAGATTCACCACCCTCTGTGTGAAGAAATTTCTTCTCATCTCAGTCCTGAATGGCCTACTCTTTATCCTGAGGCTGTGGCCCCTGGTTCTAGACTCCCCAGCCAAGGGAAACATTCTCCCAGCATCCACCCTATCAAGCCCTGTAATAATTTTGTATGCTTCAATGAGATCCCCTCTCATTCTCCTGAATTCAAGAGAATACAGGCCTAGTTTACTCAATCTATTCTCATACGACAGTCCCGCCATCCCAGGAATCAATCTCGTGAGCCTTCGTTGCACTCCCTCTATGACAAGTATATCCTTCCTTAGGTGAGGAGACCAAAATTGTACACAGTACTCCAGGTGTGGTCTCACCAAGGCCCTATATAATTGGAGTAAGACTTCTTTACTCCTGTACTCAAATCCTCTTGTAATGAAGGCCAGCATACCATTTGCCTTCCTAATGGCTTGCTGCACCTGCGCATTCACTTTCAGTGACTCATGTACAAGGGCACCCAGGTCCCTTTGAGCATCTGCATTCTCCAATCTTTCACCATTGAGGAAATACTCTGCCTTCCTGTTTTTTCTACCGAAGTGGATAACTTCACATTTCTCCACATTATATTCCATCTGCCATGTTCTCACCCACTCACTGAGCCTGACGAGATCCCCTTGAAGCCTCTTCACATCTTCACAACTGCCACTGCCACCTAGCTTTGTGACATCGGCAAATTTGGAAATGTTACATTTAGTCCCCTCATCCAAATCATTGATATAGATTGTGAATAGCTGGGGCCCAAGCACCGATCCTTGCGGTACCCCATTAGTCACAGCCTGCCATCCTGAAAAAGACCCGTTTATCCCTACTCTTTGTTTTATGTCTGTTAACCAATTCTCAATCCATGCTAGTATATTACCCCCAATTCCATGTGCCCTAATTTTGTTCACCAACCTCTTGTGTGGGACCTTATCAAAGGCCTTCTGAAAAGCATAGAACATAAAAGTTGTATGCAATGGTGTATCTGCATAAAGCCGTGGTACTCCAACTGGGGTCTTCCTGTGTGCAGTTTTGGGCTCCGCACTATCGGAAGGATGTTGAGGAAACAGAGGGTATAGCACAAAGTCACTAGGATGCTGCTTGGAATGAGGAAATACAAATATGAAGAAATGATTTGAAAAATTGCAGCTGTTTTCTTTAGAACAGAGATTATAGGTGACAAAAGCAAAATACTACTACTGGAAATCCAAAGTAAGATTATAGGGTGATATGAACGGATGCTACAAGGTAGAAACGGGCTGTTTTCAGTGGTTGAATTACCTAGAGTAAGGGAACAAAAATATCAGAATAGAGGTATGAGATTTAGGACAGAGCAGGAGAAACTCTTTTTTTACAGAGGGTCGTGAGGCTGCTAAGTGCACAACCGGAGTTATTGGCTAAAAGCAGAGACCATGACAACATTTGAGAATAGATGAAATAGATGGTTGAACGAAAGGTGGATAAAGGGGTATGGGAACAGGGAGAGCACATGGGATTAAGATTGCTGTTCTTGTAGAGGATATACACCAACATAGACCGGTTGCGTCGAACCACCTCTTTTCCGTGTGTTAGTTGCTGTGCAATTCTGTGTAAAGTCTTGAGGCTGCTCGTCACTTCGCTTCGGTTGCTTAAATTCAGCCAATTATCAGCTACACTGGAAATGGAAGCAGAATTTTTAGTTAAAAAAAAAAAATTGTTAATGAGCAGGTTCCAAATAAAATGTTGTAAATGGTCCATTTTACACACTATAAGCATATCAATTAGCAGACATGGGTTTATATTTTAAATGAGTATCTTATACCCCATGTAGAAATTGATGAGTTGCACAGAATCATAATCATAGTATTAATAAAATAACTTTTATAATTTATTTTAATTTAGTGCAAATTCTACTCTCTCTCTGAAAAGGTGTGACATTTTTTTTCCTAATCAGGTGCAAGTGGATTACATCTTACTAAACATGAGAACTTCCACAGTGGTTTAGATGCGATTTCAGTTGGTGATGGTCTCTTCAGCATTCTGACTACACTAAGCAAAAAAGCCACTTCTGTACAGGTCATGCTGCAGCCAATTCTCACATATATGGCCTGTGGGTATATGGGAAGACAGGTAATTGAATTAATTCTTTGTTTTTCTGAGGTGTCATGTCTGTAGTCTTGATCAAAGGTCATGCTGTTGCATCATACTTTCTAAAATGCTTGGTGAAAACTTTAACATTGTGCGAGCAGAGACCTGTGCCACTGTCGTCGTGTTTTCAGTTACCGTGTGAACAGCTCCGCAGTGTCACCAATGGTTTACTCCAAATGACTGCAAATAAACACTTCTATGCATAAATGTTAGGGCAGCACTAGGTTCTACATGTCTCGTTTTCTGGTCGCTCTCCTCTCTCCTCTCTCTCCTCTCTCCTCTCTCCTCTCTCCTCTCTCCTCTCTCCTCTCTCCTCTCTCCTCTCTCCTCTCTCCTCTCTCCTCTCTCCTCTCTCCTCTCTCCTCTCTCCTCTCTCCTCTCTCCTCTCTCCTCTCTCCTCTCTCCTCTCTCCTCTCTCTCTCCCCCACACTGTACAGTTACAACTCCCAGGCCTCCTGCCAGTGTGACTCAGAACTGGGGCATCGTGTGGAGTTCCTGCCTCCTCTCTCTCTCTATCTCTTCTCCCCTGCCCCGCCCTAACCTCCCAGAACGGCCTGGTCTCACAGCGATGGAGATGAGAACCGTGGACACACATCCATGTTTCAACATTTCATGGTCCGACAGTTTGCAGCTCCAAAAAGCTGTGCCTCCAGGCTGTCTGATCCCAGATGGGGCAATTGTCCATTACAATTTGCCATGGCATTTCCTGAGTGAAGGAAGGGGCGGGGGTGGGGGGAGAGGAAACCCACTTAACAGCATTGATGATAACATATCGCAGCATAAGTCAGAGCCTTCAGGGAGAAAATTGGAGTGGGAGCAGGTAATGTCGAGGTGTTCAAGTAGCCCTTTAGCCACTTCACTTCCACTCTGAAGGTGATTATGTCGTCTGCTCTTTTCAGCAAAGAAAGTAAAGATCATATTTTACAGGGTGGGGTTCAGCATTTCTTCAGGTGTTGGCTCTCTTTTGAAATGAAGCTATTCCAAGTATTGCAGGCGAAGGGAGTGCACGTTCTGTTTTAAAGGGCTTGAAATTAATGCTCAGCAGCAAATTTCTCCCCCTTGTTCAGCATTTTCCTCACTGGTTAACTGCTTGTAGAAAATTAACAATCTCACTCAAGGTGTTGGAAGGGGGCCGGTTCTACTTTCTCAGCAGATAGAATCACCACACATACACCAAGCCCTGAGATTGTTGAGAATGACAAGACCTTGCTGGTGCATTGGCTGCACTTCATTAAAACATTGCAAACACCACCAATATCATTACTGGTACCACTCCACGCAACCAGTCACCTTAATATAATGTGGATTAACGCTTTAGTGTGTTAACTAAGGACTGCTTTCTGTTTTTTACTTTTTCAGTAATTTGTTTGTAATATCCTTCATTCTTTTAGGGTTCGCTTTCAACATGCCAGTTGTCTGAGCCGTTATTGTGGTTTATTTTGAGAGTCTTGGACTCCACTGAAGCACTAAAAGCTTTCCATGACATGGGTAGGTGAATTGTACCAGTGGAATATTTGCAATAGAAAATGTTAGATTTCAGAAGTCGCAAACATGGTTCAAGGCTTGTTCCCATTTGATCCACAGTGTTTTGACATTGAATATTTTTCCAAACTGCTAAAACCTGTATTTGTGACAGCTTGGCTCAGTTGATAGGCTTTCGCTTCTGGGAACATAGGAACAGGAGTAGGCCATTTTACCCCTCGAGCCTGTTCAGCCATTCAATTAGATCATGGCTGATCTGTATCTTAACTCCATATACCTGCCTTGGTTCCGTAACCCTTAATACCCTTGCCTAACAAAAATCTATCAATCTCAGTTTTGACATTTTCAATTGACTGAGTCTCAACAACTTTTTGGAGGCGAAAGTTCCAGATTTCCATGACCTTTTGTGTGAAGAAGTGCTTTCTGACATCACCCCTGATTTTAAGGTTATGCTCCCTTGTTCTGGACTCACACACCAGAGGAAATAGTTTCTCTCCTCTACCTTATCAAATTGTTTAATCATCTTAAACACTTCAATTGGAACACCCTTTAATCTTCTATATTCAAATGAATACAAGCAACCTGTCCTCATAATTGAACCCTTCTAGCCTCAGTATCAATCTGGTGAATCTGCACTACACCGCCTCCAAGGCCAATGTATTCCTGTGGTGCAGTACTCCAGATGGGGTCTAACCAGAGTTCTGTACCAGAAGTTTGTAGTCTCAAGCTCATAATCTAGGCTGACACTCTAGCCTGGTCCTGAGCGAGCGGCTGATTGTCACATTCCTTCAGATGCAATAATCGTGGGGGACTTTAATCTTCATTATAGACTGGACAAATCAAATTGGCAAAGGTAGTCTGGAGGACGAGTTCATGGAATGCATTCGGGACAGTTTCCTAGAACAATAAGTCATGGAACTAACCAGGGAACAGGCTATTTTAGATCTTGTATTGTGGAATGAGACAGGGTTAATTAGCAATCTCCTAGTAAAGGATCCTCTGGGTCAGAGTGATCATAAAATGATAGAATTTCACATTAAGTTTGAGAGTGACTTGCCTAAGTCCGAAACTAGAGTCTTAAACTTAAAGCCAATTACATAAGTATGAGGGGTGAGTTGGCTAAGGTAGATTGGAAAATTAGATTAAAAGGTATAAGCACTGGCTAGCATTTATAGAAATATTTCATAATTCTCAACAAAAATACATTCCATTGGGAAACAAATTCCACAGGAAAAGTGATCCATCTGTGGCTAACTAACGAAGTTAAGAATAGCATTAGATTGAAAGAAGAAGCTTATAATGTTGTGAAGAATAGTAGTAAGCCTGAGGATTGGGAGAGTTTCAGAAACCAGCAAAGGATGACCAAAAAATTGATGAGGGATAAAATAGAATGAGAGAAAACTAGCAAGAAATTTAAAAACAGATTGTAAGAGCTTCTACGAGTATGTAAAAAGGAAGAGAGTAGCAAAAGTAAACGTTGGTCCCTTAGAGGCTGAGACAGGAGAAATTATTATGGGGAATAAGGAAATGGCAGAAACGTTAAACAAATATTTTGTATCTGTCTTCACAGTAGAAGACACAAAAAGCATACCAAAAATGGTGGGGAACCAAGGGTCTAATGAGGGTGAGGAACTTAACATAATTAATATAAGTAGAGAAAAAGTAAAAGTACTAGAGAAACTAATGGGACTAAAAGCCGACAAATCCCCTGGACCTGATGGCCTACATCCTAGGGTTCTAAAAGAGGTGGCTGCAGAGATGGTGGATGCATTGGATTTGATCTTCCAAAATTCCCTAGATTCTAGAACGGTCCCAGCAGATTGGAAGGTAGCAAATGTAACATCGCTATTCAAGAAAGGAGGGAGAGAGAAAACTGGGAACTACAGGCCAGTTAGCCTGACTTCAGTCATTGGGGAAAATGCTGGAATCCATTGTTAAGGAAGTGGTATCAGGGCACTTAGAAAATCATAACATGATTAGGCAGAGTCAACATGGTTTTATGAAAGGGAAATCATGTTTGACAAATTTATTAGTTTTTTGAGGATGTAACTAGTGGGGTAGATAAAGGGGAACCAGTGGATGTAGTATATTTGGATTTCCAAAAGGCATTCAATAAGGTGCCACATAAAAGGTTATTACACAAGATAAGGGCTCATGGGGTTGGGGGTAATATAGTAGCATGGATAGAGGATTGGTTAACAGACAGAAAACAGAGTAGGGATAAACGGGTCTTTTTCAGGTTGGCAGGCTGTAACTAGTGGGGTGCTGCAAGGATCAGTGCTGGGGCCTTGGCTATTTACAATCTATATTAATGATCTAGATGAAGGGACCGAGTGTAATGTATCCAAGTTTGCTGACGATACAAAGCTAAGTGGGACAGTAAGCTGTGAGGAGAACAGAGTCTGCAAAGGGATATAGACAAACTAAGTGGGCAGTAAGGTGGCAGATAGAGTATAATGTAAGGAAATGTGAGGTTATTCACTGTGGTAGGAAGAATAGAAAAACAGAATATTTTTTAAATGGTGAGAAACTTTTAAATGTTGGTGTTCAGTGAGATTTGGGTGTCCTCATGCAAGAAACACTGAAAGCTAGCATGCAGGTACAGCAAGCAATAAGGAAGGCAAATGACATGTTGGCCTTTATTGCAAAGGGGTTGGAGTATAAGAGTAAGGAAGTCTTGCTACAATTGTACAGGGCCTTAGTAAGACCACACCTGGAGTACTGTGCACAGTTTTGGTCTCCTTATTTAAGGAAGGTTATACTTGCGTTGGAGGCGGTGCAACGAAGGTTCACTAGATTGGTTCCTGGGATGAGAGGGCTGTCCTATGAGGAGAGATTGAGTAGATTGGGCCTATACTCTCTGGAGTTTAGAAGAATGAGAGGTGATCTCATTGAAACAAGATTCTGAGGGGGATTGACAGGGTAGATGCTGAGAGGTTGTTTCCCCTGGCTGGAGTGTCTAGAACTAGGGGACATAGTCTCAGGATAAGGGGTAGGCCATTTAAGTCTGAGATGAGGGGGAATTTCTTCACTCAGAGGGTTGTGAATCTTTGGAATTCTCTGCCCCAGAGGGCTGTGGATGCTGAGTCTTTGAGTATATTCAAGGCTGAGCTAGATAGATTTTTGGACTCTCTATCAAGTATACGGAGATCGAGCAGGCAAGTGGAGTTGAGGTTGAAGATCAGCCATGTTCTTATGTAAGTGAAAGTTCAGCTGCTCGTTCAGGACATTAAAAATTACGTGACATTATTCAAAGAAGAGCAGGAAATCCCAACCACCATCCCAATCGTTTGTGCTGACTGTGTATTTCTCGACAGAAGGCAAGACAAATACATATTGAGGGATCCATTATTACTCCTTGAGCGGCATTGCTTCGGATTCTTCAGATTCTCTGAATGGAGTGCTGCCCTCGGTGCCTTTGGACATTTACACCTAACCAACAATGTTTCACTTTTTGTAGGGGGCGTCCAGCTTATCTGCAATAACATGGTAACAAGCACACGAGCAATTGTTAATACAGCACGGAGTATGGTATCCACCATAATGAAGTTTCTTGATTGTGGGCCTGGTAAGACAATAGATGGAAACATGAAAGCTAGAGTATTAGCTTCTGAGCCAGACAATGCAGAGGGACTCCATAACTTCGCTCCATTGGGTATGTAATGCCTAGCTTGAATTTCACTGATTCTCAATGTAGTTTAATACATTGTATAATTTTCTATTTGTGTAACTTTGATTGCACTAACAAACTGGAGGGCGATACCATACAGGTATCCAATATTGCTGCCAGTATTTGAAACAGTGATGTTTTTACATGTTTCAATGGATTGCAGTGAAATATGAAGAAACATTTTGGTCACCGAATGTAAAATCTGCCTTTTCGTTAGTTTATTTTTGTTCTTTGCAGGTACAATAACTTCCAGTAGCCCAACAGCTCAACCAGCTGAAGTACTGCTTCAGGCGACACCGCCCCATCGCAGAGCTCGATCTGCAGCATGGTCATATATCTTCTTGCCAGAAGAAGCATGGTGTGACCTCACTATCCATCTGCCAGCTGCGGTGCTGCTCAAAGAGATCCACATTCAGCCTCACCTCGCATCTCTTGCTAGTAAGTATATTCAACGTTGCGGTTTGGTGGTGATTAACGTAAATATTTAGTTTATCGGTTGCTGTCCAAGATGTTCCGTCCACAGAGATCGAGGCGAGATGGTGTAGCACCGTTTTTCTCGCAAGACCAGCACGTGGTAGCTTGTATGGCATCATCGTATCCAGTGCACAGAAGGGATCTTATTATTATGGTTCCCAGGTCAACCTATCATATAAGTAGCCATGATGCGGAGATGCCGGTGTTGGACTGGGGTGGACAAAAGTGAGAAGTCGCACAACACCAGGTTATAGTCCAACAGTTTTATTTGAAATCACAAGCTTTCGGAGCGCTGCTCCTTCGTCAGGTGACGAAGGAGCAGCGCTCCGAAAGCTTGTGATTTCAAATAAAGCTGTTGGACTATAACCTGGTGTTGTGCGACTTCTCACTTTTATCAAAAAAGTAGATATTGGTCAGTAAAGGTGGAGCGGTGATGCTGAACCATAGAACATCTGGTACAGACCTGAAAGTTGTCTCAAAGCGTTATAGTAGAAATTAGTAGCCTGATTTGTGCTCTGCTAAAAGGCCAGAAAGGTGGGTAGCAAAAATAAGTTATTTTCTCACATTAAAGAAGTGGTGATACAACTGCAAATGTGATCAGATTATTGGACTAGGAATTGCAACAGCTCTCTGATCCTTTAATCATTTCTAACTAGAGAATATTTGACGATGTGGGACATGATGATGCTCATCACCTAACTGAAAGCATGTTTGACGTACAATAACTGAATTCACGTACAGTACTGAAAACAGAATGAACCTTTCCGGTTATGCAACTAGCTAGCTGTTTGAAAGTTATATTTATCCTGCTTTCTCTCTTGCAGCGTGTCCTTCTTCAGTGTCGGTCGAGATCAGTGCAGATGGAGTGAACATGTTGCCCCTTTCTACCCCAGTTATTACCAGTGGACTAACTTACATTAAAATACAGCTGGTCAAAGCTGAGGTAGCATCAGCTGTCTGCCTTCGGCTACACCGCCCAAGGGATGCCAGCACACTGGGCCTATCACAGATCAAATTGCTGGGTCTTACTGCCTTTGGCAGCACTTCATCTGCGACTGTGAATAACCCTTTCCTGCCCTCTGAGGATCAGGTTTCTAAAACCAGGTAAGATGCTGGAGCTTGATGCTCATAGTAAATACCTGTTTATTAAACTTAAAAGCTCAAGAAATGTGTAGTGAGTTATTTTATTTTCAAAATGGCTTCGGGGTCGGATATAGAAGGAAGTGAGGTTGGAAGTGGGTATGCAGGTATGGATGTTGAGGGATACAAGGAAGTGGTCAGAGGTGGCCTTGTCTGTGATCCCGACATTGGGAGTAGAGAGGCCACATTGGGGAATATGGGTAGGAGACTTTATATGGAGGGAAAGGTTGTAGGAGGGCAGTCAAGTCAGAGAAGAGAAGGTAAGGTGAGTTGAGACGGCGACTGAAATTACCATGGGTGAGGAGTCGCTCAGTTCAGGGGCTGGGGGAGCAAAGGGAGAAGGATATCTGGATGAGAAACTTGGCATTGGGGGGTGGGGGGATACTGGAGAACGAGGATTTTAAAGGGGAGGCTTGATGGATGGAAGGTGGAATAGGTGCAAGAAGAATAGGAGCAGAGACCAGAGTGTGATTTGGTGAAGAGGGCCACACTGCCACTGTGGTTTTTTGGGTGGGGTCAGCAGTGGAAAGTATACCCAGGCGGGAGGCTTCAGTAAGTGACGCGTCGTCGCCACCGATAAGCCAAGTTTCTGTTAGAGCTGAGATGTCAAGAACACTTGCGTTTTGAAATTGTATTTGTAGTAGTCGATAACCGCTGATGCTGTTTAGAAATATGTTGCTTTAGGTGGCTTATCTATTATTTTAAATAGTCCGGTATCTCTCTCCATGTTTGTCTCCCAACCAAGCTGCTCAGAAATCTGCAAAGTTATTCTAGAGATTAGAATAAGTTGAATATCTGAAGTCTTGGGTGAAATCTGTCATTGCCTGTTTTAGGATGTACACTGACGTAAAAGATATACTTTTGCATGTTTTGAATATAATCCTTCCATCATAGTTGTATCAAAATGTTAAGAGTCAAGTCTAATTCTGCACCAAAAATATCTTGATTTCTCAGTTATGTTAGAATTTATTGTTTGGTTGCTCCCCTGAAGTCATAGCTGGTTAAGGAAGTCGGTAGCTGAGACATGCAAACTAGGGCAGTTATAGGTTTAATCTTTGATTTATGCTTAGGTAGTTGAGCTCGGTTAGTTAGCGGTGGAGATGCTACAGTTGCCTTCAGGAGGGAAATATTTCGGGTCTCTATCTACTTTTGTGTGTAAACCTGTGCTTGTATGTGGACATCATCGGCTTCAACTGTGAAGTTCATCCACAGTCGCATGGCCACCTTGCACTCTATATCTAACCTCATGTGAATTATTGCCGCTTCGGAGGGTACTAAACCCATGCAAGGAGTAAATGGCTGCAGTGGCTTCTCTTCCCATTCCAGTACCGTTACCTCTGATGTCCCCAAGGATCTATCCTTGGCGCCCTCCTATTTCTCATCTACATGCTGCCCCTCGGTGACCTCATCCGTTGACACAGCACGAGTTTTCACATGTACGCTGATGATACCCAGCTCCTCAACCTCTCTCGACCCCTCCACTGTCTCTAAACTGCCAGACTGCTTGTCCGACATCCACCACTGGATGAGCAGAAATTTCCTACAATTAAATATCTGGAAGACTGAAGCCATTGTCTTTGGTCCACACCACAAACTCCGTTCCCTTGCCACCGATTCCATCCCTCTCCCTGGCAACTGTCTGAGGCTGACCCAGTCTGTTCGCAACCTTGGTGTTATATTTGATCATGAAATGAGCTTCCTACCTCATCTCTGCACCATCGCTAAGACCGCCCATTTCCACCACCACAACATTGCCTGTCTCTGCCCTTGCCTCAGCTTATCTGATGCTGAAACCCTCATCCATGCCTGGCCGGCCTCCCTAGTTCTACCCTCCATAAACTTGAGGTCATCCAAAACTCTACTGTCTGTGTCCTAACTCTCTCCAAGTCCCGCTCACGCACCTCCCCTGTGCTCGCTAACCTACATTGGCTCCCAGTTAAGCAACGCCACAGTTTTAAAATTCCTCATCCTTGTTTTCAAATCCCTCCATGGCCTCGCCCCTCCCTATCTTTGTAATCTCCTCCAGCCCTACAATCCCCCAAGATCGTTGCGCTCCACCAATTCTGGCCTCTTTAACATCCCCGATTTTAATCGCTCCACCATTGGCGGCCATGCCTTCAGCCGCCTACATTCTAAGCTCTTGAATTCCCTCCCTAAACCCCTCCGCGCCTCTACCTCTCTCTTCCCCCTTTTAAGAAGCTCCTTAAAACCTACTTCCATCTGCCCATACATCTCCTTGTATGGCTCGGTGTCAAATTTTTGTTTTGGTAACGCTCCTGTGAAGCGCCTTGGGATGTTTTATGACGTTAAAGGCGCTATATAAATGTAAGTTGTTGGAGTGGAGCACGGAAAATTGATAAGCCGGCAGGAAAGAACCTTCATTCTGTCCAGACATTGCTTGGAAATATTAAGGTAGAATTCGGCCCAGGCACGACGGGCTGAATGGCCTCCTTCTGTGCTGTATGATTCTATGATGATTTATTTCTATTGCCAGTATTGGTTGGATGCGACTGCTTCACCATTGCTTGACCCACATAAGTGAACTTGAGGCGATGATGGCCAGTGCAGCAGCTCCTACTGCTAATCTGCTGCAGACCTGCGCAGCACTGCTGATGTCACCGTACTGTGGCATGCATTCACCGAATATTGAGGCTGTGTTGGTGAAGATTGGGTTGCAGTCGACCAGGATCGGTCTAAAGCTGATTGATATTCTCCTAAGGAACTGTGCTGCTTCAGGCACCGACCCAACAGGTAAGAAATATTTTAATCGGTGCTGTGTGAAATGTAGTGGGAAGCAGGCTTATTTGAGGTCCTTCGATCATCCAATTGCAACAGGTTGAATAAGTGAAGATGACCACCAAAGCTCAGATGAAGGGGTGAGGAGGTGGGCAAAAATGATTTTTTTATCGCCACGCCAGTATTATAATTTTCAAAAACGAGCTGGTGATTGTCTGCCTCGTTAATTTAACAACCGTAAGAAAGAATGTGGGTTTGGCGGCTGTTAGTAACGGTGAACGAATGGGCTTGATGGGTGGAAAGGCCGTTTCTTGCTTGGAATTTAGTTTCATGAGAAATTTAGTATGGTCACCATTGAATGTAAAAAGACTATTTAGTCAGATAATCTCCTGCGTTTGAGAGACAGAAGTTATGGACTGTTTTTCCCCTCCTTTCTCTCTCTTCCCCCCCCCTCCCCCCAGCCCCCCCAATGGTAAATCTGATCATACTGACAACTTTTTGTTTGTCTAGATTTAAACAGCCCTTTGCTTTTCGGACGACTGAATGGTCTTTCCTCAGATTCAACAATCGATATCCTGTATCAACTTGGAACAACTCAGGATCCTGGTACTAAAGACAGGTAATGCATCAGTGTTGTATGAGTAAGATCTGCTTTGAATTTCTATCGATAAATGATTCTTTGGGAAATTTTAATTTATAATGGTCTAAGCCATGCCTTTTTACAACAGGCAAAATGTATTAAGGATAATTTATCTTGCCAAAAATGGCCATGCAGTGGATATGTCTTTTTACTGCCACTTTACTGCTATGTAAAAGCAGCTTTTCCAGGTGAGATTTTATGGTGCCTGATTGTAAAATAACATAGTGACCAATCCTGTGCATGCTGACAGTTTAAACTATAGAGAAAGTATTTTTACTACTTCCGTGACATCCTGTCAGGCTCCGTGCTCGCTATTGAGTCCGCAAGGAGGTTAAGCTTATTTTAAGATAAAGTCAATGCATATATGAAATTACTAAAGGATGTGTTTCAAAAATAAAATGCTGGAAAGCACAGCGGGCTAGATTCTGTCTTGGGACGGCAGTGGCCTGAAATGTTTACGCCTGCGCTGCAGCCCCCTCCATCGCCAAAGGGGCCTTCCGCTGGGCGGCTGGAACACCTGCCTGTTTCAGGCGGTAGGCCTTTTTATGATGCAAATTTGGGGTCCTGTGATGTACATAAGATCCTGATTGCAGTTTTGATGGCCAACGGGCTGGAGCCATGCACGCAGTGCCCAATTTTACCAGCAGCACAGCAGAAAAGACACCAAAAGGTTAACTTCAAATTATTTATCTGGGGCCAGGAGCAGCAGGAGTGCTCCTTTTGAGCTTCACAAAGATAATGTGGGCTAATGCTGCCCCGGTGCCTCTTCCACCAATGAAGCAGTTAATGTCTGTAGATTGAACTCTCGTTAGGTCCTTGATATAATTGCTCTCCTGGCTTAGATAAGCTAAATCATCCAGGAGAGCCACCAAGGTCAATCCTGTGCTCTTCCCAACGTCCATGCACAAGGGTCAATGGACCGTAATGATTGAGCACCCCGTCTGTTTTGTTTTCTTCCCCTTCCTCGCCCAGGTGCTTTGATTGCAATAATAGTGTCCCAGTTGTCCTGGCTGGCATCAGGTTGGAACTTGATCTGAATCAGTCAGTTAATATTGCTTCTACCAACTGAGCAATAAGGGGGGGTGTTGATGATTTAATGTGCGGGTAACAATTTAATGGTGGGAATCCTTGTTGTGTACTTCAGTTTCCAGCTTTTAAGTAAGGACCATATATTGACTTTATTTTCAAGTTCACTGAGTTAACATGCAAGTTTTTCTATTTCAGGATTCAGGCTTTGCTGAAGTGGGTTTATGACTCTGCAGGAGTGGCTGCACTAAAGAGAATTGGCCACATTGCCACTGTAAATACAGAGAACATAACTCGCGAGTATGGCCTCCTTATGCCATCGCCTTCTCACTTGCACTGTGTAGCTGCTGTCCTGTGGCATAGCTATGAGTTACCTGTAGAGTATGATCTTCCAGGTTTACTAAACCGAGAACTGTTTGAGTAAGTAGAACGTTCACGAAGCGTTTCATGGTTTTAATTAAGAAACAAATTTTGATTACCTTTTCATTGTTTCTTTCAGTCTTTTAGTGATTTCTGTTTACATGAGTATTATCTTTTATGAATTTATAGGTTTTGAAAATAATTTAAAAATTAGGAAATTATGGAATTGTAGACCTTGAAGATCCTGCAGATCTGCCACCAGAGGACGTGATCTGGTGATGGATGCAAATTCAATTTTTAAAGAGTATTGGGCATCATCAACTTAACTTTGTAGCCTGCAGATGGAAGAGAGAGCAAAGTGTCACACTTTTGCTTCCTCTGTACCGTTTTCTGGCCAAGGTTGTGAGTAGGCAAATGGTTTCCAGATCCTGTGTCCTGTTACGATGACACACATCCATCTGTTCAACAGCTGTCCCAACAGCAGGGCCAATATCAGGAAGTCCTTGTCAGTAGGTCCAACCAATATCCTACTACTGATCCCATATTTATGTTGGAAACTTTCACTATTGGAACAGTGATGAGAGGATTTATAGGGAGAGGTCTCATGTAAGTGACTTGCTCTAGATTGGCAACAACACCAGTCTCAAATGCTGATTCCCAGGTTTCCTTATTTATCTGCTCCCGGGCACACCTGCAACGTGCATCATTGGAGCACCTCACGGGTGAGGGGAGACCTGAAATGATAGGTTTGCATTGTTTGGGGAGGGTGGGATGGGATAGAATACTCCCAAGTTAGGATATCTCCCCTTGGAGGTTTTTACATAGTGTTGCACTACATAGGAGTACTTTGTACTGAGAATGCCCAGCCTCTTGAGCACTATCCTACTGTTAAATGTATAGCTTTTTGTGCTTTTGCACTTTGTGTATTATTGTTCCAGTGATTACGTGGGCTAATGTGCCTTTATACACAGTAGTTGTGTTTGCAAATCCGAATCTTTAAGTTTCTCTGCTGCAGCTGTATTTATTTCACCAGAATGACTTCATCCTTCTGCTGAGAGGTAATTATAAATTTTGTTTTTTTTAGATTGCTGTATAACTGGTCCATGTCACTTCCTTGCAACATGGTTCTGAAGAAAGCTGTAGACAGTTTGCTATGTTCCATGTGTCACATTCATCCGAGCTACTTTTCGTTGCTGATGGGTTGGATGGGCATTACTCTGCCTCCTATGCAAATGCAGCACAGACTTTCAATGACTGATGATAGCAAGAAAGAGGACTTGGATTCTGGTTTAACGGATGACTCCAAAAATGCACAGGCACCGATTGCACTAAATGAATCTCACCTTGTTACTCTTGCAGCAGCAACCCAATCTCCAGAAGCTATTAAACAGCTCCTGGAGTCAAGTTTACCTTCTATGCTTGTGAAAAGCTTAATCAGTTTCTGCTTCAATCATATTTCCAGTTTGGATGGTGCAGTGCCTTCTGCAGAGGTTGCCACGGACAGAAACAAGAGGCATCATTCGCAGCTGCGTGCGATCAGTAAGGTTCCCCTCACGGCAGATCTGGTGGCTCCTGTTCTCCGATTTCTAACTGAAGTAGGCAACAGCCACACCATGAAGGACTGGTTAGGGGGACCTGAAGTAAACCCCTTGTGGACTGCTCTCTTGTTCTTGCTGTGCCATTCCAGCAGCAGCAGCAGCTCTGGACACCACCACCACCACAATGGGTCCCAACATATTGGATCAAGGTACCTTCCTTCAGCCTCCTCGCCTGCAGGAGTAGGACTGACCACTCAACAAAGAACAGCAATTGAAAATTCAACTGTTGCATTCTTCTTGCAGTGCATTTCTTGCCATCCAAACAATCAAAAATTAATGGCTCAGGTAATGTCAATATTGCATTTGAACCATTTATTAAACCTCATTTAAGCATTTCTGATGGCTGAATGACTTTGCCCAGTGGGTAGCTGAAGCATGTGGATATGACTAAAATGGGGTTGGAAAATAACTGTGTATTTGCAACTAATGTTTTTACCCAGTTTATTGAAAAATTATTTATAAAAATAATCAGAATTACTTGTTAAGCTGTGTTCAGTAATTTTTCCCCTGGAAGGGAGGAGGAAAGACTGATTTTTGCTGGACAGCACCTTCAGGAGAGCGTAGAAATAATTACAAGGCAACAAAAATCTTCAGACCTACCTGTCAAGTGAAATAACGAACTATATGGTGCATTTACTTATTTAGGCTACTGAGGAAACTTTGCAGAGATGACTTTTTTTTCCCATCAGTTATTGCCCTCCCTCCCTCATGACTTTGCCGATTCCACATGTGCCAGCAACCTTTCAGTACCTCACCAAGTGAACCGCTATTAATTTTCCAGCCTCAACTATGAATGCTGAAGCAGAGCTGACATCCAAGCACACGCACTTCTAGCAAGTGCCATTGAATAGCAATGAGTTATGAAATCCTGGCTTATTTTGCCCCTCCATAGTCCAGGGCTACTGAGACCATTTGTCAGACTTCCACCCCTTCCCAACTGAGATCAGCTCCTTCAACACTGACTAAGGATTGTAACTGGGACCTTCCTGATTTGTATGACTCAGCTACTCTAGGTAAACTCACTGAGCCATTCAAGGAGCTGCCGTGGTCATTTCAGCTGTCTAACCGTACTTTAATCATTTATGATAAAAGCAGAAAATGTTGGAAATACTCAGCAGGTCAGGCAGCATCTGTGGAGAGAGAAACAGAGTTAACGTTTCAGGTCGATGACCTTTCATCAGAACTGGGTGCAAGGCAAAAGGAGATGGTAATGGGACAAGTAAAGAAACAAAAGATGGGTCGAGAGGAGGTGTAAATGGGAATAGTAGAATCAACAGCTGCCGTTCTGACGAAAGGTCATCGACCGGAAATGTTAACTCTTTCTCTCTACGGATGCTGCCTGACCTGCTGTGTATTTCCAGCACTTTTTGTTTTTATTTCAGATTTCCAGCAGCCGCAGTATTTTGCTTTTGACTTTAATCGTTTAGTTTTACGAACTGCTCTGCACCACCCTGAGCGGTTCAGTAAGTTTCATCGTGTATTGCATGAAAACCACTGAATTTCTAATCACCTTTTTTCTGTTTGATTTTGATTATTTTGGGCACTTGTATAACTTATTTAAACACTGTTTAAAATAACTGGTATTTTAGTATTTTGCTGAATTAAGTTTGAATATTGTGTGAAATGTTGTCAGATTACCATTAAGTAATAAATAGCAGTAGACATAGAACTTTATTTTAATATTTAAATATTTTCAGGTTCTGTGTGAATTATTCCAGTCAACACCTCAGCGACCAAATGTCCCAACATCTGGAAATATTTCTGGATTTATCAGGAGGCTTTTCTTGCAGCTAATGCTTGAAGATGAGAAAGTGACTGTGTTTCTTCATTCTCCTTGCCCTGTAAGTACTGATTGACATTGTCAACATAGTTAAGGTTTTCTGAGTTCAGCCATGAAGCAAAGGTGTAAAAGTACTGCACAATTTCTTTGGGCAAAAATGTATTCAGGAGTACACTTTACACAATGAAATGGCAGTAATATTTAGAATATCGTGCAAGTGGAGAGAGGGTGGGAGGAGCACATTGACATGGCAATGACTAGCAATCTCAGCTCTGTACTCCAATTCATCAAATTGATGCTGGTGAGTAGCGCCTCATGCTGTTTACGTCAGTAGCTCAAGAAAGATGTTCAGTGCAAATATATATCTTAATCTATTGAACGTGGCTGCCTCCACGTTAGTATGATGCATATGTCACACTTTAAAATGGGTCTTTATGGCTCGCAAACCTGAGTTTGCAACATGTACTCTAGCTTCAGTCTTTTGTTAGTTAATATAAAAGTTGTGAATGAGACTTTTTAACGCTGTTACTGCGCATTCACTGCTTTCAGGGGGGTTCTAGACGTAATCAGATGGAGTGAATTTGTTTTGAAATTAATTTTTTTTAACTTTGAATTGATCCAGCCTCTCGTGCTTCGAAATTTGTGTTCTAATTTTCACAAGTGCAGTTTAAAAAGAGTCGATAGGCTGCTGTGAGAACTGCTCCATTTAATTTTAGTATTGGTTCTCCAGCTGCTGTATTACGTCCATGGTTTCTTCTACAAATAAAGCATGCGATTTTAAAAGTAGAAATGTTTTTTCTAAAATCCAGGGTAACCTCTATTGAGCACATAAATCGAGCAATGTGAACAGAATGTATGCAAGAGTGCTTGTGGACTTCGCAAACAGTTCAGTAAAAAATCTTGGGATCCCAAGTAATAAAAACAGAATTTAATTTATTAACTTGTTGTAAACCAGTGCCCTTAATTAAGGCGAAGCAGTTCTTTTGTATATTATAGATCAGGCTACTTACTTTTACTGTTTTTAATTGAAAATGAATGTAATTGCATAACATGATTCCCAAAGCATTATTAAATATCTCAAGAATCTTGTGTAATAGAAGTAGAATTTGTCTTATTCAGTCGCCTTAAACCAGCAGTCCATGTTAAAGGTGAATGAAACTGAATCTGTTTCCTGGTTTACAATGTAGTGATGCATCCACTAGATGGCTTCCTTAGACTTTGTTTCAATGTTACAAGCAAATTATGTACAAGGTACAGGTGCCATAAGATTTATACATCTATTTGCTTTAATTGCACACAGTTGCATTTGATTTGCTGAGAAATGCTTTGAGGTTCTGGTATCAGCTGCTAACCTTCATTTCAAAGTTGCTTAATTCAGATCTAATTATTCAATTTTTAACATTATATTCCTACTTTGTTATTTCTGTTGCTTAATTGAGATTATTGTACAAGTCAAAATTTCTTAGTGCAGAAAACTTTAAATTCTAAATGTATGTGGATAAATGTAGGCAAACACAATCTTATTCTTTTGTAAGAATCATAAATTTCAGCACAGAAGGAGGCCATTTGCCATTGTGCCTGTGTTAATGTTAGCGCTCCCTACTGGATTGCTGTTATTTCCCACCCCTATTCTTTCCCTGTGCCCTTTTAACCTCTTTGTGTTTAATTCCCATTTAAATGTTTTGATTGATCATGTCTTGGACATGACTAAACTCTTTTGGTTGTTTTTAAGGCTTTGGGCCTTTAAAAGACTGTTGATGAGCTATTATTATTCCCTGTCATGTAGTACCTATTCACACAGTTTCACTTTCATGTCTAGCCTTTGAGTGACTCCTGCTGGGTGAAATCGTATTCATGTTAAGTTTACTAGTATTGGCAACACAAAGCCACCAGGAATAAAAGAATATTCTGAAAATAAAGAGCAATTTGCAGTAGTAATAATGGCATATGTTGGGTATATTGGAGCTCCAGCATTGGAACTCTCTTTTTTTCAGTGCTGAAACTCCAATGTATCACTGTCCTTTGTTTAAAGCTGAAACAAAAATGGGGATTAAAGTGTCAAGTTCCTGTTTTACAGTGGAAGTAAAAATTGACTTGTAATGGAAAAGTTTGGAATTCATGAAAAATGAATTGACGCTTTCAGTGGTTCTTTTCCTTTTGAGCATGTGTTTCTCTAACAATTTTTAAAATTCCACCTTCAGCGTCATGCCAGCCACAATATTCTGACCTTGATTCAGCACCTCTGGATCAGTAACAGAGTTGCAGTCAGCACACTCTATTCCTCAATACAAACACACGTGTTGGAAATGCGCAGTCACACCTGGAAACAAGAGGTTAACAGAAACAAACACACACAAAAAGTAATTGTGTCTTCGAACCTCAGGACGAATGACAAACTATAAGAGCCCTTCAGTTTACAGCCTTGTAACTTGCATGCAAACATATGAATTAAGTGTTCATAAAGTTGGGAATTTTTTGTGAGAACGATGTAGATTACAGGGCAATATAATAGATGGGATAGGACAGGGTAGAAAGAAGCGGACTGTTTCCGGTAGTTGAGGGGTCCAGAATGAGGGACCGTAGATACAAGATTGAATGCAAGAGATTTAGAATAAAGGGCAGGAGAAACCTCTTCATACACAGTTGAGAATTCACTTCCAGGTTTAGTAGTTGAGGAAATTGCCAACATTCAAGATTAGATTGGATAGGTGGATGAAAAAAAGGTTGAAAAATGGGAACAGGATGGTTAAATGTGATTAACTATTTGCTTGCATGGAGGGTAAGTACCAACATGGACTAGTTTCCAAGTTGCAACTTTGATGTATTTCTGCATATCCTCTGAACACAGTTTTTTGTGATGCGCCACAGTTCTTTATTTATCCATCTCCTTTTTTTTTCCTTTTAGCTGTATAAAGGCAGAATTAATGCAACTAGCCATGTGATCCAACATCCTATGTATGGAGCTGGACATAAATATCGCACCCTTCATTTGCCAATTTCAACCACGTTGGCAGAGGTTTTGGACCGTGTATCAGGTAGGTTTGCAAACCTTGTATTGAAACCTAATCTAGTAAATTTTTCATCATTTCATCATTTCTGCACAGATTTAATGGTGTTCATGCAAAATCTGTGACCCCATAGACGGTGCTTGAAGTATTGAATCTGCCCTTTTGAAAAGTAAAATTTATTGGAAACCTTTTCAGTCAGAATTTTAATTGATTTTCTGGACATTCATGTTGCAAAAACCTTGAAATACCATGATCTGAATTCATGCATAATCATTTGCGGCATTTAGAGTCCCAGTATTGATGGAGAGCTTTAGCATTAATGTCGACATTTTTCTGGCGTTAAAATAATGAAATGATTTGTTCAGGAGGTACCAACTCTTGATATATTTCATACACAGTGTACAAGATTGAGGATTATTCTTTGTTATGTACACGTTTACTTGTGATGGGTTGCATACTTAAGTTAAAGAGAAAACTGAATAATCTAAAATAAAGATGTGAAATTCAACTGGAATTTAAAGTTGCAGTTGGCCATCGATGGCGTGCAATTAAGTTAATTTTCATTTGGTAGATTACTGCAAACTGGGTTTAAATGCTTTGCCCAAAAAATAGAAAATACTGGTCAACCCTGATCTAGCTATAAGATACTATTTGAGAACTTCGAATTTCACAGGCTGGCAAATATGACAAAAAACCTTGGCCTATCTGGACCTTGAACACTTTTCATTTTAAAATTTGGGAGTGTTAAATTAGCATTTTCAAAGTCTCCTAAAATTGTGGCAGAGAATTACTAAAGAATCCATTTCTAATTGACATTTAATGGGGAAAAAAATTACTAGATACATTAATTCAGCCATCAAGGTCAGTCTCTGTATAGTTAGTGTTACAAATTTTAGCAGTAGGTATTGTAGCTGACAGATTCAGCAAATATTGTGTACAGTTTGTTAGTAGCCCGTGTTTCTCTGATAAATTACCCTTCTTCCAGGACCTTGAATAAATAAACTGTTCTTTGCACCTTACTGTTGGCTTCAAATTATGTGAGTAGCTATGTTAAGTGAGTACCAAACTGGTGCATAAAAGCTCACTATAATGATGCACTGGTCTTGAGCCTCAACAAGAGTCAAGGACGGTTAATAAAGTAAGATGGTATTGAAAGTGCGTGTCTGCATACAAAATATTAT
Organism: Squalus acanthias; assembly: GCA_030390025.1. Classification (NCBI taxonomy): domain Eukaryota; kingdom Metazoa; phylum Chordata; class Chondrichthyes; order Squaliformes; family Squalidae; genus Squalus; species Squalus acanthias. The sequence goes on from JASTWF010000702.1 coordinate 134,307, forward strand.
GCATGGCTCAGTAACTCATGTATGTTTGGTTATTAGGAGAGACCATTCTCATCAGGAACTGGAAATAGAAGGGAGGATTATTTTAAAGTTATGTTTGGAGTATTTGCCCTTGACATGTATGTATTTGCGCCCTATGTATTTTTTGCACATTAGATACACCAAGTATCACTGCTAAATTAATCAGCGAACAAAAGGAAGAAAAGGAGAAAAGGAACCAAGAGGAGAAAGACAAGTTGAAGAGTGATAATGGCTTCCAAGACAACTACAGTGTTGTTGTTGCTTCAGGTAATTAATGTTTGCGATACATCTGTGCTCAGCCAGTTCTGTATATGCTGCTTCATTGTTTTGTAATTGAACTCTCCTCCAGCTAATGGCAATCTCTTCACATAATCATAGAGAGATTCAGTTGCTTTTTAATTGCTTTCAGAATACAGAATAATCAAGCTAATTGTGAAATATTTGTATTGTGGCAGAATAAATACATACTATTTCTATAATCTTTTGTTCCGATGGACAGCCTAAAATAACCTTCCAAGTGGATGCAGTGGGAGATGTTGCAGTTTGTTTGAAAAATGTGGTGGCTGGTGCTGTTAAAACAGATTATCTGCATTATATTAATGTGGACTGCTTTACAGTTTTGGTGTTCCTCAAATATAATGAGATTTGTAGATCCCAGTTTTGTCATGGGGAGGGGAGAGAAGTAAAAGAATAAAATAGCCAAGTTGACTAATCCAGTTATGCTGCAGTTAATCTTTTCCGGATTGATTCTTATATGGTCTGAGATTGTTCACTATAGACATTTGAGTTTCAATTGCAGGTGCAGAATATGGAGACCATTGGTGCAGTTGATCACCTTGCTGATGCCCACTGTTGTCTGGAGAGGTGTGGGTCACTTCAGTGCCACACAGGTCACCTGGTCATTATTTGGCTTCCTACGCACTCCTCCCACCTATTTAAAAAAAAAAATTGTTCTCAAGACGTGAAATGTGGATGCTGGGTAATGGAACACTTCACCATTTCAGGCACCCAGTGTCGGCATCAAGTATACCACAGCCAGGTGTGGAACAAAGTTCCCTGTCCTCTGCTGGAACAATTTACTTTATCATCAATCTCTGATCCTTTCTGCATCAGTGTGACATTTCCTCCCTGCCCCCTCCGTTTTCCATTTTCCACACCAGCCATTCTGGTGACTTCTGATTATTTTCTGTCATATGGATAGTTTTGTGCTGCATAGACATGCCCACTCGGATCTAGGTCAAGACTTCCTGGATGTGCTTCACATACAATGTTTACATGGCGTTCAAAGCCAGTGCAGTCCATACTTTTCTGTTTACATACTTGAATTCACCACCAGGGTGTTTTTTTTTTTGCTGCGCAACATAGTGCGTTAGTAAGATTAACAAAAACTGGATCCTGAATTAATCTTCCAGAAGTAACCCTACTCACCTGAATGTATCCCAGTAACAGCATGCTGACGCAGTGAAGGCTGGCTAAAACTGGTTTCTCGCTACTTATGTGAATATCATAAAGTGTATTGCTAAGCTTAAATAGAGTGAAAGTCTAAGGGAACCTCTTTTTTGTTCAAAGTATTGCTTCATTTTAAATTGGGAGGCATTATGTCTCAAACAGTAGTCTGGCATTTACTTTTTATTTTAAACTTCAATTTCTCATCTCCTATAGATGCCACTAATTTGTGTCTCCTCTCTGGCAGGTTACTTTGTGACTCTGCTGGGAAGGAGGTATTCTTGAATGGCTCTATTTAAAGGCATTGTCTAAACACATCAGATATTAATTTGGGCATTGCAGTAATTTGTCAAGATCCCTCCGTGGAAGATATATAGTCGAGCGTTATGCTGCTTTCTGATTGCCTGCTTTTCTGTGTGCTCATAAACATTAACTTGCCACCTCACTAACTTTGAAAGTTTTCAGTAGATTTGAACCCAGCTTCACTAATATAGTCAGATAGTGGGGTTCCTTGTGCAAAAAGTGTCCACATGTCTGCTTTCTGTCAAGCTATTTGGCTTTCAAACTAAGTGGCAGACATTTATTTTGAGCGTTTGTCACTGGGCTTACACTGTATCGTACTTTCAGGGCTGAAATCCCAGTCGAAGAGAGCTGTTTCATCTACACCCCCACGACCGCCATCTAGAAGAGGGAGAGTGATGACCGATAAGTTGGCAACTGCTTCCTCATCTACAGAATCTGCTAACAAAACAATTAGTGTCCCTGTGTTCCATCTGTACCACAAACTTTTACCAGGTGAGTAAATGCTCGTAGAGGATTAATACTCAAAATAGTAATTTACTGTAAATTACAACCTCCACTATCAAAGCATTTATCACAAGCTGATTACAGGTGAGGAAGGTCATTTGGCCCATCTTTCATCCATCAAGAAAGGCCCTATGTTTTCCCCTCACTATACTGGTGGAACAGGCACCCAGAGATGGTATTGGAGGAGCTGATGGGTATGATTCTGCGAATATGCCTATATCAGGCTGTTGCTTGACTAGTCTGTGGGACAGCTCTCTCAACTTTGGCACCAATCCCCAGATGTAAGGAGGACTGGATGTGCGTCCGTCATTTCCTGACTCCATGCCTATGTTGCAGCCGAATGGTCTGTCTGGTTTTATTCTTGTTGTTCTTTGTAGTGCTACAACTGAGCTAGGCCACTTCAGAAGGCATTTAACAGTTATTGGTATGGGACTGGAGTCACAAAGAGGCCAGATCGTTTGAGGACTGCAGATTTCCTTCTCTAAAGGACATCGCTGAAGCAGTTAGGTTTTTCCAACAACCCAAACGGCTTCATGGTCATTTTTTACTAATACCAGCATTTTATTTCCCAGATTTTTTTAAAACTGAATTCAAAGTCTCAAACTGCCATGGTGGGATTTGAATCTGTTCTCTGGGTTATTGTCCAGGCCTCTGGATTATTAATCCAGTAACATAACCACTACACTACCATACCCATTTAGTTTGAGCCTGCATCGAAACAGTGAGCTTGAGCCACTCTCCAGGACTTGAGCACTTAATCTAGGCTAACACTTTAGTTCATTACTGAGAGAGCTGCATTGTCTGAAATGGTGTCCTTCAGATGAGAAATTAAACGGAGACTGTGTCTGCCTGTTTAAGTGGCTATTTGTTTATATTTATTCCATGCTGATAGATTAGTAAGTATATTGTATTTTCATTTGGTACAAGCTTATAGATGTGTAATCTTCTGGTTTAGGAGTTGTAAATGTGTTGACAAAGAGGCATTATGTCCTTTGAATGTTAAAATCATCAATTTAATAATTGATTAGATGTCTCAAAGTAACCTCATGATGTTGTTTCCTAGGTCAACCACTGCCAGCAGAGGTGACACTAGCCCAGCTGTTAACTCTCTTGTATGACCGTAAACTCCCTCAAGGCTACCGGTCGATAGATTTGACTGTCAAACTGGGCTCTAAAGTAATCTGTGACCAAGGATTGTCGAAAACCGACTCATTCAAGCGTCTTCGCACAGACAAAGGTACATTTGTTTTTTCTTTTTCATCACCTGCTCTTATATTCATGCAGTGTCTTTGTGCAGCAATAAAGCCTCCTTGCTCCCCTTTGTTTTCTGCCCCCACGAGTGTCTGTGTCAGCCCCAATACTGGCAAAAGGTCTGATTGGGTGGGGGGAGGGGAGACTTGTCTTGACCAGATGCATGTGTAAGAGAATCGAGGGAGGTTTTTCACTTCACTGTCATTCCAGCAGAATTTAGCAGAGCGAGGTTCTTGACAAATATCAACTTCAGTGAAATGCAGAAGTTGGTGTTTATAGAGCCTACAGAAAGAGTGTTGTTGGGCCAGAAAGCCGTGGTTTTAATTCCTCTCGTCCCAAAAGCTATAGGGGTGGAGATTTCTGGCTGACCCATCACCACCTCCATCATGAAAGATAAGCTCAAGATGGTTAAACTTTCACAGATGGTATACGTGGAAGCCTGCCCCACAGCTGTTAATCTCAAGTATGCAAATTAATGAAAGTTGCATTCACAGCAAGTGCAGGATCTGTCCTTTGCAGAATCCCATTTTCAGAATGGATTTGGGATCTATTTCAAACCTCCCATTACTTAACTATTTAGCTTCATTAACGTGCATCATTTTATTTTTTTAAATCTGAACCATACAAGATTCGACTAGGCTAGTAACTAAGAATGAGTACAAAACTGTAAATATTCTGAATGATAACTTGAAAGGCTCAAAATAGTGGGGCTTTTACACTGCAATAGCGAAGGTTAAAAGGGAATCTAGTAGAGGTTTTCAAATTATGAAAACTTTGTGAAACATTATTTCAACTGGTTGTCAAATTGGTACAAAGGGAGGGGCATAAATTTAAGATCACTGGAACAATGGGGAAAATTAGATTTAAAAATTCACAAAGTTCATAAGTGGCTATTGAGGCAGCAATTCTAACAATTTAAGAGGGAATTAGATAAGGAATGTGAGGGGATATGGGGAAAGGATAGGGAAATGGGGTTAGAATAGGTAGCACTGTCTGATCTAGCATCGGCATAGTCATGGGCAGATTGTTCTATAATTTGACATTGGCTTATAATCTACCTCCTTATGAACATGGATTTGCACAAATGGAGTATTTCAATTCAGTCTAGATCAGTAAAGCCATGGAAGTAGTGCAGGCCTGGCTTAAATTTTTTATTGGAAAAAAATCTGCAATCAGTCATTTTACAAATTCGTATTTAATATCTCTACAGATGGTTAGCTTCACTTGGTACATACAGTTTTTGGCAGCTGATCTATTGTCTAGTATGATTGCACAGTTTAAGAAATTTGAGGACTCTGGAGCTTATGGCAAGGTTTAATCACTTCAATACCACTGCTGTTTATTGGAAGAATAATCTAAATGAACAACTGATTCTGGTTGAAGTACAGCTTCTACCACATTTGTGTCACATTGAACAAAACGGTGTTCTCCACTCAGCGCAGTTGAGACTGGGACTTCGGCTCTGTGTCCCCCTCTCAACCCCATTCTGTTCCCAGCCCCTGAAAAGAAGCAAATTAACTTTCCAAAATAGCCAGCTAGCCTTCTGTACCAATAGCTATTGTCTGCAGCTGTATTTTAAAGGAAAAAGAGGCTTCATGTATTTTACAGACAGATGGCTTCATTTTTGTTCCTTTTACATAATATACCATTTTATTTGTGAGGCAGAACCAGAATCAATTGATTAGCTTTTTTGCTTGTTTCTTTCTTTTCTTCTTTCTCATACCATAGAAAATGTGAAGCCCGCATAGCAAACAGGGAAAGTTCCCAGGGTTACTTGAATTCAAAGTAGAATAGTTCTCAACCAACCCACTCAGGTGACGACCAATTTATTCAGGGTTGACTAAGGTGTCTGCCAGACATGAATCCTATTACAGAATCCTGGTAGGCTGCCAAGTTGGAGCCAGAATGTGCAAATTCTCACAGCAAAGGTATCCTTTCTTCCCTGTTAAGGAGTCCAAATTTTGGAGTTTGGATTACTTTCAAGATACAGCTTATATACAGCAATCAGTAACAGAATCCCATCTGGTATATTGGGAATGCTTTACATAAGGGTAGGGGCAGGTATGAAATAGTGTGCAGTGGTTATCTGTCAGGAACATTATCCTGCTTATTATAGAAGTTGTGCAAACAACCTAGCTGCAGTTTCAGAGATGACAGTGCCTTGGATATGACAGGTGGGTCTGTCAATGAAATAATATCCTCATTCCTGACCATATTCAGGATATAATGAGTATGTAGACACAGTACAGCAGAGGTTGTTGAGGTCCTCTCCTGTCTCTTGTGTGTCTCCCCCACCTTTTCTGCTAATTAGACAACAAGGGCTGCTGAAGAAGTCTCCGATGGAATCATTCCAAGAAATAAACTTCATATGATCCAAGATTGCAGCAAAGCTATCTTAAGAACTTCAGGCTGAAAACTGCAGCCATCTGTTTGGTACAGCATGAAGAGGAGCTCAGAGTCCCACTAGTAGACTGGCTATCTCTACAGCACTTTTTTGCTGTTTTTTCTTTCTCGGCAGTTAGTCCATCCTGTACTGCTATAAATCCTGCTCCACAGTTACCATTGTCATTGTTAACCTATAGTAGCTTCCCATCCACCGACACCTTAAATTTAAAATCCTCATCTATAGTTTCTGCAATCTTCTCCAGCATTGCAGCTCCTAACCCCCACCCCAAAAATAGTTCCTCTGACTCTGGCTTTTCGTGCAATTCCCTCTCCCTTTACCTCCACTTTTGTGGAAGAGCTTTTAGCCTGCTTCTTGGAATTCCCTCCCTAAACTTCTCCATCTCTGTCCCCACCTTTTTGAAAAACCTTCTTACAATGAGCCTCCTCGACCAACAATTGCAATTACTCCCTCCTATTCTCTCCTCTTCCTGGCTTGGCGTCTGTTTCCTTGCGCCTACTTTTGAAGTGTTATATAAATGCAAATCGGTGGTGGTATGAAAAGATACTTTATGCTTTTCCTCGTTGTGCATTTTCCCTGTAGTGTGTGTTCATTTGATCAATTTCTTAATATTAAGTCTAATTCTTTACATTTTGAGCAAATGTGGTGGTGTTACATCAAAATTGTGCGTATGTGACGCACAATATTAATGGCCTGCACAGCAGAAATGTGAAATAGGTTTAGCTGATCCAAGCTCTCTCAAATGTGTAAAATTTCACTTGTAGCTTTAAAATCTCAATAGTTGGAACTTGGATTGCTTTGATTTGATCTTGAGTTTTAAATTTAGCATCTTTTAATGAATGGAGTCTGTCTGATTTATACTGCGGAACTGTCTGGATAATAAAAACTAGGTCTAAAACACAGCTTTCCAATCAAACTTCAGGTTGCAATGTAATTATAACTGTAGTTGGTGACTTTGCAAAATAGTCTCAGAATTTTGATCAAGTTTTCAGACTTCTAATTGTATTTTAAATGTATTTCTGTAATATCTGCTCAGTTATATGACCTGTATAACCTTTGCAGTGCAAGTTTGTAAACTTCTCTTATCCAGCACTTAATAGATCGATTCAATACCTGTTGCTTTATATTTTTCATTTTTTGGGAGGCTAATTTATATCCACTATTTCATGCAGAGCTTGGCGATGGGCTGGCCAGCTGTCCTGAAGATGAAGTGTTGCAACCAAGTGATGACTGCATAGATAGTGCCCTGGATGAGTCTTTGCTTGAAACTAACCCTATCCAGTCTCCACTTCAAGTGTTTGCTGGCATGGGTGGGCTAGCTCTCATAGCCGAAAGGCTGCCAATGTTGTATCCTGATGTTATCCAGCAAGTAAGTGATATTTCTGCTGCTATATTCTGCAATCGTTCATTGCACTCACCACACTGACATGCAAGACACTTGAAGTTTCAGCGTGTTCTAGTGAAACACCAGATGTGATTGGAAGCTCCAGCTCATGACATTTTCTCAGTCTTGGTGGAAACTTGCACCACTTCCCCCAGTTGGAGGATAACATGCTGACGTGGCACATTGCTCTAGTTATGATGCCATAGAGTGTTCGGCCTTGGGTTTGCACATATAAATTCTTGGTGTTTGTTGTGCTGCTGAGGGTCGATGGTTTGGTGCTCCTCCGGAAGAAGGGAAGTGAAATGGGAGGAAATGTGCCCTCGTGCATGCTTCCTCGTAATTGGTTTGAGTAGCCCTGAAAGAGGTCTGGGAGCAGGTTGCCTGCCCTGCCTCTTAGCTTGGGGAGGTGGGTGGTGTACGAGGTGAATGGCACAACAGGAACTTGAGAAGAGGATATCAAATAGAAGAGTTCAGATCCCCAATACGGCGAACCCCTGATGAGAGCTAGATTGTTAATGTCTGACATATACTTTCAGCACATAGAGTACAGCATTTGGCATGGTTGAAAATTTCCACTTGAAGTTGCAGCATGTTCCAGTATTTAACATCTGATCACTCAAAAATAGCCATTTTGTAGAAAGAAACCTTTTGTGGGAATTTGCTTGGAGCAGCTCTATCCTGGCCCATCATTGCTATGTGCAGTTTACTAGCTGAAGTTGATCTGAAGTGGTTAGCAGCTCTGCTCCCATATTGAAACTTGCCCAACGTGTAATACAGCTCTGTACCTTTTACTGTTTGTCTCAGAATGTTGTTACTGGTCAAAAAAGCTTTAGTAGTATTGTCCTGACTGCAGTACACTGCTGTTTGCTTCAGTTTTGCTTTTGCTTGGTGAAGCAGGTATAATATTTTCCAGATTTGATTGTATTTCAACAGTGATGAAAATGTTGTTCCTGAGTCAAATTAGGTCATTGTAATAGGATTGCCATAAAGTAAATAAATACTTTTGAAGCATGAGGTGGAATCGTTGGATGCTAAATGGGTCAATCAACTATTAAACAAGATGAATTTTCTAAATGATGGAGAATGCTATATAGAAGACATCCCATTGATACTGGTTTAAAAGCTGCTAAATCCTATAATAATGTGACCAACAGTAGGATTTTGAAAATCTATTCATCTGAATGTTTGATTTAAATTTATATACCCAGTCAAATAGAATTTTTACAGCTCATAATTGCCTGACCATTTTGAATCTTGAAGGGATACCAGTTGAACCTAGAGAAATGAACAAAAGAATTGCCTGTTTGAATCTCCGATTGATGGTGACAATTATTAAGCCAATTATATGACTGAATTCACTATAATTTAAATATTTGAATTTGATTGTGCAGCAAAGTTAATGATGGAAAGGCAAAATTCTTTCACTGCTGGCATTCAGCTGCAGTTATAGATGCTGATGATAAATGCACAGTTAATTTGTCCATTTTTATGAGCAAATGTGTAACCGCAATGCTCTTGCAGCGTTTAAGGTGAAACTCTTAACTATCGAGATTGCGTTGAATGAACAGATACGGAGCAAATATTGGAAAACCAAGGGTGTTTGTAAATTATATAAAGGACAGTTTCACTAACTTGGGGGAATAGTCTTTTAGCAATTTATGTAATATATTGATTCAAATGCAAATGGATATTGTCTGCACAGGAAAATCAAACCAGGTATTTTAGTGCAAAGTTTGTCATTGTAATGCTATTTTCAGACTTGGGTTTTGATCCAGCATAGGAACAGTTTGCCTCTGTTCAGTTTTCCTGAAGAAGTAGGCTACATTTTATTAGCTTGCATTGCTTCAAGCCTACATTCTGTGCTAGAAAGGGAGGGGGGACACATTAAATGCCACCAGAACAGAGATTATGGGATCAGAAATCAAATTATAGCTGTTTTGTTTGCTCTTTCTACATATTAAAAGTTATGGTCTCTTAGTAGCACTGAAGTAGAACAAACATTGCGGCTGTTGTATGATTCCTGGACAGGTTCACAGAAGGCTTTAATAGAATTATATACTTGAGCCCTTCTGGAATCATGTGACTTTTCTGTGGCCTTGTAGATGGTCTTCAATGAATGTAATTTCAGTATTACATTTGTCAGCAATGATCTCAAAATCTTAAGTGAAGTAATTTTAATTGGGTCCAGATGGCATCCGCAAACTAATGAAGCTTTGCTGCCCGAGCCTGTCATGTGTCTCATGAACCCCTTGATTTAAATTAGTTCCTCCAATCATCCATATATTTTGCAAAATGATAAAACTGTTAAAGCTGTGCTGTGAATTGTATGATTACCTATAGCGGAGGAAACCATTTTAATGGCCCCCTGTAGGTATGTTTTTTAAAATCTTATTCGATATCTGATCCAACAGATTGTGAAACTATTCCCCGCCATCAGTTTTTTTTTTCTCCCTACCAACTACAGGCTTTTAAACCCAAGCCTCGCTTCACCTAATTACTGCATCATTCATTTCATGCTCCTTACTTTAGATTTTATTGGGCCTTCTCTCTCCCCCACCCCACAAAAACAGCATGCTGCCTTGGGAATTTTTCTGTCACAGTAACAATAATGCACTGCCCATACCCAAGTGGCTTTTACTGGTGCCATTTCATTTCAAACCTTGATATTAACGACTCTGATCCTCGTGGCAACAGACTTTTACATTTTTTTTTCCTACTCGTCCCCAAAACTTTAGGTTGGCGACATTCACGGGGCGATTCTTTTATCCTTGCCCACCTCCAAACTGTTGTTAAATATTGAAATATTAACATTTTAGTGTTGTACCATATTTTCAGTTCCTAATCAGACTGTGCTCCACAATCACCACCACCCATCCTCTGTCTTCACTGTTGCTGGTTTACTCGAGGACAACTTGGGCTATCAACTGCTTAGACTGAACCTAGAATGACTCATCCACTGTTGTTCAAGTGCATTGCAAACTAAGGAACTGTAGTTCTGATTCTGTATAAAATAACTTCTGACTGGCTTAGTTTTTAATGAAAATGTTTAATCTGTTAATGCTGGTGATTTGGTTCTGCTAGCCAATTTAGTAGAATCTAGAAATGGAGCAAACTGAATCTTCACAATCGTGTGAACAATTTGCTGGTAAATTTGTGAATAATGCAAAGGGACAGTATGGACTTAACTAGCTGATGGGTCACTCATCAGCTGGAGCCCAGTTTGTTGGATCTTTACTGACCCAGAGCCTTAAAACTGGGGATTCTGTAAGAGCCTACAATTCAACAGATGCATTGATGCATATTTTTGAAGTTAAGATGTAACCTCTTCTGTTTGTGCATTTAGGTGAGTGCTCCAGTGGTAACCTCCACTTCGCAAGAAAAGCCGAAGGACAATGAACAGTTTGAATGGGTTACCATAGAACAGTCTGGTGAATTAGTCTACGAGGCACCGGAAACCATAACGGCAGAGCCACCACCAATCAAATCAACCGTTCCTGCCATGTCTCCCATCCCAGCACATTCTCTCGCAGCCTTTGGACTCTTCCTCCGTTTACCAGGATATGCAGAAGTCCTCCTCAAAGAAAGGAAACATGCTCAGTGCTTGCTTAGATTGGTGCTAGGAGTAACTGATGATGGCGAAGGCAGTAAGTATAACTTGAGATCCACATGCATTGTTCTGCACACTGAATATGATTGTTGCTCTTAATTCACTTAGAATGCTAATGTCATGCAGATTCCCAATACATGCAGTCACTAGTACTTTTAGAGAATTGCATGTTGTAATCGGCAGAATTCCTAAGTGTCTTTATGAAAACAGATTTGTGTTTGAACAGCTTTTATGAGTAAATTAAACTCAGTGGTATAGTGTTCTTGTGTCCCAAATGTATGAATGTTGATGACAAATTGCATAATAGAAACTCCGGTTCCTGAAAAGGAATTTTCATTTAAATAGTTTTTTTGTTGGACATCGAGTCAGTATAACAGTTTTAAATCATTTTCATTTTCTCTATATTTTCAGGTCACATCCTACAGTCCCCGTCAGCAAATGTTCTTCCTACGCTTCCATTCCATGTTTTGCGCACTTTATTCAATACCACACCATTGACTACTGATGATGGAGTTCTCCTGAGGCGGATGGCTTTGGAGATTGGAGCGATTCATCTTATCCTGGCTTGCCTCTCTGCACTAAGCCACCATGCCCCAAGAGTGCCCAATGCAAGCGTCAACCAGACGGAGGTGAGCTCAGCCTAAAGTTATATATCAAATCCAGGTTTTAACTACATCAGTTCAACTGACCTAATATGAAGGGATAGCTCTTCACCGAATATAGTGATTTTAAAAAACGATTGAAGTGTGTGAAGGGTTTATGTCACGATTAAACAGCGTCTGCTTACATTTTGTTCTTTAATTCATAATTATTAATCATATACCTGCAGTTTGTTGGATAAGTAAGTCTTTTGGATTTTTATTATTCACTCCAAATGATTGTGCATCTTGTTATGTAACTTTTCTAAACCTTTTATGTTATTATGGGTGTTCTCTCAAGTCAGCTGTATGGCATTTTTCTGCTGTATATTTGAATACAACTTCATTTTGGCAGTAATAACTGACCAATTTGTGGTCCAGACAAGAATGAGAAAAAGATATTGGGCCAAAAGAAATGTCCACATACTGCATAATCAAAGCACTCCTACTCCTGCCGCAGCTGCAGTTAGAGGGGTCTGTTGGGCCTTTGCCATGAGTCTTCTGTATGTTAAAAATCTCAAACTTTGCACTACTTCATGTTGGTTTATCTGTAATTCTTTTAGAATTTCTGGGGTAATTTTATGAGTAGACAGGAGCCACATTACTGATGCAACCCTTAAAACTGTTGATGGTAGTTGGTGCAGTGGGCTGAATGTAGCTGTGTTTCTTGGCTAACAAACACTTTGTTTCTAATTTTGCCATGGTTTAAGGTGGTAGAAACAAACATACTCAACATACCATATCTCAGGATTCTAACACTTCAAAACCCATAAAATAGGTTTGGAATTGTGGTCTATAGGAGCCAAATCATGCATTGGTTCAGTTTTTATTTTGTACTTGTGTTGGCAAGGGACATGATTGTTTATCTGGAAATTATATTTAGTTACAATTTAAAGAGGTTTGATATGACGGTGTTAATCCTGAGCCTTTAAGAACTGTGATGTGGAGATGCCGGTGTTGGACTGGGGTGGACAAATGTGAGAAGTCGCACAACACCAGGTTATAGTCCAACAGCTTTATTTGAAATCACAAGCTTTCGGAGCGCTGCTCCTTCGTCATATGCTGTGCCTATATGCATCTCTTCACTTCACCTGATGAAGGAGCAGCGCTCCGAAAGCTTGTGATTTCAAATAAAGCTGTTGGACTATAACCTGCTGTTGTGCGACTTCTCACATTTAAGAACTGTGGTAGAGATTCCCAATTTTTGGAACTGTCATAGTAAATACTTGTATTTCTATAGCCCCTTATTGCATCAGAATGTCTCAAGAGGCTTCAGACAAATGAATGAGGATGTTGAGGGAGGAAATCGCAGAGGTACTGGCCGTAATCTTCCAATCCTCCTTGGATACGGGGGTGGTGCCAGAGGACTGGAGAATTGCAAATATTACAGCATTGTTCAAAAAAGGGTGTAAAGATAAACCCAGCAACTACAGGCCAGTCAGTTTCACCTCGGTAGTGGGGAAGCTTTTAATCAGGGACAAAATTAACAGTCACTTGGACAAGTGTGGATTAATTAAGGAAAGCCAGCACGGATATGTTAAAGGCAAATCGTGTTTAACTTGATTGAGTTCTTCAATGAGGTAACAGAGAGGGTTGATGAGGGTAATGCAGTTGACGTAGTGTACATGGATTTCCAAAAGGCATTTGATAAGGCTTGCCAGCAAAGTTGAAGCCTATGGAATAAAAGGGACCGTGGCAGCATGGATACGGAATTGGCTAAGTGATAGAAAACAGAGAGTAGTGGTGAACAGTTGTTTTTCGGACTGGAGGAAGGAATAGTGGTGGTCTCCAGGGGTCGATTCTAGGGCTTTTCTTAATTGTATATTAATAACTTGGACGTGGGTATACAGGGCACAATTTCAAAATTTGCAGATGACACAAAACTTGGAAGTATAGTGAACAGTAAGGAGGAGAGTGTTAGACTTCAGGAAGGCATAGAGAGGCTGGTGAAATGGGCGGACACGTGGCAGATTAAATTTAACGCAGAAAAATGTGAAGTACTGTAATACATTTTGGTAGAAAGAATGAGGAGAGGACATATAAACTAAATGGTACAATCCTGAAGGGGGTGCACGAACAGAGAGGCCTAGGGGTATGTGTGCACAAATTGTTGAAGGTGGCAGGGCAGGTTGAGAAAGCAGTTAAAAAGGCTTACAGGATCCTGGGCTTCATGAATAGAGGTATAGCGTACAAAAGTGTGGAAATCATTATGAACCTGTATAAAACACTGGTTCGGCCCCAACTGGAGTACTGTGTCCAATTCTGGGCACCACACTTCAGGAAGGATGTGAAGGCCTTAGAGAGGGTGCAGAAAAGATTTACGAGAATGATTCCAGGAATGAGGGACTTCAGTTACATTTACAATTGCCATTTACACCTCATCCAGAGCCATCTTTTGTTTCTTAACTTGTCCCATTACCATCTCCTTTTGCCTTGCACCATCATCCCTTTTGTCTTTTAATCTCTCCTGCCTTCCATCCTATCACAGACCTTCCCTTTGTTCTTTCCTCCCTTTCCCTGCCCCCACTTGCTTAAAAATGTTATTTCTCCCAACTTTTTCCAGTTCTGAGGAAGGGTCAGCGACCTGAAACGTTAACTCTGTTTCTCTCTCCACGATGCTGCCTGACCTGCTGAGTGTTTCCAGCATTTTCTGTTGTTACTTCAGTTACGTGGAGAGACTAGAGAAGCTGGGGTTGTTCTCCTTAGAGCAGAGAAGATTGAGAGGAGATTTGATGGAGGTGTTCAAAATCATGAGGGGTCTGGACAGAGTAGATAGAGGGAAATAGTTCCCATTGGCAGAAGGGTCGAGAACCAGAGGACAGATTTAAGGTGATTGGCAAAAGAACCAAAGGCGATGTAAGAAAAAACTTTTTTATGCAGTGTGTGGTTAAGATCTGAAATGCACTGCCTGAAAGGGTGGTGGAGGCAGATTCAATCACTGCTTTCAAAAGGGAATTGGATAAGTATCTGAAGGAAAGAAATTTGCAGGGGTCCGGGGAGTGGGACTAGCTGAAGTGGTCTTGCAGAGAGCCGGCACGGGCTGAATGGCCTCCTTCCGTGCTGTAACCATTCCATGATTCTATGAAGTGCAGTGACTGTTGGGTTGATGACTCACTACATTCTGCCTTCATGTTACACCTTGATATTGTGCATGTATTGGTTTTTGCCTAGCTAATGAAGTTTTATACATAGATTAACATAGATTGTGGATTTACTTAACCCTGTAGGAAGTGAAAATAAATAGGAATTTTGATGGTTTACATTTAAAGTAAACATTTAGGCAGCAACATTAAAGTACTGGTCTCCTGAGTAGGCCGTACAAGTTTGGATCCAGCTGACATTCGCACCAGGGCTTCCCACCAGGGCTTCCTATAGAAGATAAATTCCTGTTGAGTGAGGGGAAGAAAGGAGTGTTAATCAAATAGCAGGATTGGTGGTGTGTCTGCCACGTACATACCCTGAATAAATCTTGAGCTGATTTATAAGCATATGTGTATTCATGCATACAATTTTGTGTCTGTGTGGACTGCAGTTGCGTCTTTAGTTAGCGACTGGCATATGAATTTTTCAATTTTTTTCTTTTTAAAACAGCCGCAAGCTTCCAACGCGCACACAAACTCTTCTACTGAAGACCAGCAGTTATATTGGGCCAAAGGTACAGGCTTTGGAACAGGTTCTACTGCCTCAGGTTGGGATGTGGAACAAGCCCTAACCAAGCAGAGGCTGGAGGAGGAGCATGTGACCTGCCTTCTGCAGGTAAGCGCTGACTGATTTGTTCTGCATTGTTGAATCTGAAACTTAGTGAGTTACCAACTTTCAATACTCAACCCTTTGCCTTTCAAAATACAAATGTTTATATCCTAATATAATTTGTCTCCTATCCTGGTTGTTCCTCCTTGCATGGCCTCCACCGTGGCTTCTTGAAGTTCAAAGGGTGCAAACTTAAGCATATATGATGCACAACTGGTTTAGCCATCCATCACCAGATCTGACTTCTCAACATCAAGCTCCACTGGGCCTCGCTCTCCGCTGCCAAAAATGGCCCATTATTCTAGGATCATCCTAGAGGGCAAAGATAACTCTAGGTGCATTTTCTCCACTGCCAATTACCTCCTTAAATCCCCCTCTTCTCACCCCCTAGCAGCAAGTGTGAGGAGCTTATGGATTTCTTTGTCTCCAAGATAGAGACCATGGGTTCATTTTCAACTTTGCCACCTGGATTGGGGGTTTATAGAACCCAGCCAATTTTCATTACATTGATTTCCTGGCCCTAATTAAATGGTTTTTCTTCTCGGGCACTGTCCCCATAGCTTTCGATTTTTGTCGTCATCACCCCTCTCCTCAAAAAAAACCACCCTTGAACACTCTGTCCTTGCTGACTACTGTCCTATCTCCAATCTAATTTTCCTCTTTAAGGCTCTTGAACTTGCGGTTATTCCCAGATCTGTGCCCACCCTTCCTGCAACTCCCTGTTAGAATCCCTCTAGTCAAGTTTCTGATCTTCCCACAATATCAAAAAATCCCTAACCAAAGACATGAACAATATTCTCTGTCTGTAATCATTGTGTATTATCCTTCCTCATCCTCCTTGACTTCTCTGCAGCCTTTGACACAGTCTATCTTGTAATCTTTCTCCAATGTCTCTTCACTGTCGTCCAGTTCCATGAGATTACCCTTCCTTGGTTCTATTTTTTCCCCTATCCAATAGTAACCAAAGCATCTCTTGCAATAGGTTCTCTACCAACCCTTGCACCACCAGTTCAGAGTTCGCCAAGGGTCCATCCTTGCCTCCCTCCACCCCACCCCCCTCACCTACATGTATTCCCTTGGGGATATGAGGTCAGCTTTCACATGTATGTCAATGACACCCAGCTATATGTCTCCATCACCTCTGTTGACCCCCTGCACTGTCTCTATTCTATCAGATGGCGTGTCTGATACCAGTCTTGATAAGATGTAACTTCCTCCAACTGAACATTGGGAAGATTGAAGCCATTGTTTTGGCTCTCAACCCCAACTCTTTCCTCCTTGGCCACTGTCTCGGGCTGAACCAAACTGCTCATAACCTCAGTATCCAGTCTTTTAATGGTGCACTAATACTGACAGAAGTCAGTTTGGATGTAATTTGTTTTCCATTGTGCCTGACCACCGAGCTAATTGACCCTGTGCTTTTAGATTTGATCCTTTTGCGAATGACTAACATTCAAAGGTTGAAAAGTGCAGCATTATCAAAAAATATTCTCTGCAACCCATTTTAGCAATCTTTTAGGTTGAATTTTTTTGAGGTGGGAGAAAACGAGGAATCAAAGTCTCCTTAAGTCTACACTTAAAATTGAAATTTTTGTTCCGTTTATCTGCTCTATTTTTAGGTTCTTGCCAGTTACATAAATCCTGGGGGCAGCACCTTCTCTGGAGATGTACAGCCTGGTGAAAGTAGAGGACAGAACAATAATGCCCTTCCTTCTGTGCTTGTGGAGCTGCTCAGCCAATCCTGTCTTATTCCTGCCATGTCATCCTATTTGAGGAATGACTCGGGTATGTAGCATTAACAAAATCGTGTATTAAATGTGGGTTTGGTTAACCTTGAAAGTGCTTTGGATATCAATATGAAGCTTTGAATGTGGAGAGTATGGATTTTTACTTCAAAGTTTGTGCCTTGTGACTATTGGTGAAATTTGCCTTAGGATGAGTAGGTGGATAGCTCTGTGCTTGGTTGCTTTGGAGCAACAAGGGTTAATAGTAAAATGCATAACAAAGGTCTTCAGTTGTATCTGGTGGTGTGCTTCAGTTTAACTATTGTCACGGTGTTGGCTCCTTTTGTAGTGAAAACTTATGGTGCCTAAATCCTGAGAAAATGTTTAAATTATCCTAAACATCTTGTTAAAACCTTCTAGTGATTTGCGTAGCATCTTGCTTGTGTAACAAGTAGCCAAAGCAGATTATTCATTTGCGCAGACCAATTTATGCAGTGACTACAACCGACCGCATACTGCACGAGAGACCAAATTCTGTGTGTCAATTTGTATAACGGGGCTATTACACACAAAAGGTGCTATTTTTATATCTTGGTTGTACTGGACTTTATGATCCAATTTTTGAAAAGAGCAGACTTAAAGGAGACAAATGATGATTAAACTAGGGACTTCTTTATTTGCTGAGTCACAAATAGATTTTGTAATTGTGCAAGTGAATGAGTTTGTATGCAGTGATTCAAGTTGGGTCCCTGTAGGTGCCTTTGTAGTGGGCTGGGGATGGCAGCCTGAGGCTGTAAGTTTATCTGCATTGCTGATGCAGTACTAATTTCATTTCTGCAGAGTATGAGGAGGAAGCACTCTGTTTTACTGGCTGATGACGGCACTATGTTTTAGGCGATTTAAAAAATGTCATTTTATTTTTTTTTCCTTTTCCTTTCTGTCTCTTTTCTCTCTCAATCCAATCTTTCTTTCCCTCTCTTTTTCTCTTTCTGTACTTGATTTGACGTTGAATTCACCCTCGCCTCTGAGTCAGAAGATTGTGGGTTCAAGTCCCACTGCAGAGACTTGAGCACAAAAATCAAGGCTGACACTCCCAGTGCAGTACTGAGGGAATGCTGCACAGTCGGAGGTGCCGTCTTTCAGATGAGACATTAAACTGAGGCCTCTGCGCTCTGTGGATGTAAAAGATCCCATGGCATTATTTTGAAGAGAGCAGGGGAGTCATCCCCAATGTCCTGTCCAATATTTATCCCTCAAACAACATCACGAAAACAGATTATCTGGTCATCATTACATTGCTGTTTGTGGGAGCTTGCTGTGTGCAAATTGGCTGCCGAGTTTCCTACATTACAACAGTGACGGCACTTCAAAAAGTACTTCATTGACTGTAAAGCACTTTGAGACATCCTGTGGTCGTGAAAGACGCAAATAAGTGCAAGTCTGTCTTTTCCTCTGTTTATTTCTCAATCGTTAAATCTCATTGGTTAAAGAGATGCACTCACTGTTGGTCCCATTATTCACCAAGGTCTGTTGCTCTCGCTGTCAAAAAATTTAAAAACCTAAACGTGCAGGAATAATTCTAACTAACTGGGCACGCCGCTCCAGCAGAATCTGGCCCATTGTAATACCATAAAACTCTGTTGTTGTTGCAGTATATTCTTAAAAGTTAAGTCAATATTGGCGTCAACTAGCTTTTATATAGACATCGTTGCACGTTCTGAATTGATGCCTATTGTCTAACCCAAGCCATGTATGTAAGTAACTGTGATACCCTGCAAGTTTCATAAAAGGAGGATTTCTGTTTTTGTTAGGAAATTGACATCCCCTCTAAATTTTGCAGCAGTACATGGGCAGATTAGAAATTAATTACATGTTGGACTTGAGATAAGACTAACTTTGGAAGAGAAATTGAAATGAATCTAGGTGGTGGTGACGGGGGTGGGGGGGGGAAATTGCTCCCAGTCTTTAGGGTCATTCTTTGTGTCGCACTATTTCATTTTGATTAGCTGCGGACATAGCAAAACTGGATATAAAGTGAGTGGGCCCTGCGGAAGTTTGGTGGGGTATGTTCACTGAGCACAGTCGTTCCCTGTTGTTGAATGTTACGAACAATGACAGGCAGGTACAGACCCTCTAGCCCATCGAGCCTGTCCCACACAATTGCGATACCTTGTGTATCACAACATATACACTCTACCCCGAACCATGTGATCTCCTGGGAGAGGCAAAAAATGATTAAAAAACCCAGGCCAATTTGGGGGGGAAAAATCTGGGAAATTCCTTTCCGACCCTTCTAGGCAATCAAAACTAGTCGAGATCATCACTCTGGCCCTGAATTCCCTGCAGTACCTACCTTCTGTAAGAGGTGATCTCCGCTCCAGCCAGAAACGGGTCCAGTTCTCGCTTGAAGGAATTGAGCGAATCAGCATCTGCTGCACCAGATGGCAGCCTGTTCCAGAGATCCACTATCCTCTGGGAAAAGAGCCACCTCCTGACTGGCTCGATGGGCCGAATGGCCTCCTTTTGTGCTGTAACCAGTCTATGATTCTACCTAACCTAGATCTGGCCTTAGAAAATTAAATTTATGACCCCTGGTCCTCCCTAACCTATTTAGTTGAAACAAACTGTCAACTGGAACACAAACTATTCCCTTCATTATCTTAAACCCCAATCAGATCACCTCAAAGTCTATTCTTCTCTAAAGTGTAGTGTCCCAACTCTCTCAGCCTATCTTGAGAACTAAGATAGTTATCAAGTAATTAAGATGCTTTAAACTGGGAATTAGTCGAGTGGCCCTCCTCTGCGCCATTTCCAAAGCTGTCCAGTTCGGTTTGACATTGGTAATTGAAGGTATACAGCTTTCCACTATATATAACTATACCAAATAACCAAAATAAAAATACTTCGATATTACATTCTATATTTCTTCAAATTTGGAAAACACCAAGGAAAGAGATCAGACTGATATTTCCAGTCATCAGTTGTATGAGGGAACTCCCGTTTCTTTCCTGGGTTTTCATTGGTGATTACCTTCACTGACCAAGAGCTTAGTTTGTAGCTTTAGTCACCGACTGTCTCTTACTCTTCACAACCCCAGCCCGCCCTCAAACTCTCTTTTGGTGGGTGGGGGGGTGGGGGGGGGTGGATTCACCCCCTTAGCACTAACTGGGCACGAGAGCAATATCGTTGGGGCAAGGCGAATCCAGCACCGCATGCCAAATCCCGTCAACACCAGGTGGATCGTGAAGTCAGTGAGTGTACAACGTTCACTGACCGCCCGATCTGCAAAATTGATTGTCGCCACCTACCTTGGCGCCTGAAGTAAACAGCGACAGGGAGAGCTGGCGTGAAGCACCAGGAAGCTGGCTCCAGCGGCGTTATTTAAAGGGATCATCAGTAATGGCTCGCAGCTGTCAGGTTAGTGCAATTTGTGGTTTCAGTTTCACATACTCCAATAGTTTCCTTCAGTAATTTTAAAGGTTCTTTTGTATCAGGAGTGTTGTGGCAACTAAAAAGTAGCTATATTTATTCTTCAAAAAAAAATCAAACTGCTACACTTGGTAACATTAATGGGGGCTGTACTGGCAGTCGACCTCGCCCTCCAGGATCTACGGCGGAGGGAGCGTAGGCGGCAAGAATAACAGGAGCATGTGCGCAGAGGGATGAGGCGGGACATCAGGGCTCTCAGCAGGAGGCCTTACCCTCCGAGGGTATTCCGAAAGCACTTCTCCTACCTTCAATGAAGTGAGGAGCAGTGTATTAGACAGCTCCGCTTCACCAAGGAGGTGGTCACACAACTCTGCCACCTCCTCCAAATAGACCTGCAGCCTCACACCAGGCTGACTTGAAGCCCACATCCCCGTTGCTCACCACATCCCCATCATTCCATCCCTGTCGCAGGCCATTTCACACCGCAAAGCTGAAATGACAGACACCACAAGAATGGTAAGTGAATGAATAAATTTATCAAAAATCAGTGAACACATATTTACGCCAAAAATGTTAACTATTCACCCTTGTGCAGTCCCTTAGTGCCTCTCGTTACTGTGCCTTTGCCTACTCTAGTGCTCATACGAAGTGTTGGCCCAGTGGCTGCAGCACGGCTGGTGGAAGGTTGCTGAGTGTCTGTGCGGGAAACTTCAGATGGTCTTGCAGGGCACCCTCGACCAGCTGTGGGCCTGTAAGGCCTGGCTGTAGTCTGCACCACCTCAGCATGGGCAGCAGCAGTCTGGGCTGGCTGGGTGACGGGCAGCGACAAGGGCAATGGCGGAGTGCTAGTGGTGGGAGCAGGAATGCTGTAATCCTGAGAGGACAGCACGTTCCTGCTCCACTGACCCACTGCCACTCCCCCGGGGCAGCACCTCAGCATCCCTCGCAATCTGTTGCAGCACAGATTGCTGGCCTGCTGCGACACCGTGAAAGCCCCGGTCGACGGTGGTAAACCCAACCACGATGGCAGCAGACAGAGCTTGCGTGGCATCAAGCTGAGACTGCATGAGAGCAGTCTGAGATTGGATGCCACCAAGCATAGACTGCATTACAGCACTAAGACGTTGCGTCACTTCCGCCTGTGCTGCAATGGAAGCTGCCAGATCGCCCATCACACGCGGCATCAGGTCTTGCCATTGCACCTATCATCTCCGTGTGCATTCCCATTACCCTTTCCCCCTGGCCTTGCTGCAGCCTACTCGTCCCTGGTGCAGATCCTGCTACTATACTAGCCTCTAAAGAATACGTAGTGCCAGTATCTGAGCTGGTGCCTGCAGGTGAGACATGCAGTGACGCGGTGTGTTCTTCCTCCTCCTCCTCTTCTGCCTCCCACTCTACGGTATCTGAAAGCATAAAGGCACAAGAGTCGGGTTAACGTGAGGGGAGGGGGGCGCAGGAAGGGAGAAATGCATGCATACAGTAGGATTAGCTGGAAACTGCGAAAAGGCTTGTGGGGTAAGTGGGATGTGAGAAGGAGGAGTAAGGATGAACATACCATTGTTGTCCCCAAGGGGGTCAAGGTCGCCGGTGGCCACGGCGCCCACCACCTGGCGCCCAATGATCTGCAGTACTCTATTCTCCAGCGCAGATAGTGGTTAGATGTCAGCTTGTCCCCCGTCTGTGCGCTCCTGCTCCCTCCTGTTGTGAGCCACCTTGGCCTGCAAGAGAAAGGAAAGTGTGTGAGTGAGTTTGGAGCAATGTGTTTGGGTGATGTGCCTCCCATAGTTGAATAGCTGTAATTGTGTGCACGGTGTGAGTGTTGGTGGGTGAGTGCTGGGGGTGTAGTGCTTTGGGCAGTTTGTGAAGAATGTAGTTCAGGTGATATGTAGTATTTGTTGAAGCAATCATTCACCCTGACCACTCGAGTGAGACCGTTAAATTTCTTCCTGCACTGTGTGGGGGTCCTGGGGACCACAGTGCTGCACGAAACGTACCGCGCTACCTCCCTCCACATGGTGCGGAAGACTTGCAGCGAGGGCCTCCTGCCACTTGCTGGGTAGAGCACTGCCCTCTGTCTCTCCACCGCGAAAACCAACGTCTCCAATGCTTGATCGTGGAATCTGCGGGCTCTCTCCCCAGGGCGTGGATCTGCCATGAGTACAGCTGCTTCAGTCCTCCAGCTCCTTCTCCTTGTCCTGCTTCTGCTTGTTGAGGCAGCTGCACAGCCAACAATGCTGAGAATGAAGTGCTGCAGCGTCAATGAACCTCCCCTTTAAGTACTGAAAAAAGCCTGTGGCAATCATGACTTGCGATTAGACTGCACCTGATATTGGTCCTGAGTGTCACGCCAATGAGCGTGGGCTTTAAGACTTGAATTGGGACTCCAATCATTTTTTTGAGCAGTGATCACATTATGCATGCAGTATAAAGCATTAGCACATGGTGCTAATTCTCCAACTTTTCTACTGATACCGCCCACTCCTTGGCTATAATGAATTTCTAGCCCTCTGCTTTTTTTGTTCTGTCCATCATTTGAATTAATTTTAAAAAGCTGTAACGGTGCAGCTAGTTAATGTGCCAAACGTTAAAAATCATAAAGTATGCAATAGGTAGCATATCTATACGGTATGTGGTAACTGTGATAGAGTATATGCAAGACTTTTTGGAACAACTTGTCTGTTTGATGCAGTGCCGTGAGACTTTCTAACTTCTCGCTAGGATTAGAAAATTAGACTTGCTGTAGCTCTATTATACCAATTTGTTTTCTACAGTCAAGCCCGCTTATCATTAAAATCATTGTTCATTTAACAGTTTTCCTCTGTGTTACCATTAATTTTAAAGGGAGCAATTGCAGAAGGTTTTAGAGTTCTATATCATAGGAATACTTTTGACGCATAGTATATCCTTTTTACGACAAACAAGTTTTTCAAGAGCTCTGACTGTTGAGGAAAATAACTCGATCTTTACCGAGCAACTCCGTTGAGTTCTGCTGTTTGAGGAGGAGGAAGGAGAAAAATAGAGTAAAGCTTTGCAACTGACAGTGCAGTGGTTCTGTCAGTCACTGCATGTACTAACGTACAACATATTCTATTTAGTCTGTAATTTAGATTTTGGACCAAATAAATGATGAACGGAAGTCGAGTAATGCAATATTTAGCAAATCTTCTAAACTTAGTAGACAAACATTCAGTGTGCGTGGGCTGAACTATTTTTTGTTTTTTGTCAATTCCAGGAAATGAAATATCTTGTTCAGTTAGACAACAAATCTGTGTGTCATTTCAGTTTCTTCAACACTACAAAATGGTGGTATTTGGACTTTTAATGCTGTTTATGTATCTGCGTAATTTTTATGCTCCAAACTTTACACTTGCAGCTCATGAAAATTGGTGCTTTGTAATACACTTCTGGCTAGCTAGTGCTGTTTATTGATTGAGTTTATATAGTCATCAATGTAATTGCTACCAATGTACCAAAACAGTGAGTGAGTCATGTTAGTAAGTGTACACACCTATTGAGCTTCAATCCAAATAGGTTCTTGTAGCTTGCAGGATTCAGATCCTGGAATCAATTCTACTTATAGAAAAAAAAATCATAACATAGATTCAAAGCATTTAAAGCACAGAAGGGGAGGCCATTTGGGTCTTTGCATTTGTGTAGGTCCTAGCTCTTCTCTCAAGATAATTATGAATGAGGAAGGTCATTCGGCCTAGCTTAGTTCATCTTTATGATCCTAAAGTTCTGCCATTGCAGCATCTAATTGGTTCCGAAAATGATTCCATTGTTCTTGTCTCCATTCTAATTAGTGCTTCTAGTATTCTTTGAACTTTACATATAAACACTGCAACCCTGACTTATTCATATCCTTGTACCCTTTATCCTTTCATTTTTTAAATTTCCATCAGTGTCTTTCTCCTAAATCTCTCTCATCTGCCCTAAACTAGTTTCTGTTCAACCCCAAGCTATTTTATTCTACTTGGCCTCCTCACGACTTATTCTTAACCCTTACTCCATATGCTTTAAGATGTGCATCTCCATCCTCATAATAGTTGAAATCTTCTCCCACCACAAGGACATTGCTATTGGTTTGGTTTAAATGAAGCCCATCCTACCTATAGACTTTCCCTCTGCTCCCATTGCCTGAGAAATCTGAAAAACTCCATTCTTCACCATCTGTCAAGCCGAGTTGAATGCCTAATCTGCTTCTCCTTAACTGTCCCAGTGTGTGGCACTGGGAGTAACGCTGTGATTACTACTCATATAAATCGAACTCCTTAAGCTTCCTTTGCAACACCTCTATCCTGTTTTTTCCTACATCCCTGGCTTCAACACCAACTAAAGCTTTAGATTGCTCATCCTCCTTACGCTGGCACCTGGGAGGCAACAGATCATTTGGGATGGCCAATTATGGCTGCAGAAAAGTCCATCTCTCCCTTTTAATATAGTCCCCTCCTCCACAACTGCCAGTTGTTATCACTTCTTTCGCCCTCCCGTGTAATCAATTGCTACACGGTGCTGATACTCAATTACTAACCTGTCACTGTTCCTGTCTGCATTATAGTATCCATCACTACATCTTTCTGACTCTAGGAATATGCTGCACAGCCCTTGCATGAGTTGTATTTTCCCTTTTCCCTTCCAGAGGATGATCAATCACTTTTCTTTCTCTACCTCGTTAACTGTGGGTGACCACCTCGTATCATGTGTGTCCCAAGGCCCCCTTGCTCCTCCTGTACAGTGCAATGTGCCTCCAAATGTTTCTTAAGCACAGCAACTTTTTTGAGCATGACCGAATCCACCTTGAGACACTTCTTACCCTTATGGTTGTCCTGGGCACGCAGGGATTCCAAAAACTCCCATATCATGCAAGTTGCACACAACATTGGTTTCCACTATCCTGCTATCTTAAATAGCTCTAAAGAGAGCTTAAAGCCAACTGTACTTAAGTGCACTCACTCCAGTTCAGGCCAAACTCCATACGATCACTGTGGCCTTTTCAGTCCACTGGCCTCGCACTTGTTCAATCTGGTTAAAAATGCTCAGAACAGCTTAATCAGCCAATTTAAATATAGGGGTAGCTTATTCTCTCCATAGGGTCTTCTACATCCTATTGTTCCATATCGACCATAGACCCAAAAGGTTATTCTATTGCGAAGGATTTATAAGAATGGTTCCCCCCTTCAAATTTTAAATTGCTCAATCTCTGAAGAGATAGTGAGCTCTCCTTTTTAAGCATTGGGTTTTTACAACTTATTCTACATGCATATAGTCATTTATGCTTTAATTCACTCCTCAGAGGTGTAATATCACAATCCTTATGGAGAAAATCCAATTTTGGGTACAATTACAGATTTAATCAAGTCATTTGTCGTTAATATGCAGTATGTGCTACAAGAGTCGTGAAACACATTAGCAGAGACAGTCTATTGATGGTCACTGTAAATAGCTATGTTGCAGAGGGTACTAAAGAAGCATGTGTATAATGAAACTGGTATTTTAACAATGCTTGCCTTGTTGAGGTCTATTTGTCATGAAGGTGAACAAGCAAATGAGGTTAAAAAAAATCTCATTTGAAAGTAATGCAACTTTTTAATGCATCAAGATCAAATACTGGAACTAGGCTTTTTATTTTGCACAGTGCCAGTAGGTTTTGCTCTGGTTTCTAATAAGCATTACATTTGAACCTTCCTTTTCTTCATCTTGCTGCATTTTAAAAGCCTTGGGTAAAATGAGATTTTCAAATGTGATGGGGAGGGGGGGCTTCGAGTGTTTTGTTTTTGTTTGCTTCTTACAAAGAGCACCTGTTAGGAAACCAGTAACTATTTGAAGAAACCTTGTAGTGCCTTTATGTTTATCATTTTTTGAAGTTCAAAGTTTGAAACGAGAGCATATTATAATCCATTATAACTTGTACTCCAGGTTGTACTGTTCTGGAAGTGTAGTGCGCCTCAAAAATAGCCAGAAATTTGTCAGAAGTATGGAGTATTTTTTCCAGACACTCCTTCATTCAGCTTGTGGATGTGGGTGGAGGAGGCAAGCCAGGTATTCGCAATGCTTTTCCTGGCCCCCACACACAACCTGATGAACAGTCACATGCCACTTCACCTGAGGAAGGAGTGATAGCTCCGAAAGCTTGTGATTTCAAATAAAACTGTTGGACTATAACCTGGTGTTGTGCGACCTCTCAACATTATTTACAGCCAGAGAGGCCATATTGTTCAACACCAGTGACACTTTGAGTGAGGTGCTAAAGAACTGTCTGGCACTAGTCTCGATATGTGAAGTTGTTTAAAAGTCACGATTAATGACTCATTCTGGCTGCATGGCCATTTGATAGTTGTGGAAGGTCTATACAGGTGATTAATCACAAAACATTGCTGCTGGCCGATACTGATGAACCCCAGCGCACAGCCTGTCCGTTGATGAAAATATGATGACCAAACCCATCAGTGATATTAAACATTTGCTGCCAGGCGATTGGAGGCGCTGACCGAAACACTTTGCTCCCCTCACTCACTCCAACCTACCTCCCTCTGAACTTGCAGCACTCCATTCTCTCCGATCCAACCCTGACATTGTCATTAAACCTGCTGACAAGGGTGGCGCTGTTGTTGTTTGGCGAACCGACCTCTACCTAGCGGAAGTTGAACGCCAACTCTCTGACACCTCCTCCTACCTCCACCTGGACCATGACCCCACTACCGAACATCAAGCCACCGTGTCCAAGACTGTCACTGACCTTATCTCCTCTGGAGATCTTCCCCCCACGGCCGCCAACCTCATAGTTCCCCAACCCCGCACAGCCCGCTTCTACCTCCTTCCCAAGATCCACAAACAGGACTGCCCCGGTAGACCCATCGTTTCAGCCTGTTCTTGCCCCACGGAACTTATCTCTTCCTATCTCGACTCTATTTTTTCTCCCCTTGTCCAGTCTCTTCCCACCTACATCCGCGACTCTTCCGATGCCCTCCGCCATTTTAACAGTTTCCAGTTTCCCGGCCCCAACCGTCTCCTCTTCACTATGGACGTACAATCCCTCTACACCTCCATCCCCCACCAGGATGGCCTGAGGGCGCTCCGCTTCTTCCTTGAACAGAGGCCCAACCAGTCCCCATCCACCACCACCCTCCTCCGCCTGGCTGAACTTGTTCTCACATTGAACAACTTCTCCTTTGACTCTACCCATTTCCTCCAAATTAAAGGTGTTGCTATGGGTACCCGCATGGGTCCTAGCTATGCCTGCCTTTTCGTGGGATATGTGGAACACTCTTTGTTCCAGTCCTACTCGGGTCCCCTCCCTCACCTCTTTTTCCGGTACATTGATGACTGTATCGGTGCCGTCTCCTGCTCTCGCCCTGAACTAGAACATTTCATTCACTATGCTTCCAATTTCCACCCTTCCCTCACCTTCACATGGTCCATCTCCGACTCTTCCCTTCCCTTCCTCGACTTCTCCATCTCCATCTCTGGGGATAGGTTATTGACTAACATTCACTACAAGCCCACCGACTCCCACAGCTACCTGGACTACACTTCCTCCCACCCCGCCTCCTGTAAGGACTCTATTCCATTCTCCCAGTTTCTCCGTCTCCGCCGCATCTGCTCTGATGATGCCACCTTCCATACCAGTGCTTCCGACATGTCTTCCTTTTTCCTCAACTGAGGATTCCCCTCGACCGTGGTCGACACGGCCCTCGACCGTGGTCGACACGGCCCTCGACCGTGGTCGACACGGCCCTCGACCGTGGTCGACACGGCCCTCGACCGTGGTCGACACGGCCCTCGACCGTGGTCGACACGGCCCTCGACCGTGTCCGTTCTATCTCCCGCACATCTGCCCTCACCCCTGCCCCTCCCTCCCGGAACCACGATAGGGTTCCCCTTGTCCTCACCTTTCACCCCACCAGCCTCCACATTCAACGGATCATCCTCCGCCATTTCCGCCACCTCCAGCGTGATCCCACCACCAAACACATCTTCCCCTCACCTCCCCTTTCAGCATTCCGTAGGGACCGCTCCCTCTGCGACACCCTAGTCCACTCCTCTACCACCCCCAGCACCCCTTCCCCTTCGCCCGGCACCTTCCCGTGCACGCGCAGGAGATGCAACACATGCCCTTATACCTCCCCTCTTCCCACTGTCCAGGGCCCCAAACACCCCTTCCAGGTGAAACAGCGATTTACTTGTACTTCCTGCAATTTAGTATACTGTATTCGCTGCTCACGATGTGGACTCCTCTACATTGGGGAGACCAAACGCAGATTGGGTGACCGCTTTGCGGAACACCTCCGTTCAGTCCGTAAGGGGGACCCCGAGCTCCCGGTGGCCTGTCACTTTAATTCACCGCTTCACTCCCACTCTGACCTCACCGTCCTCGGCCTATTGCACTGTTCCACGGAAGCTCAGCGTAAGCTCGAGGAACAGCACCTCATCTTTCGTTTAGGCACGCTACAGCCCTCTGGACTCAATATCGAGTTCAACAATTTTAGATCATAACCTCAGCTCCAATCACATTTATATTTTATTTTATCCACCCTTTTATTTGTCCCCCCCTACCTTTTTTTTCCTCCTAGAAGCTGGCAGCTGTCCTTCATTCTGCCAGTGGATTTCACACTTCATTCAGCCTTAATCTGTCACATTTACACCACCTCTAGCCTTGCATATCTCTTAATGTCTCTTCATCTTCCCCTTTGTTCCTTTATCCCCTCCCCCTTTTCCCAGCTTTACCCTGGCCTTAAATCTATTTGATTTCCGGCTCTTCCCAGTTCTGATGAAAGGTCATCGACCTGAAACGTTAACTCTCTTTCTCTCTCCACGGATGCTGCCTGGCCTGCTGAGTTTTTCCAGCGTTTTCTGTTGTTATTTTAGACCGAAAACACTCGCTGGGCTTTGGTGCCTTCAGAGGCAGCAGTGCTAACTCGTTGTCTCTACTGATCTGCCATTGAAGTCAGCACTGACATGAGCAGTTGTGACGCTAATGTACCACTGGTTAACCAGAATGCTGCATTGCCAGGTTCCTTACCATTTTGATCTTTTGAGCATAATTAATGTGTGGTGCTGCTTAATTACTTCATATGCTGGGTGGAAAATCTATTTCTGTCAGCCTATGGATGAGTTTGAAAAATGGGACACTGCTACATTTTCAGAAAGCACAATGGAAATTAGTTGTCATTGTTGCATGTAATTTTACAACTAAACGCATTGGCCCGTTGTAGGAGAGAGTGGTCAGATTTAAGTGTCTTTTCAATATTTATGTAGTTCCATTAAATTCTGTACATTAGTCATTTTGAAGTACTAGGGAAAATATTGACTTGTTTCACCTGGAGTCTGGGATGCATTAATTACTTACGTACTTCTTTTGAAAAAGTGTAATCTGGGTGAGGAGTAATGTCAATGGCATCTGTTCTAGTCAGTGAAATTTTGTCTGCCTGTTGTATCTGCGCCTTATAATTTATACCTTCTTTAAAAAAAAACTGTGACTGTGGCAAATCTGTTGCAAAAATATAATGTTTCAATCCAGTTTCTTATATCCTTGAAATATTCTAAACAGTGCAGTAATGTTTCAGAGGGTCATAGATTCCAAGAATTTTAGGTTTTTTGCAGCTAGCTTGGTTAATTTTTTTTTATTCGTTACCGGGATATGGACGTCGCCAGCAAGGCTAGCTTTTATTGCCCATCCCTAATAACCCTTGAGTGGTTTGCTAGGCCATTTCAGAGGGCAGTTAAGAGTCTACCACATTGCTGTGGGTCTGGAGTCACATACAGACCAGACCGGGTAATGACGGCAGATTTCCTTCCCTAAAGGACTTTAGTGAACCAGATGGGTTTTTACGACAATCCGATAGTTTCATGGTCACCATTATTGATACTAGCTTTTTTATTCCAGATTTATGTAATTAACTGAATTTAAATTCCCCAGCTGCCATGGTGGGATTTGAACTCACGTCTCTGGATCATTAGTCCAGGCCTCTGGATTACTAGCCCAGTAACATTACTACTATGCTACCGTTCCCTTAAATGCTCAGAGGAGAGGTTGAGATTGCATCAATTAGATTGTTTTACAGTTTAGAATTTTTTCTTAGCTATTTGAACAGTTCCA
This sequence comes from Squalus acanthias, assembly GCA_030390025.1. NCBI lineage: Eukaryota > Metazoa > Chordata > Chondrichthyes > Squaliformes > Squalidae > Squalus > Squalus acanthias. The sequence goes on from JASTWF010000702.1 coordinate 164,861, forward strand.
CTAAGGATGAAGCCAAAAGAGACTTGGGAGTTTTAGTAGACTCGATGCTTAATGTGTCCAACCAGTACAGAGCAGCAAGCATCGAAGTCAAAGGAAGTTGTGACCAAATTGTACATTGAGCTGGCCAGACTGTGTCCCTTTCTGGTCACCAAGATGCAAAGGGACATCCAAGCATTGGAGGCAGTGCAGGGGAAGAGCAATGGGGCTGATTCCCTCGTTTCAAAGGTCTGCGTTATGGGGAAAGACTGCAGAGACTTGGGCTTTTCAGTCCGGAAAGGGAATGCCTGAGAGCCATCTTGTAGGCTAGGGAAAGAAAAACTTGTTAAATAATTAAAGTGGGACAAGGGGTTGTAGATTCAAACTAATAAAAGGTTAATATGGGACATGTGACAGGAAATATTTCTCTACAAAAAAATAGTTAATGTATGCAATAGTCTTCCAGGAAGAGTAGTGGAGGTGAATAACCTGGAATCGTTGAAGAAACAATTGGATGCTGAAAAGTGTGGAATTTGTTGGCCTAGAAATTCGGTTGGCGCTAAATTGGGACCAAAATGGCATCTGAGCAGCGCTGGATGCCATCTTGGTGAGGGCAGTCGTTAGGAGCGTATGCTAGGTAGGCAGATCATGACATCAGTCAGCGCCAGCGCTGCCATTTTCGTTGTCCTCACTGGATCTAGCACCCTCTCCTAACCTCGCACAGCTGAACATGTGTTCAGCAGCAGGATGGACCCCTCACCAGCAATATTTAAAGGGATCATCAACTATGTTCCCTGTAATGTTTTTTGGCCCTGCGTGGCCCCTTTAAGGGGCTGTGCGGGCCATTCAAAATACAGCGCAGGCACGGTTTTTACATTGAAAAGCCGGCTGTGCAGGTTCCCTGGAACAGTGCGAGGCCACGCACCTTACAGGGAACACTGATCAACCATTTTCAGGTAACTTGCTTTTGATTTCTACTGGTTCTGTGTAAATTTGTGGAACGTTTGGAACTTTCTAGAGTTGTTTAAAGTTGGTGAGGTGACCGGGAGTGGTGCTGCAAGTGGAGAAGGCCTTGCTTCTGAATTCGAGAGTTCTGGTCAGACCACTTGCTCCCAGTCATGGGTGCTGCAGTTGTCAACCCCTTGGCTTGGAGCATGACAGGGAAATGGAGCAGAAGCAGCAAAGAGGACAAGCTGCTCGCAGAGAGAGGGGGAGAAGGGCTCTCAACAGGAGGCCTTGCCCACCTAGGGTCTTCCGAGACCAATTCTCTACCTCAACCTGAGCCAGGAGCAGTGTCTGAGGCGTCTGCGATTTATGAAGGAGTTGCTCACAGAACTCTGTCACCTCTTGCAACCAGACCTGCAGCTTCACTCCGGGGAAAGGACAGCGCTGCCAGTGGCTGTGAAGGTAACCGCAGCCCTGAACTTCTTTGCGTCTCAATTCTTCCAGGCTGGAGTAGGCGACATCTGTAACATCTCTCAGTTCGCTGTCCACTGCTGCATTAGAGAGATGACACAAGCTCCTTATGCCAGGAGAGGCAGATGGAGCGTGCACGTGGCTTTGCCACGATAGTGGACTTCCCCATGGTGCAAGACGCCATTGACTGCGCGCACGTAGCTTTGTGGGCACCGTATATAAATGCTGAATTGTACCGCAGCCGCAAAGGTTGCCACTCGCTGAGTCTGACCATGCTCGGCATATTATGGTGAATGCCCAGTATCCTGGCAACAGTCATGATGCTTTTATTCTGCGCCAGTCACTGGTCCGTCAGTCTTTTGAGCCACCAAGACAAACTAGAGGGTGGCTACTCGGCAACAAGTAGTTGACCATCTGGCTCATGACTCCGCTCCGCAACCAACCCACATGTGGGCAGCATGCGTACAATGAGCGCCATGCTTCCACAGGAAACATCATCGAGCAGACCATTGACATCCTTAAACAATGCTTCCGCTGCCTGGACCGCTCAGGAGGAGCCCAACAGTACTCGGCGGAGCGTGTGTCCTGATTCGTCGTGGTCTGCTGTATCCTCCACAACCTGGCCATCATGAAGGCACAGCCCTTGCCACCAGCTCAGGAACGGAAGAGGAGGAGGCGGTGAAAGCAGAAGGAAGGAGGCAACCCAAACAGCCCCTTTCGGGCCGGGATCGAATCATCCACCTGCGGTACGAGTGAACGCAACCCCCAATTCCCCATTCACCATTAGTTCCACACCTTACCTTCCCTCTGTTACTGACCATCACAGCATCATCTTGGCCACAATGCCGAAATAAAAACCATCACAAATTAAACATTCCAGTCAAACTTTATCTGTCCAATATTACATCAAAAATTCAACTAATCACCCTTGTGCATTCCCTTTGTGACTCTCCTTGTGTGTGCCTTTGCCTATCTTCGTGCTAGCCCAGTGGCTGTAGCATGGCTGGTGGAAGGCTGCTGACTTTCAGTGGGGGAGACTGCAGATGGCCTTGCAAGACGACCTCAAGGAGCACTAGGCCTAGTAGGCCCAGCTTCGTACTCCACCACCTCCGCATGGGCGACAGCAGTCTGGGCTGACCGACAACAGCAAGGGCACTGGCGGAGTGGCAGTGGTGGGAGGATGAATGCTATCATCCTGAGAGAGGACAGCAGGGTCATCCTCTACGGATCCATTGCCACTCCTCAGGGGTGGCACCTCCGCAACCCTAGTAATCTGCTGCAGTACAGACTGCTGTAACACCTTGCAAGCTCCTTTCAACACTGGTAAAACCAGCCAAGGTGGCAGAAGTGACTTCAGTCTGAGCTTCCATTGCAGCAGTTGGACGTTCGGTGGCTTGTGCTGCAATGGAAGTTGAGACTTTGGCCATCAGATGGTTGGGTCCACAAGTGCATTAATGGATCTGCCCAGCCCTTCCATACTGGAAAGGATGTGCTCAAAGCTCTGTCCAAAGCCCTGTGCAAGGCTGGAGCTGGACTCCTCCTTGCTCCTTGACATTGCATTCAGGCTTTCTGGCAGGCCTGCCAATGCACCAAGCATTTCGTTGTGCATACCCATCAGCGTTCTTCTATAGGCCGCCCCATTTTAGGTCTTCATCTAAGTCCTGTGCAGCAGAACACGTGTGCGACCTCGCCCTCTGGGGAGTTTCCTCCTGCCCTACCCTTTCCCCCTGTCCTACCCGCCGGCCACTTATGCCTGGTGTGTCTCCTTGTTCAGATCCTGCAGCTTACCTGTCCTCTAAAGTACGTGGAGTGTCAGTATCTGAGCTGGTGGCTGGGAGTGTGAAATCAAGTGACTATATATCTTCGTTCTCCTCTCCCTCTTGTTGTTCGACCACTGGCTAGGCAGGCTAGATTTTTTTGGGTATCTGAAATGAGAAAGGCACAAGGGTTGTGGTGAGAGGGGGAAAGCTAAGAGCTGCATGCTTACACCATATGCAGATTGTAAATCAGGAGAGATTGTGGGATGAGGGAGAAGTGGGATGTGAGAAGGAGGATAACGTATGAGGATACCGGCATCTTGTATTCCTTCAGCCCCGCCGCTGGCCACGGGCTCAGCCATGCCCCTGCCAAAAATGGCCAACACTGGCTCCTCCAAGGTGATGCAGGCGAGCCTGTCCCCAGCTGATTTAGGTCTGCTGTCGTCTGTTATGTGCCACCTTTTCTTGCAAGCAAAAGAGAAGTGTGTCAGTAAGTGTGGTGTAATGTGTTTGGGTGATATGCCTGTCATCGTTGAATAGCGTGTTCAAGCTGTGAGATGTGGTTGTGAGGCTTGCAGCAGTGGTATGTGTGCGGTTGAGGTGAAGCTATGAATGAGGTGTGAGCCGTGTTTGGTAGAGATTGTTGGTAGGTAAATGATGGGGGTGTGGTGCATTGAGCAGTATGTGAGGTGAGTGGTGCAATGGTGGCATATAGCATTTGAAGATGAATTCACTGACTTTGACCACACGTGTTCTTCCTGGACGGAGTCCAGGTCCTCGCAGCTATACTGCTGACATTGACAACAGTGGCTATCTGCTCCCACAGCAGTCTTGTCTGTTGCCTGGAGGGCCTCCTGGCCCCCTGTGGGAAGAGGACCTCTCTCCTGGAGTTGATCTCCTGGACCAACGCCTCCAGTGCTGCATTGGAGAACCTTGGAGCCCTTTCTCTGGCCTGTTGCCATTACTCAGTCTTTTTCTGACAGTAACCTCCACAAGCACTTCCAGCACCTATTGCAGGCAGAAGGCACCTCCCCTTTAAGGGGGGCAGACTGCCTTTAAGTTGTGCAGGCTAGCTTTAATTGGAGCTAGACTTGCACGAACTTGGGCCCCCTGCTGAGCGTTCAGCCACTCAGCAGCGCATTCAACGTTCAGCTGAACTCTACAAAGTCGCAGGCAGCCCGAATTTTGCGCGCTGCCTGCAGTCCTCCGAATGGGCGCAGGTTGCTATCACATTGCGATCCCCGCGCCTGTTTTTGGGGGCTACCGAATTTCTAGGCCAGTGTCTTTCTGGATGGATGAACTAAGATGGGCCAAATGGTCTTCCTCATCTGTAACTTTCTTGCGATCTTGAGACCTGTTTCACCTCATTGCAAAGAGGAAGCTGTTGGCAGTCGGGGAGTTGCCTGGGGAAATGTTGTTGGGTGGGGCGGTGGGGAATGAAAACTGAGAAATAAGGTAACTCATTCAGATTTATTTTTCTGTGGTGGTGCTGCTGACACTAGAGTTCAGTTAACTATAGATCATTTTTATTATAACTGATTTACTCTTCTGTGTGACCGTGGTGCTGCTGGTAATTCTGTTTCTCATTAAACTTCTGTTTGTTTTTAGTAGGTTTTGGGGCCCGGTAGGTTTTCCAAGCTTAAATAAAATGCTAAGTTGTCCATTGAGCATATTTCTCCCTGTAAAAATGGCTAAGTAGCAGCTAATTAGAGTCTTCATGCTGTGCAAAGGACTTACTTATGCTTTGAAGTGTGAACAACCTCGGCCGATGAAATATTCATGTGCTTCATTCAGTCGTAATGCTTCCTGTGGGGACCAACGATGAAACACCTATCGCGAAGGATATTTAAAATCTTGCAGTTGCCTGTGAATTGGCGATCGCAGTTTTCTTTAAAGATATTCTTGTGCCTCCTTGCTTTAATGGAGACATGATGTTTATAGTTTGAATTTACGTATGAATATTTAAGAATTTGGCACATGGAGGGTTCGTCTAAAGAAATCCAATTCAGGGTGGTCATGCACTGTTGTGCTGTAAATTCGATGTGCAGACATAAAAGAGATTGTTAGAACTGCACAGCAGGTCAGTCAGTATCGGTAGGGAGAGGGGATAGGTTAACGCTTCTGGTATAGACACTGCTTCAGCACTGCAAAAAGGTACAACCCTGAGGGGTTGATCTGTCTTTTCTCTTTGCAGATCCAACTGATCTGTCTATTTCCAACCACTTCTGTTTGAGATTTCAAGAATTTTAGGTTTTTTCTCATAAGTGCAGACATAATCAGAATTGTGGAAAGCTTGGTAGAATCTGCACGTTAATGTCAAAAGTGTCAGCATCGACAGAGAAGAGGGTGAGTTGAAGCAAGGTGGGAGGAGACTCGTGTGAAGCATAAAACACTGGTATAGACTGGTTGGGCTGAATGGCCTGTTTCTGTGCTGTACAATTCTGTTAGCCAATGTAATTAAAAAAAAATTAGTCAGGAAAGGGAGGTTTGTTGCCCTTCTTTGGTTGATATTGGCCAAATCCTTTCACCAAATCCCTCAATGCACAAAAAATGCTGAATAGTGCAACAATTAATGTCGGTAAGTAACACAGCGTCAGATGTTAGAATCATAGAATAGTACAGCACAGAAGGAGGCCATTCGGCCCATCGAGTCTGTGCCGGCTCTTTTGAAGAGCAATCCAGTTAGTCCCACTCCCCTGCTCTTTCCCCATATCCCTGCAATTTTTTTCTCCAAGTATCTCTCCAATTCCCCTTTTGAAGGCTACTATTGAATCTGTATCCACCACCCTATCAGGCAACGCATTCCAAATCCTAACCACTCGTTGCGTTAAAAAGTTTTTCCTCATGCCGCCTCTGGTTCTTTTGCCAATCACCTTAAATCTGTGCCCCCTCGTTACCGGCCCTTCAGCCACTGGAAACAGTTTCTCTGTTTACTCTATCTAAACGCTTCATGATTTTAAACACCTCTATCAAATCTCCTCTTAGCCTTCTCTGCTCCAAGGAGAACAACCCCAGCTTCTCCAGTCTATCCACAAAACTGTAATCCCTCATCCCTGGAACCATTCTAGTAAATCTCTTCTGTACCCTCTCCAAAGCCTTCACATCCTTCCTAAAGTGTGGTGCCTAGAATTGGACACAATACTCCAGCTGGGCCCGAACTCGTGCTTTATAAAGGTTTAGCATAACTTCCTGGCTTTTGTATTCTATGCCTCTATTTATAAAGCCCAGGGTCCCATATACTTTGTTAACTGCTTTGTTAACCTGTCCTGCCACCTTCGCAGGTTTGTGCACAAGCACCCCCAGATGTCTCTGTTCTTGCACCTCCTTTAAAATTGTACCATATAGCAGCTATTTAATGTTATTTTTATGTGAATTAATTAAAAGCTGATGGAAAAATCAAATGTAAGCAATTCCTTACCTTCATAAAATCTATTAAAAATTGCAAAATATTTGTGGCAGTTTAACAAATAGACTTTCTCAGAACTGAGATTCAATCAGCCTGTTACTTCTCCTTAAATAAGGAGCTGCTTCATAAAGAGATGTGTATCTACAGACCAGACTTGTACATACCATTTGCTTTATTTAGATTGCATTTGACTGACGTTCTCGCCCCACACATGTCGGCCACTTCAATCTCTCAATTGCTCCAAATAAACACAAGCTCCAATAATCAGATGACCTCCAAAAATAAAATACAATGTTTTTATGTTGCATCAATCACACTTATGACCTCTTTAAAATGCAGGTAAGCAGTTTGACACCCCATTTGTATTACAGTGGATGTAACATGGTTCCCTTGTTGCCGAATTTGACCCGTTCATACTGAGTGACAGATTTGGCAACTGATAAACTGCACATGTGCTAAATTAAAAATTACTTTTTCAGTTGAGCCAAGAGCTTTTCTGAGGTTGGGTGAAAAAGTCCTTAAATGCCAGCAATGCTAAAAGTGCATTACTGGAGTGTAACATGGGCTGGAAGGTTAGCTTGGCTGTGATCAAACATAAATTCTAGGTAGTTCAAAGGCTACCAGCAGCACCCAGTAGTCATAGGCACCAGTTAAACACTCCTCCTTGAGAAATGTTGATGCCTCTGACAGCAGTGCTATCATTTTATTTAACGTGTTGCTTTTGATGACATGCTTGCCTCTGAAAGTAGTCCTGAAAAGTAAGTGTCTTTAGAGCTGTGTAAACTAGCAAGTATTTACACAATATGTTCCGAGTTTCAGACTCCATACCTTATCCATCATTTAAAAATATCTATTTCCACCCCTGCTACATTGCTCACCTCAGCTCTTACACCTTCCTTCCACTCCACCTTTGGTGGCAAATCTATCCGTTATCTTGGCCCTCCACTTAAACTCCCTCTCTAAATCCCTTTACTTCACTACCAAGAATCAGCCTTGGCTCTGCAGCACTCTCGCCACCCCCCCCCCCCTCCGAGTCAGAGGTGGTGGGTTCAATCCCTACTCTAGTCTGGAGCACATCATTTAGGCTGTCAGTTCAGTGCAGTGTTGAAGGAGTGATGCACTGTCAGAGGTGCTGTCTTTTGGATGAGACGTTAAGCTGAGGCCCCATCAACTTCTCAGGGACATAGAAGTTCCCCTGACACCTTTCAAAGATGATGATGAGAATTCTTGTGTCCCGGCCAACATTTATTCCTCAACCAACGTCACTAAACAGATTATTTGGTCATTTATCCCATTAATGTAGGCGATCTTACTGTGCACAAATTGGCTGCCACATTTACAGGCAGGCTATTTATCCAGTCTCAATTGATTCAGTCAGATTGAACCTAAAATCCCATCTTTGCATCATCCAGTTGATTCTTAAATGATTCCAGAGTTCTTGGGCAGAATTTTCATTGACCTGTGGAGGCGGGTTTGGAGGCGTGTGGGGTGGGAAAATAGCAGATTCAGGGGTCCTGAACCCAACCCGCCTCCATGCCAGTTTCGCTGGAAGTGGGTACCCGACCTGTGCTGGGAGCTGCCTCCTCCCCGAGGCGGGAAGGGGATTAGTGACAATTAACTGCCTGTTAACAGGCAGTTTGTTGCCTAATCCCTATTTTTAGCCCTGAAGTGTGGGCTACCTGACGGCTCCAAACCACGCCGTTTTAGCGAGGTGGACCGTGGGGTTGGAGGGGTCGATATGTCCGGTGGGCAGGTGAGTGATGGGTGCATGTGTGCAGAGGTAAGTGTGTAAGGTAAGTGTAAAGTGTGGAAAAAAGCTTTACTTACCTTAACTTCCTCCTGCAGGTGTCAGCCCTTCAGGTCTTGGGAGTCAGAAATCTCACCGGCACAGAAAGCAGAATGGCCGCGGAGCTGTCAAAAGCTGTAGTCTCTGCTTTCTGTGCTGGATTGATTTCTAACTGAGTCTAAGTACAGGGACTCAAGTTAGAAATCATATTCAGTGTTTGACAGTTTCACTGAGCTGTCAAACGCTGAAATTTCATCTGTCAAAAGCTCTTGACAGATGAAATTTCAATGGCTGACGTCGCCTGTATCCAAGGGACCCTTGATTGGCTTGCTAAGCCCGCTGGGCGGGCTTAACAAGGTCAATCAAGGGAAAATACAGTGGGTTGGCCGCAAGTCGATGGAGGCGAGACTACAACCCAAAAAGTGGGAGTCCCGCCTCATCACGTCCCCATTGACAAAATCCAGCCCTGGTCTCCACTAGTCTATCTGCTATTCCATTCCATGTGTTGATCACTGTGGAAAAATAACTTTCTTCTATCAGTCCTAAGTTTGCCTTTTACTAGTGTGAGCTTGTGACCCTTTAAATTAAACGGCAAAGAGTAGGATAAAATAATTTTCAGAATTTACCTTTCTCATACCGTTTACTATCTTGTATACCTCGAAGATCACCTCCTGGATGCATTCTTTCAAAGCTGACGAGTGCAGGTTTCTCCAGTCTTTACTCATAATGCAGACCTTTAAGTCGAGGGATCAGCCTTGTTGTTGCTCTTTGCACTGCTTCCAGCACTTAATTATCTGCCTTGTGTCTTGGTGGCCAGTACTTAAGGTGTGGTCTGACCAGAGCACTGCACAGTTTAATCGTGACTTCCTCTGACTGGTATTCTACTGTTGTGGCTCTATAGGTCAACATCCTATTGGTTTTGTTGATAGTTGCTCTACACTGGTTGGACACTGAGTGTTGAGTTAACTAAGATTCCTAGATCTTTTTCAGCTTCATTCTTACCTGTTTCAACACCATTCGCGGAGTACGTGTACTGACCATTATCCCTTCCCATACTTCACATTTGTCTGTATTAAATGTGTCTGTCATTGTTTACCTACTTGTCCAGCTCCTTATGTCATTTCTGAACAGCCTCCTCCGATCCAACTGCCCATCCTAGTTTAATATCATCTGAAAATTTGACCAATTTTTGTTGGGTTTTTGAGTCAGTCATTGATTGATCTGAATTAGAAGCAGTAGTATTCCAACATCAATCATTGGGGCATCCCACTCTGTCCTTGTGTCCCCTCTCCCTGCCGGACATAACTCCTCTGATAACTACCTTCATCGAGATCACCAAGCTGGTTAGCTACTTCCTTAATGTATGGTCACAGACACACAAAATGTTTACATTAAATTTTTATTGCGGTATAATCTATAAGTGTATGCCTTTTGACTGGCCACCTTTCAAAAAGTTGACCAAGCATAATGTAACTAACATTTTTAAAGTTGAATTGAGTTATTGGCTAATTTAGTCCCTTGAGTTTTATCAAATTGTCATAAATGACAAGTTACAACCAGCAGTTTAGCAGAATACAGAAGACTTGTCCCGAACAGCAAATTTTGCAAGGTTAAAGAACAAAATAGTTTTAAGTCTGGTACCCATATTGAGATATCATCTTTCGACATTTGAGAGATTTTTGGAAAAGCAACTTTTATTTTGCCATGTCCTTATCCTCTTCTCTTTTTGCTGCAATCATTCCCAGAATCCAAACACTGCAGACAAATTTTGAGAGAAACCTTGTCCAGATTTTCTGTTTTAATTTTCTCAAAGTTCAAGCTGTATTCATTTTTAAATATCATGATGCCGTTTGTAGTTCACTGATATTTCGGTATCAATCCTTTTTTGGCATCTGCTTTTATTTTGTTTTGCACCTGCCAAGTGATAGATGGCTATCCATGTAATGCCCATTTGTTGTATTAGTTTGTTACACAATTCCAGTTGACAGTAGGTGTTCCACATTGTCAGTGTAAGTTATTTAGTCAGATGCTGAAGTATTGATTTTTCTGAGGGTTGGATAATGCTTGTTTGAGCATACCTCATGTTGAACAGATGCATTCTGCAGAACTTTTTGGTAGTAGCGTATTGCTTTTCACTAGCTTGCGAGCTTTCAAAATGTAGCATAGATATACACAAAGATGATCACAAGCAGATTTAGGATTGTTCCTATTATTCCCAGCAGAGCAAGAATAGATTCCTCTCTGTCTTCTTTCTCTCCTTGGATTCTCACTTCCTCTGCTTCAGTGATGGCAGAGATGCCCATTTTTCTAGTCAATGTTTTCAGCACTAATCCAGCAGCTGTCTGCTGAGGTAAAGTACATAAAGCATCACTTTAGTGCAGCAAATAATAAATGCTCAGTAATGTCATGATATAGTTCCAGGCGATGCTTCCCCGCCCCCCCCCACCCCCCGTTTTCTCAGTCAATTGTAATCAAAATGACAACTCCTGGAAGATTCTGCATGTTTCCTTGTGACAATAGCTCGCTCTCGTTGTTAGTCGATCTTGCCGCACGTTTGGAAGTGTTTAAGGATGTAATCAAGGCAGATCAGATTCCTAAATAGAAATGTTATGGTATTTCCAGTTCATATAAATTTTCCTAGTCAGTTTTTAAGCCGTCACCATTCCAGTAGAAAAACATTGTCACTTGTTTGCACTTGAGAAGGTTCAGAATCTTAATGTTACCAGCAATGAGGTTGCATTGTCCTGCAGAAAGATATCTGAAAGTGATCGTTGATCACGCAAATGATTCTTCCATGTTCTTTTCAGTTTCTGTATCTGCTAAATTAGTCTCGTCTGTAGTTTCCACCTCGGGTGGTTTGGTTTGTTGAACCCCAAGTCATTAAGGGCAAACCTATATTTTGCAGTATTACTTTTATAACATCAGTTTAGTAAAGACAACATTGTCCTTGAGAATGAAGACATATAGCAATTTTTTTTTTAAAAAGCCACTATAACTGTTTTATAATTTATAGGTTTAAATACACCATACATTTTTTTTTTACCGTTTCATGATTGTTTTAGAAAAAGAAAACCTTACCCCACACTTCATCAGGAATGAAAATGCATCGGCATACTCTGAGCCCCTTCAGATTTGTTGCAGCTTTGTATCTGTATGGAGCACTGTTCCGTGTTGGAAAACAAATATGATTTGCCAGTTGTAGAAATGGTTTACAAGGTTTCAGAAACCGGCATTAGGCATCGATAATCCCTTTTTGAGGCCAAATGATGTGGAAAAGATGATGTCTTGATGCTTTGATTCTCCACGCAATGTTTCCCCTCAAAGGGAGTGACGGTTTTTTTTTACCATTGCCCAAACATAACGGTAGCTATTCAGTGGCAGAAAACTGGTGCGGCACACACAGCAGCTGCAGTCGGTGAGCAAAGTGCGGAGAGCTCCATCCACTTTTTCATTAGTGTACTGAAGACTTTCTTCCAAATGAGCATTCTAAAAATGTCTCTTGCCAGCCATCTGAAGAGGGGTCTGGGTTTCATGCTGTGACTTCAAATGCAGTAAACCATAGATTCAATTACAGCTGAGCAGCAGAGCCGTCGCTTGGAAATGAGAAGGCGTTTGCTCTTTTGAGAAGTGCACCTGAGCGCATATTACTCAAAGCTGTGCACTTCTGGAAATCTTTAAATATTGCATAACTGTGAATCGCATATGAGGATTATAATGAGTGGCTTCGTTCCACACATTGGTGTGGTCTGACACTGATTAAATATGCACTTGGCACTGAATGCATAAGGCAAGAGCTACAGACCACCCTTGCAAAATCTGTGCACGGCATTACAATGCAAACTGCCGTGGTCGTGCACAGCGCCTTTTTAGTGAGGGAATGAACAATAATGTTTCTTCGATAATTTTGAGGGAAGTATTGACCTTTTTGGGGCTTTTTATTGCTAAAGAACCGCTCTCTGTAGGACAGCCCCTGGATTGTTTTTTTCATCCCTTGCTTTTGTAATTTAACAGTCTGCTGAAATATTGCTGCAGCTCCCTACAAGCATTATATTTTGTGGCTTAATGTAACAAGTTTTTAATCTGCTTTGAAAGGAGCGATACACAAGTGTTCATTTTTTTGACTCTCTTTGTCATTTTAAGGGTTGACGTAGATTGAGGAAGGCAGTAAGGGAGGAATTGCAAATTATCTACTAGATTTTATGATGTTTCCCAGTGATCACAAAATTTGGAGGAAGGAAAATGATTTCAAGGGATAGATTTACAGCAGTAATGACAGTCGAGGCAGATGGTTAATGCTTCATTGTCAGGAGTGTGACAGTCTGTAGGAAAGTGTTTGTTTAACGATATCTTGTATGGTTAAGAGCACTGTTGATACAGTAACCATGCCCTTCATGGGAGAAATGCACGGATGAAAATGCTTGTTTTATTAATGCACGTACTGAATACTTCAGTAATTAGATGGGTATATTGCTGTGCTGCCGCTAGAAGATTTCAGAAAAGCCTCATTACATGCATGTGTATGACTGCTCACTATTGCCTGATGAAAATGTTCTCTGCAACGTTTTATGATGAATTTCTTGGAACTATTGAATCCAGCTTTGTTCTCTAGGAACCTTTTAAAGTGACAAATGGTAAAGTATCTGTTTTACTGATCCAGTTACACTCGCTCACAGTTTAGCGCTGGAAAACTTTTTTTTGCTCTGCAACACGTACAGCAAGCTCACGGACCGCAATCGTGCTGAGGACTCGGATTATTGGAGGGCACTTTGCAAGCCCGGGGGGAAAGGGTTTCTCACCATTGTTAGAAAGCTAGTCACTTTTTTTGAAAACATGAAGTAGTATTGACAGCCAGTACAGGCTGATGTAAAAACCCTAGGTCATTGGGCGTGGTATCTGTCGCTCACATGCTTCATTCATATGCGACCATTTGTGAGAACAGCAAGTGGCCCTGACTTTGACTATTCTGCAATGGCAGGGGCTATCCTTTTGCAAGGTACTGGCAGTTGCCAAATATAAAGTACATAGGCTGTTGTAAATACTCGCAACAGTTCATTAGAATTCATTTGTGCATTACTTATGCTGTGAAATAACTTAGAAGAATTTCAGTAGACTGAATCTTCAGTTTAATTATTCCTAGAGTAGTACAATATGTTATTAGCTGGAGCAACGTAATGCTTCAGCTCATGAATGTCTAGTAAGATGACATCTGCTGATTCCTGCATCTAGAACAGACTAATTCTGTCAACTTCTTTGCCTTGATCAAATTATTGGGTCCCCTTGGAACTTTTTTATATTTCAGATAAGCCTAATTACCTTGTTTTAACTTAATGTCCATGTATTGCTGTGCAATTTCAATTATCGCTTTATATTTCAGTTCTAGCTTTATATGTCTATCATTTTAATTTACTGGGAGAACCGAAGCTCCGTGGCCAGAAAGACAGCACGTAAGCTACTTGGGAATCTTGGATTGGTTATTTTAGCTATGGTATTGCCCACAGTTTTGGTATGGTAGTATAGTGGTTTTGTTACTGGACTCGCAACTGAGAGGTCATGAGTTGAAATCCCATGGCAAGTTTTTTTTTTTTTATTCGTTTATGGGATCAGGACGTCGCTGGCAATGCCAGCATTTATTGCCCATCCCTAGTTGCCCTTGAGAAGGTGATGGTGAGCTGCCGCCTTGAACTGCTGCAGTCTGTGTGGTGATGGTACTCCCACGGTGCTGTTTAGGTAGGGAGTTCCAGGATTTTGACCCAGCGTCGATGAAGGAGTGGCGATATACTTCGAAGTCAGGATGGTGTGTGACTTGGAGGGGAACTTGGAGGTGGTGGTGTTCCCATGCGCCTGCTGCCCTTGTCCTTCTAGGTGGAAGAGGTCGCGGGTTTGGGAGGTGCTGCTGAAGAAACCTTGGCGAGTTGTTGCAGTGCATCTTGTAGATGGTACACACTGCAGCCACGGTACGCCGGTGGTGGAGGGAGTGAATGTTTAAGGTGGTGGATGGGGTGCCAATCAAGCGGGCTGCTTTGTCCTGGATTGTGTCGAGCTTCTTGAGTGTTGTTGGAGCTGCACTCATCCAGGTAAGTGGAGAGTATTCCATCACACTCCTTACTTGTGCCTTGTAGATGGTGGAAAGGCTTTGGGGAGTCAGGAGGTGAGACACTCGCCGCAGAATACCTAGCCTCTGACCTGCTCTTGCTGCCACAGTATTTATGTGGCTGGTCCAGTTAAGTTTCTGGTCAATGATGACCCCCAGGATGTTGATAGTGGGGGATTTGGCGATGGTAATGCCATTGAATGTCAAGGGGAGGTGGTTAGACTCTCGCTTGTGGGAGATAGTCATTGCCTGGCACTTCTGTGGCGCGAATGTTACCTGCCACTTATCAGCCCAAGCCTGAATGTCGTCCAGGGAAATGGGATTAGCGTAGATTGCTCTGGTGAGAAACCCATCACCGAAAGCCAACAGGGATGAGCGGTCTCCTTTTTGTACCAAAATATCTGCATTTAGTTCAACCTTCAGATACAAGTAAGTGAGCTGCCATTCAAAAAGAGAATGGGCAGAAGTACTGGGATGCTGCTTCCAGCGGCTTAGTGTCATCCAGGAGCAATGCGAGTGCATTGTCTTTCTATATACCAGTAAGTTCCTGCAAACAGCATTGAGGTGAGTAGTATGTTAATCTGTGGGTGGTGTTGATTGAGGATAATCTGCTACTCCTTTCTGATTAATGCTATGGGATCTTTAGTGCCCACCTGAACCACCACCACCACCAGAGCAAGCATGTCGGACCATATTTTAACTTCTCATTCCTTCAGTACTGCACTGGAGTGTCGGCCTAGATTAAGCACGTGCTCAAGTCCTGGAATGGGGCTTGAACGTACAACCTTCTAACTCGGGCAAGATTACGACTAACTGAGCCAACCTTAGACTTATTAAAGAACTTTTTCGTGGCTTAGTGGCAACAGAGCAAACTGTTGACGACTGTAGAAGCAGATTGTGTGCAGCAATAGTTGGGACAATATCACAAATATGGATAGCATCTCTGGGGTATGGGCAGTATTGCAGTGTTTCCTTTGTGTTCACTAAGTTCTGGAATTCCCTCCCTCAACCTCTCGGCCGCTCTCCTCCTTTTAAGATGCTCCTTAAAACCTACGTCTTTGACCAAGTTGTCCTAAAATCTCCTTATGTGGCTCGATGTCAAGTTTTGTGTGTTAACGCTCCTGTGAAACCCCTTGGGACATTTTACTACATTGAAGGCATTGTATAAAGGACGCAACTGCTGCCAACGAACCGGAAGTAGTTGCGCATGCGTAGTTTTTTTGCTTGTTCGCTTCGGCACCTGGGAAAAAATGTCAGGAGCGGGGCTGAAATGTCGGGAATGGGGAGCGGGCCAAGCAGAAATGTCATCGAAATTTCCATATTAATGCGCAGAACGATTCTGCGCAGCTTCCTGTCATTGAAATCAGCTTCCTGTTCGTTGGCAGGAGTCACTCCGTTATATAAACGCTTGTTGTTTTAGATGGCCTGTTCATTATGAATGGAGGAAGAATTAATTTTTATGCTGCTGCTTCTGCGAGTTAAAGCAGTCGTTCCAAGGTAATAACCTCTGCCAGTTCTGTGTAGAATCGATGTATGCGGAGGCTCCATAGCCTGATTAGAAGTAGATTTGTTCATTAAGTCTGATGCTTAATTGATTTGTACAGTTTATCACAGCAAAGTCAGCACAGCTCCGTATTAATATATGAACTTAACTGCATAATATATCCAGGTAGATTTCCAATTAGTTCTGGCAAAATATTCACAATTTCAAATCTTTAATTGTAATATTCAACTGCTCAGAGTTCGGATCTAACTGCTATGAGCTGGATAGAAAGATATTTTAAAATAAATTGGTTTTGCACCTGTTCTTAATGTTACTCACATTGTATGCAAACATAATTCTTGTCCAAGCGAAACAAAATGTAACTGAGTGCATTGTTCTGCGATTTGAAGTGGACTTCTTGACTCAAGTTGAAGTTGTAAATTTGGCAATAAAAAAAAAATACAAGTAATGCGATCAATCACAAGCATTCCATCAAAAACAGAGCCGTCAGCGTTCCTAGAAGGCAATTTGTTGTCATTTCTGCAAATATAATAATTCAGTGGTAGGTGCAATAAATTTGCAATAAATACAAGTTTTCTGACCATTCCAATACATCATAGTCCTTTAATAGGGTGTTTCATCAAAGTCAAGGTGTATTAGTTTTTTTAGTACCTTCAATCTAAGGAGTTGATTTCTACTCGAGCAAAAATTAATCGTTTGGGCCTCCGCTGTATAGCTAGTTTTAAGAGTATCTGCCTTCATCAGCATGGTTTATAATTAGTAGCTAAAAACCTTGCAGCACCTTTTTGTTGTTTATAGCAAGCAGCTATTGGATTATATTGTGCCTCACGTACCCAAATTTCATGAGGTACTTTATGAAAAAGGATGGGGGAGATAAAAAAGAAAGACTTGCATTTATATAGCGCCTTTCATAACCACTGGATATCCCAAAGTGCTTTTGAAGTGTAGTCACTGTTGTAATGTAGGAAACGCAGCAACCAAATTGCGCACAGCAAGCTCCCACAAACAGCAATGTGATAATGACCAGATAATCTGTTTTTGTTATGTTGATTGAGGGATAAATATTGGCCAGGGCACCGGGGATAACTCCCCTGCTCTTTGAAATAGTGCCATGGGATCTTTTACGTCCACCTGAGAGAGCAGACGGGGCCTCGGTTTAACGTCTCATCCAAAAAATGGCACCTCCGACTGTGCAGCCCTCCCTCAGCACTGCACTGGAGAGTCAGCCTAGATTTTTGTGCTCCTGTCTCTGGAATGGGACTTGAACCCACAACCTTCTGACTCAGGCGAGAGTGCTACCCACTGAGCCACAGCTGACACATGATAGAAAGCTGCACCAAATATCTGGGGGGAGAACCCAGGTAAAATGAAAATTAATTGGTGCGTCCAATAAAATGTTTCAAATACTTTTCAATCTTAAAGCTCAGTTGGCATATAGTTCTACAGGTTTTCTGCAAAATCCAAGTAGACGTGTCGGATGAGATCCCATTGCAAATGTACAAAATTGATGCTTTGAGTGAGCCCCTGCAATGGAAGCTATCCAGCATCTGAAATTTAGCTGGCAGAACAGATCTTCTCTTCAGTGTCTAACTTTCTGTAGGCACCAGAATCAATTGGACTTTGAAACCTTGTGTTGAGTTCAGAGTTTTGTAACCTAGATGTTTTGTGGATTTACTGCAATCTTTAACAATGTGGAAACAGTGATGGAGAAAGGCATTGTGGAAAGTTCTCTGAAGCATAATTCCTATATATGTGTGGATTTAAGTATTTGAAGCTGTTTTAAACTTTGTCATCCCTTTCATTTTTTTAAACTTCCTAACTCTGAACCGTTTCTTATTAGTGAAGGCTTTACTTTGATTTCTTAAAGTATATGCTATTTCCAAAAAAAGAAACAAACTCCAAATAATGGTGTGCTTACTTTACCACCAAAAATCCAAAGTTGTTGGCAAACCGTCAAAATAAGAGGCATTGTACACCATTAAAAAAAAAAATGGCTTTGGGCAGCCAGTGGGTAGTGGGCAACTGCACCAGTAGTGTCTGCCCTCTACCGGTCACGGAACCAGTTTCACTCCCCATTGGGGGATATGGACCATCCCAAATCATTTGGGAAGCTGCTAGAAATAATAACACAACTTTGAAACAACTGCAGTTACCGTGCACCTCACCCTGCAAAATCTTAGTAGTGCGAACTGCAATTGGTGTTGCAGAATTGCTTCATGAAGATTAAGAATATCAAAGTCTTTCACTATCAGTACCTCTTTTAAATCGAACTGTTGGACTGAATGCAACACATGCTAATTTGTTTTGGATACATGAATCTCTGCACTTTAGAAATAATCCTGTGGCTGTGAACTGCCCTTTGAGATGTGCTGAGGATCTGAAAAGTGCACATTTGTTTTGCAAGCAGTAAGTGCTAATGACATAATTGAGGATGGGTTAATAGCCTTAAGACGTGAGGCAGTTAATGTTGGAAGGGTTAATGACTACCTTATATGGATTTTCAACTGTCGGCTTCAGGATTTTGTTTAAGTCAGTACGCCAATGACATGATTTGTATTTGCTGTTTAAGCACAAATTTCAAAAAACCTGCAAGAATTGACCTGAAACACAGTTTTTAATGTTGGGCATGAATATCTTTGAAACAATTGGACTAAAAGGAACTTGAGAACAAGGCCCCATGGTGGAAGCTCAGTATGACATTTGTGCTAGACTGAACTGTAGTTATTATTAAAGAACATAAACTAGGGGCCCGCCAGCCAGGTCGGCCCACAGAGCACTGTCATCCAGCCCGCAGACTACCGAACCTGCTGCGTGTCCTTGTCCGCGGCTCACATTTGAATTTGGGCGGGAAGTGCCGATTGGCTGAACTTTTCCACTCGCCGTTTAGAAACCTTTTAAATGGGGCAAGCGGACTCTCAATTTCTCATTCACCTGTAGCGGGTGGTCACTGATGGTTTGGCTTCACCTGGCTGTTGCTGCATAGACTGATTGCCAGCTAAGTGAGTGTGTCTTGGATTTTTTTTTTAACTATTTGGAAAGTTCTCCAGCAGTTAGGGATACAGCTATAAATAATCTATTGGTCTTGCAGCTCTGTTTCTAATTTGTTTATTATCTGTTTCTGTTTGTAATGTGTTTGGAATTTATAAACCCTTTCTAAAACTTCCCCTTTAAATAAATAAGCCTGTTTCTTGGCAGTAATTTTGACAGAAACCACTGCTAGAGGCAACCAACTCTGACTATCCTCCTTTAGGACTAAGAATGAGATCTTTTCAAACTATGTTGATTGTTGGCTCCAGCATCTTGCTGCAGATTCCAAGCACCAGTTACACCAATTTCTTTATAAATGCATATTTTATCAAGTTTTTCTTAATTATTGTCCCGGTCTCTAGTTCTAACCAAAATTCTGACCAATTGGTCTGCTCAGCCCTTGAAAGCTATGATTGGTTGCCTGGTGCCTTTTTTATATTGGGCACATGCGTGGTATGCATGTACATATAGCACGCAGTCACTGGTTGTTGGGCGGCAGTAAATAGAACTTGCATTTTATATACAGTGCCTTTCACAATCTCTGGACATCCCAGAGCACTTGACAGGCAATGAAGTACTTCTGAAGAATAGTCACTGTTACAATGTAGGAAATAAAATCTAAATGTAAGTACCGATATGGTTTATCTTTTTCTATTTTAATAACTTTTGCTGAAATCCTTGAGCGAGCTTAATGGCTCAGCTGGTAAATTAATTGTGTAGTGTGGAACTGGACTATAAAGACCGGGAAGATTACAGGTCAGTCGCCAAGTCCCTTAACAGCACCACCATTGCAGAGTCCCCACCATCAACATCTTGCAGGTCACATTGACCAGCAGCGCAACTAGACTAGCCTCATTAACACCATGGCTGCAAGAGCAGGACAGGGGCTGCATTCTGGTGTAACTGGTGCTTGGAATCTGCAGCAAGATGCTGGAGCCAACAATTAGTGGCTTCTCGCAATCAACAGAGTTTGAAAAGATCTGATTCGCGGACAGCTTAGTCCTAAAGGAGGATACTCGGAGTTGGTTGCCTCCATGCACCTAGCAGTGGTTTATAAATTCCAAACACATTACATTTACCTCCTGATCCCTTAAAGCCTCTCCACCATCTTCAAGGCTGAAGTCAGGAGTGTGATGGAATACTCTCCACTCCCCCAGGTAGTTGCAAACACAATGACACTCTAGGAACTTGACCCCATTCAGGACAGAGCAGTTCAATTGACTGGCAGGCCTGTCACTGGACTCAATCCCCACCTCCTTCACCACCAGCGCACCGTGGCTGCAGTATGTACGATCTATAGAACATACTGCAGCAATTCACCAAGCTTACTTTAACACCACTTCCTAGCCAAGAGAAGGACAAAGGCATCACCTCCCAAGTTCCCATCCAAATCTCACTCTATTCTGACTTGGACATATATCACCATTCATTCATTGTCGTTAGGTGGGGAATTCCAGGATTTTTACCTAACGCCATTGTGGGAGCACCATCACCACAAGAACTGCAGCGGCTCAAGAAGGCCCACCACTATATATAATTTACCTTCCTGTTGCGGATGTGATGGGGATCAGCTCTGATGCGACTAGCAGTCCCGTAATCATAATCTGTTGATGCCTACTGTAACAGCAACAACTTGTATTTATATAGCACCCTTGATGTAGTAAAGCTTCCCAGGAGCATTAACGCGCACAATTTGACACTTGAGCCATATAAGGAGATATTGGGACAGGTCAAAGGTAGGTTTTAAGGAGCGTCTTATAGGAAGAGAGAGAGAGAGGCAGAGGGGTTTAGGGAGGGAATTCCAGAGCTTGGGGCCTAGGCAGCTGAAGGCATGGCCGCCAATGTTGGAGCAATGAAAATTGGGGATACGCAAGAGGCCAGAATTGGAGGAGCGCAGAGATCTGAGTGTTGTAGAGCTGGAGGAGGTTACAGAGATGGGGAGGGGCGAGGCCATGGAGAGATTTAAAAACAAGGATGAGAATTTTAAAATTGAGACGTTGCTTATCCAGGAGGCAATGTAAGTCCACGAGCACGGGTGTTGGGTGAACGGGACTTGGTGCGAGTTAGAATACGGGCAGCAGAACTTATAAAGGAAGAATGGCCACTATGAAAGGTTATCAGGTGACTTGCTGGCCACTGTGGCACACACCCTGATCTCAGCCAATACCACAGGAGGGGAGAAAATTGGAGAGAGACAAAAAAGCCGTATCATTTCCTAATGTAAAGTTTGACAGCATTCCTAAGATGGTGAGCCCTTGGGAGAAAATAATGATTCACATCTGCCTCTTCATAAACAAGAGAAGATGTTACCTGCTCATTATCTACCTGCATTGGGTCTGTAAAACTGGCTGCCAGTTGCAGTTAATGATGCACCAAGATATCATTACTACGCCCACGGGGTGAACTTTTGATGTTTATGGCAAGTTACTAGTATTAAAATAGACATCAACTGCAGGGGAGGTTTCCTTGCCACTAATATTTTTAGGTGGTTTAATGTAAATCCGAAACCATGTTTTAAGTTAGAACACCGCATTCAATTTTGCTGAAAATCTTGATCCCACATGATTGTTTGGGGAAATGTTTCCCCACATCTGGAGTGGATTGACTGAAGGAAAATAACTTTCAAATTAGAATCTTTAAGGGATTCTTTCCTACTTTGGTTCATGTAAAATAACCGGCTTTAAAATATATTTTAAACACTGGTGTAGTGGAAGAAGCTCTCAAAAATGTACATGCTCAGTATTGTGTTTGCATGTCTGATATTGATGAATTAGTATTTAGATTTTCATTTATGCCATAGTTGTGGCAGATAGCTATTTTCATCCAATTAAGCTGTACTGAGGATGTTAAATGGTTTGGAAAGAGAATTTAGTGCTGCTCAATATTACCTATTTAATGGGCCATTAGGTGCAGCTATTCTTGCATTGAACATCTCTGTATATTAAAGGGGAGAATTGGACTTATTAAACAACATTAAATTGTGCCTGCTGCTCTTCAATCTGAAGAAAGCACATAAACAGCATGTGAATTCGCACCAAATTGTGAGCAATTGGTTCAACAAGTTCCTATGGTTTTTGTAAGTATTCTTCAAGAATCCCACATGTGATTCAATAAAGTATGTTCATGTCCACGTGAGATTAGGGATGTAATTGTGCATAAAATGTTCTGGTGGCCTGCCATTATTCATTCATTTTGTGACAGGCCTCTGAGGCTTTTATGGAAGTGGTCCCCTTTGTGAACCAACCTGAGCTAAATATTAAATCATCAAAATGATTTTTTTTAATTCTCCTGGCTCTGGAAGGGTCCCAAGGCTAATTTAAAATTGATTTTTTCTTCAAAAGAAGTGTTTTGATATTGGGAAGCAAACCTAGGACTGATTCTATAGTAAACTATGTGAGTGGGGTCAGCAGCACTGGAGAAAATAATGGCCCACAAATTCCGTTTGCGGGAGGGTGCGATTCGGAAAAATCTCCGCTTGGACCGGAGGGCTCCCGGGACGCGGACACTTCCGTTGCTGTGCCTCTTCAATCTGCCGGTGTGCAGGGCACGCGTATCCCAGGGGCACAGCTAGTTCGCAGCGTCCCTGGGATCACGTGGGCCATGGGGAGCCAATCAGAGCAGGGAATCTCCATTCATAGATTTGACAGGAAGACCTGTCAAATCTATAAATAGAGATGAGCCCCAAAACATAAGTAAAACTTCAAATAATGTTTTTTTTAAAAATCACATTTTTAGAATGACTATAAATTACATAAAATAAAATTTTTGTTTAAAAGTTAATTTTTGAAAAAAATAATTAAAGTTTTTAACGGGGCTAAAAATAAACTTACCTTTCTTTAAAGTATTTAAAAATGCTAAATCAGTGGGGAAATTTTTTTTTTTTACTATATTAAACTATTAGCCTGCTAAAAGCAGGCCTTGCGCCTGCTTTTCTAGGTGCAGCTGTTCCCGACTTACCTGGACTCAAGCCAGTGTGGGGAAAAAAACAGAAGTTTTTAACGTAAGGGCTGCCTATCCGGCGCAGGTGTTTGTCCAGTCAAGCCCTTTCTGCTGAGAATGGAAGTGCTAGTTTCCAGTGCATGCGTAAAACCGGCACTTCCGTTGGCCCTACGGGTGAGTACACAGCGCGTACACACCCGTAGGGAACGGAATTTCTAGGCCAATATTGTTTTATACAGTACGTTGCTTGTTTTCACACATTCTTGCTTCCTCCCTGCTCCAAAAGAGAAGTAATTGGATTTGACACAGTTTCTAAATCCTAGTTGCCTTAAGTATACATTAGCATGGCATTAGGCATAAAGTCTTTGAATACAAGTACAAATGGATACAAGTACGAAAGGAGAAAATTGTAATGATTATTGGCGTTGAAGTGATAAAACAAGGTGCAGCACAGATGATTGTAAGAAGGGGCGTATGATTCCCAAATTCTAGCCTGATTGTTGCTCCGAATGAATTGGGGCACCAGCGCGCAACTCCAATTTACTGGAGCCGGATGCAGGTTCCAGTGATGTCATCTGTCTGAGTGCGCTGTAGTATATTCTGTTTGAGCTTCCTCTGTTGATACTAAATGTGTTAGGATTATAACGGCTGTTGTGTTCTGTCTTGAGTGCTAAAGGATGGCCACCATTCCAAATCTCTCCAGTATTTGAAAGAACCGAATAGGACATTTAAATTCTCATTAGTTCCATCACTATTAATTCCTTAAGAAGTGAAACGACCAAATGTGAGAATCATCTGTGATAGCATTGCTGTAGGGTGAACAATTACATTTTCTGCCATTAACACATACAATGGTAATAGTAAAGCCTGCCCAACATGTGCTTCAGATCTTGCTTGACACCATGTTGCCAGACCACGTAGCTCGGGCTAAGAACTGCAACTTGCTTTAACATCATCTGTTGCAAAACAAAAGTTTCAAAGTCTTAGCACCTCTCTGTGTGAACTTTTGGCCCCGAGTCCATGATAAAGCCCTAAAACTCATTGTCTTCTATAAACCCCCAATCTTTATAGCAGCACAGCAACATAGGAAACTGAAGAACATGGTGCATCAGCCTGACTATATGTCTCTTTGAATTTGGCTTAAGCTGGTATAAAGATACCTTCCACAATTAATCAAAATTATCTGTTGAAGATTTCAAAGACTCAGTGGGCTATCGGCGATAATGATGGCCGCTCCTTGTTGGAGACCCCCTGATGATTAATGCTTGCATTCTATGACATCTGTTTGATCGGAGTTCCTAAAATGAACATGAGCATAAGAAATAGGAGCAGGAGTAGGCCATTCGGTCCTTTGAGCCTGCTTCAATAAGATCATGGCTGAGCATCTACCTCAGCTGTACCTTCCTGCACTATCCCCATATCCCTTTACTCCCTTAATATCCAAAAAATCTATTGGTCTCTGTCTTGAATATACTCAATGACTGAGCCTCCACAGCCCTCTGGGGTAGAGAATTCCAAAAATTCACCACCCCGAGTGAAGAAATTTCTCCTCATCTCAGTCCTAAATGGCCGACCCCTTATTCTGAGACTGTGACTCCTAGTTCTAGATCCCCCAACCAGGGGAAACATCCTCCCAGCATCTACCCTGTCAAGCCCCGTAAGAATTTTATTGCCTAGAAATTAGTCTCGGGCGGTGGTGCAAAATGGGCGGTATCGGATAGGCAGCCATTATACGCAGCCCCTGATATTCAGTTCCATTGCAATCAATGCAAGTAAATAGTAGGCACTGTGTATAATGGGCGGCTGGTCAATACCGCCCGTTTTACGCCACTGCCCGAGATGAATTTCTAGGCCTGTGTGTTTCAATGAGATCACATCTCATTCTTCGAAATTCTAGGGAATACAGGCCTAGTCTACTCAATCTCTCCTCGTAGGGCAACCCCCCCCCCCATCCCAGGAATCAGTATAGTGAGCCTTTGTTGCTCTTCCTCTAAGGCACGTATATCTTTCCTTGGTAAGAAGACCAAGACTGTATACAGTACTCCAGGTGTGGTCTCACCAAGGCCCTATATAATTGCTCTTACACTCCAATCCTTTTGTAATAAAAGCTAACATACCATTTGCTTGCTGTACCTGCTTGTTAACTTTCAGTGATTTGTGTACAAGGGCACCCAGGTCCCTCTGAACACCAACACTTCCCGAGAGCTCACCATTTAAAAAAATATTCTGGTTTTTCTATTTTTCCTACCAAAGTGGATAACTTCACATTTCTCCACATTATATTCCATCTGCCATGTTCTTGCCCACTCACTTAACCTGTCTATATCCCTTTGCAGCCTCTTTGCATCCTCCTCACAACTTACTTTCCCACCTAGCTTTGTATCGTCAGCAAACTTGGATACATTGCACTCCGTCCCCTCATCTAAATCATTGATATAGATTGTAAATAGCTGAGGCCCAAGCACTGATCCTTGCGGTACCCCACGAGTTACAGCATGCCAACCTGAAAATGACCCGTTTATTCCTACTCTCTGTTTTCAGTCCGTTAACCAATCCCTTGAGCCCTAATTTTGTGTAATAACTTCTTGTGTGCCACCTTATCGAATACTTTCTGAAAATCCAAATACACTACATCCACTGGTTACCCCTTATCTAGCCTGCTAGTTACAACCTCAAAAAACTCTTAGGGAAATTGTGTTTGACAAATCTTTCATAAATCCGTGTTAACCCTGCCCAATCATATTATGATTTTCTAAGTGCCCTGTTACCACATCCCTAGTAATAGATTCTAGCATTTTCTCTACTACTGATGTCAGATTAACTGGTCCATAGTTCCCTGTTTTCCCCTCTCCCTCCTTTCTTGGATAGCAGGGTTACTTTTGCTATCGCAGGGACTGTTCTGGAATCTAGGGAATTCTGGAAGATCAAAACCAATGCATCCACTATCTCTAGCCATCTCTTTTAAAACACGAGGATGCAGGTCATTAGGTCAGGGGAATTGTCCCATTTTAGTCCCGTTAATTTCTCCTGCAGCGGGTACATCATTTGGTTAGCAGAATTCACATGGTTACTGGGCATCAAGTCAAACTACTTAACCCGCGTTCCAAGCTACAGCATCAACAACTCCTCCCAGAGAGTTGCAAGCTGAAGTCCATCTTAAAAACGGCAGGGCTTTGGCTTAATTATCAATAAAATAATCAAAAACAGGATGGATTCTCTGGTCTGCCATAGATGAGGACAGGAAGGTCCTTGACCTGGTGAATAATTTATGAAAAATTTCTGTTCCCTATTTTCTCTTTCTCCCCACCCCCCCCCCCCCCCCAATATTCAGTAGTCCTGTGGTAAAATAGAGAAGCATATCGTTGCATGTAGACATTGGTCACATGAATACTTAGGCCCCGCTATTTATGGGGAAGCGGGGAGGGTGTGGATTAGGTCGAAAACAACCGAAGAACCGGGCAAGGCCACAGACGTGGAGGTCCTGTGATCTTGATGGCAGGACCACATTAACATCTTGTAGCTCCACCTCCCACCTGGCAGACAGCCAAATGGACAGCCTGGCCAGCAGGCGGGAGTGAACACTAATGGCAGGAAGCCACAGCCGGGGGACCTTTGGGGACCTTCCCTGGCAATCGGGAGGGGTGCGGGGGAGGATGTTGGCAATTAGGAGGGCTCGGGGGGTGGACGCTGGTGATTGGGGCTGGGGGAGGCTGACGGCTTCCTTGTGGAGTACTCCTGTTCCTCCTGGGCCACTAAGGAGTGCTGAAACAGCCGCTTATCTTGGGGAGCCGGCAACTCCCACTCCGTTTCACAGTTGAGTTTCCCGAGCCCAGGAAACCCATGCAGCAGATAGCTTCAAATCAGGCTCTCAATTGCACAGTAGGAGCCCAATTTAAATATGTTAATAAGCGTCCCGCCACTCCACAGTGGGATGTTCGGACGCCCCCATATCTGCTGCCGTAAAAATGATGGCAGGCATGTGCTCAGCGGGTCGGGGTCACGTTCCGCACATTTCACTTTAACCTGCCGAACCCCCTCCTGCCCGTCGAGGTGGGGGGGCGGGGGCGGGGTGGTTAAAAAATCCCTGTCACTTTTCTTCCTGTCTTGTCCTCAAAAGTGATGACTGGGGCTATTTATGATTGTGAAAGATAATCAAGAATTTGTATGCATTTTTAGTTTGCAGTTTATTTCTATTCCACGTCTGCCTTGCTCAGCAAGTACTCAGTAGATTTTGTAATAGACTGATGTAGCTCTTATTCAGTTTTTTTTTCGATGTTCGAGGTTGGAATATATAAGCAGTTTTTTTTAATGGGGGGAAAAAAAGGTAGTGATGAATGTTAAGCAACAAAAGTGCCTGTAAAAACTTAAACATACTAGGTAGTAGTTTAATATCCAGTGTACGTGTGTCTCTCGATTACATTTTAAGTCATTCCAAGAGTGGTTTCATGCAGTGTGAACATCAAGTAGGTATGGGCAATGTGCACGATACTGGCGGTAAATGGTTTGGAAGCAGATGTAGGCAAAAATATTGCAGCATTATTCATAAAAGTTACTGCTGTTCTGAAGTATTTGGTGGAATTGATCCAGATTATTGAAAGGAAAGGACAGTTACAGTACATTGAAGCACTGCAATATAAATGCAGATAGTATACGCCATCATTTCATGCTTTTAAAGATTTCATGTAATTAACTTACAGTGGTTTCAGTGGAAGCAAGAAAGTCTATCCTAGTTGTATTAATTTTCTGGTCACTGTTAGAGAAGTGGCCTGATATTTCAAAGGGCTACCTTTCAATCCCTACCCAAAGGGTCTCTACTAGCAAAACTATTTCTCAGTTTTGTTTGGTATCTTGTTTTTTTTAAAAATGCTGATGCTGGTCAGAAAGAAATGAATTACAATGATGTAATGCAGAATTCAAAGAACAGTATCTTTACAAATGCCTTTGTTTCGAACGGAGAAAAATAGAATCTTGGTCAATTTTTTTTTTATTTAAAAAAAAAACATTCAACCTTGGGGAATTTTTGGCTCAAAATGAGAATGGTATTAAATACTTGAGGGTAATTTTTTATGCTTAATCGTGTAACGACAGTCTTAAACTGAGACCTAATGTATAAGGCACACGGTATCATTTTCTCGGTCCTCTAATATAGGAAGAGACGAATGAGGTGTTATAAGGAGTTTTCCCAAAATGGTATATAATAGCACTCTGATGCAAGTATGACTTGTACACTGGATTTTGATATTTCCATTAGCACTGTAAAAATCATTGATAGTAGCACAATGTAGTGTTGTAGTGTTGCCTGTTAATTGCTTGTCAGAAAACTGCATTTAAATATTTTTCACAGCAGTATGTGACAGCAAATTTATTTGTTTGTGTTCCTGTTCAATTTGTGCCATTCTTATGAACTGTTTTTCATTACAATGATAATTGGGAATGTCTGTGCAGTATAATGGTTTAGCACACTGCCTTTTCAGCACTCTGAGGCTGGGTCTGAATCCAGCCCGAACAATTAGACTGGAAGCCTCTTCTGTGGCGGTAAAGTTTCATAGAGATTTTGGTCATTCGCAACTTGGTTCCGAGTGGACCCGCAGAACACAATTGCCTGCAAACCTGCACAGTTACTCGGATGCCACAAGGTGACCAGTATAGAAAGTGAAAAAAATTGCATTGGTGCAGTGGGGGGCGGGGACGGAATCCAATTCTGAGACTGGGAGAGAGTAGTGAATTTAACTCTGCATCTGGCCATATTGTGCCCCACCTGGGAGTGATGCTGACACAAAGTGCCTCAAGTGGAAAATTCCTAAATAAAAGAAAAGTAATTGGTTATGTAAGAAATACATCACTGCATTAGTAATTCTTTTTGGTGGCTTATTTTGTAAGAGGAATTGTGCCAATGTTTGTTGCATTAACGTGGGTTGCTTTTTAAAAAAAACTTTTCTCTCATTTCCCTTCAGTGCTCGACATGGCCAGGCATGTTCCGCTGTATAGAGCCCTACTGGAGTTGTTGCGTGCCATTGCTTCATGCACTTCCCTTGTGCCTCTTCTACTGCCTTTGTCTGGCGATAACAGCGAGGAGGATGAGGAGCATTCTGAAACACAGACTTCTGTTGGCACTTTACTAGCAAAAATGAAAACGTGTGTGGATACTTACACCAACAGATTAAGGTATGTCTTGCAGCTGATGATAACTAATGCTTTGGTGCTCCAAACTGGTCTCGACATTCAGTCATGGGTAATCTAGGGCCATCATTCTTTTTCCCTCCAGTCCAAAATCCAAGTAGGTGAGGTGTTAAAAAAGCAAACTGTGACATTGTTTATTTTCAAAGATATAGAAGGGGGAAAAATAACTCTTGCTGTCTGGGTATTTCTTATTAAAATTCCCAGAGGGCTATGCTGAAATCAAACTGCTTGGTTCAAAACTGCACCTCAGTTTTCAGCGCCATTTTGGAAGTTGAATGAATGAGGAAGAATGTTACGTTATCTACCATAAAATGGTGGTCCTCCTTTGTCCACGCACACGGTTTTCTTTCAACCAGTTCTTTAGCTTCTTCCATTTTTTCCGCTCAACTTTCTCCCTAAAGAATTGGTGTATGCTTGCAAAATGAGGCCTGCATGTCCAGCAGGATTGGAGGGGAAGGATCACTTGAGTATCATGGCCTGTGTGTACCAAATTCTTGCCAACTGTGTCCCACAGTTTTTCCTCCTCTTAAATGACCGAGTATTCATTTGTATGTAGAGGTTGAACAGCGTTAAAGAATGAAGAGCTTGCTTAAGGTAAATAATTACATTTTGTTCTTCAGATTATTTTATTGAGAATGGCTTCAGTATGAATGCTGGGATGTCATTTATAGATGAAGCAAGATTAAATTTAAATTAGTGTAGATATTACTTATTTCATGTAAATGTTGCATCACTGACTATTAAATCAACTCATTCGTCAATTTTCTACACTGATCAGAGAAGATTCGATTTGTTACCTGACTTGTTTTCATGACTAAACGTTGGACTGAAATGAAAATGTTGTTCGTGTTTGACCTGCCACATTATTGATACTGTGTGAGTACCTGTCTTTGGTAACACAAAAAAATCATCGTAAACTAAAGGACTATTAACTTGGTCTTTTCAGCTGAGGTTCGTAGTATTTTAGTTCATGAGCGTAGTAAAAGTTTTAGTGCCGTATGATTGGAAAATATGGTTTTGAACACAAGAGCCCTTTCCCTAAATCAGAGGCAAAAAGAAATCACCGATTACATTGGTTTATTGTTGACAGCTGGAAGCTTTTGTAGTATTTAACAAATTCTGATCGAGGAAACTGTATTTTTGAAACATCATTTGAAATCTGTTCTGTCCCCTAATTTCTTCTCCCTGTGCATACCAACTACTAAGCGTTTGTCCATTCACTGAGACTGATGAGAGTGGGGACATTAAAGCCCAGGGCTTTTTCATTGTGCTCCCAGTGATGTCACGCCTGGCCAATCAGAAGTGTGCCCTGAAAGGAGAGGACTATTTAAAGCAGTCTGCTACTTGGCAGTGCTCATCCAAGTGGCTAAACTTGCCTAACGAGTAGAACCTTTTTGAGCATCAGTGGAAGGTGGGATTTGAACTTCAGCCCTGTGGGAAACCAGCATTCCACTATACCTACCGGCTTGATCACGTCCTGTTTCATTTCTTGTTATTTCACCTTATTAATATTGAACTCTTGTTTACCATTATCTACTGGCTGCACTTGACACAAAAATGTAGCTCCTGGTTCATTGATGTAAATGTCAGTGATGTCTTGGTGCTCCGAGCAATTTTTCTGTCTGAGTCTGTTTCATACAATAAATTATGTACCAGTGCAGCCTGGGGTGGATGTTTTGTTCATGAAAGATGATTTTTAAAATAATTCTCTGGAAATCACATTGTAACAGGCACTTTTATGAATATTGTTCATAAATTGGCTATTTTAAGCTATGAATTGGTCATTTTTTTCATCGAGTATTGTATTTTTCTTTTGAGCTGTAAAACTCTTTTATCATCTTCCCTCTCTTCTATGCCTAACAGCACACGAGGCAACTTATTTCTTCCACTGGTTGACATCTAGCAGAAAGTGCTCTGGGTTTTTTCCTTAACGAAAACCCTTTTTATGTGAACAAGTTGTTAGCCTGACCAGAGATAAAACTGTTGCAGAAGCAGAATACTGCTTATATAGTAACTAATTGGAAGCGGACACGTACAGTAATGAATCGCCATAATCCAGTTTTATCAGTCTATAAATATTTTAACAATTTCCGTTCCTATAGCTCCAAATTCTTTCCTTGTGCATTTGTTGTGCTTAAACATGGCAAGATAAATTAGCTAGAATTATTTCCCTACCATCCCTCAGCCACATCTGACCTCCTATTCATATAGGAATGACAGTATAATTATTTTTGTATGAATTTTATATAGTTTTAAAAAAAAAGTTCCAGTTAAATCCCCCATGAAATGATGGTGCACGTCATCCATTAACTTTACCCCTTGGTGATTTCAACATAATCCCAAGTGAAGTTTTGTGCCAGCATGTATTACAGATTATCACAATTACCAACCTCGGAATAGGCACTATATGTGGGCAAAATCATGAATAGTTTTTATAGAGTAAATAAGGAGAAACTGTTTCCAGTGGCAGAAGGGTCGGTAACCAGAGGACACAGATTTAAGGTGATTGGCAATGAACCAGAGGTGACATGAGGAAACTTTTTTTTACACAGTGAGTTCTTGTGATCTGGAATGCACTGAAAGGTGGTGGAAACAGATTCAATAGCAACATTCAAAAGAGAATTGGATAAATACTTGAAGGGAAAACATTTACTGGGTTACAGGGAAAGAGCGGGGAGTGGGATTAATTGGATAGCTCTACCAAAGAGCCAGCACAGGCACGATGGGCCAAATGACCACCTTCTGTGTTGGATCACGCTATGATTCTTTTCTATTTCACTTGTTTTAGATCCCTCACCCTGAGGTGACGTGGCTTTACAATACATGGATATTTTCTCGCTCCATTCCCATCTAAGGTGCTCTAAACTAGAGTTTGAACTGGCATTACTGTCCCAAGCAGGTGTTCAGGAGTAAGGAAGTGCCCTTGCTTGGCTTGGCTGAAATTGTGGAAATCGTGGGCAGAGTCCTGTCTCCGACTTTATGGTGCAACAACCAGATAACTTTTTTTTTAAAGGTTCAATTTATCTTGTTACATTGAGCCAAATAACTTCAAGTAGCTATTATTAAACTGGAAGTATGGTTACTTGATTTTGAGATTTAGTGAATAAGCAAAATGTAGATGTAGCAGGAATTGTGAAGTGAGCATTTGTGATGTTTAAGTGAAGGTACATGTGGAAAAAAAACTAAATCAAATGTTCTCGACATTATAGCTAATACCTCCAGTTACCAACAAGAAAATAATCAGACGCTGATGTCCTGTGGCTTTTACATACATCAGGCAACACTGCTTTGTACTTGGTGCAGAACCTCACAAGTGGTCTGTTCCTTTCGATTTTTGTCTCTTCAGGAGAATTTATTGGCTTTTACCCAATTCTGGAGTGAGCAGTGGTTTTTTTTGTTGTTGCAATTTTCTCATCATCTGAAGGAGCAGACTCACGCTGGGGTACAGTTCCATCAGTGCTTACAACCTTCTGTGCATCGGATGACAATTCTTTGAGTCTCCAAAATGAATCTTAAAGGAATACATAGAAATACATAAAAGTTACAAGACAGAAACAGGCCATGTGGCCCAACCAGTTCAAGTCTGCATTTACTCTCCACTCGAGCAAATAGTTTTAATCACATTTACCCATCCTATTCCCATATCCCTTCAACCCCTCTTCCTTCATCCACCTAACCAATCTAATCTTGAATGTTGGCATAGTTTCTACCTCAGTCACTAACACCAGAAGTGCATTCCACGGTCTCGCAAGTGTCTGTGTAAAGAAGTTTCTCCTACTAAATCTAAATCTCACGCATTTAATCTTGTATCTATGGCTCCTCATTCTTGGTCACTGAACTACAGGAAACTGTCTGCTTCTATCTTCCCTATCCCATTCTTTCATAATTTTAAACACTTGAATTATGTTGCCCCATAATCTATATAGTTCTAATGGAAAAAGACCCAATTTTTCAAGTTTTTCTTCATATTTGTATTTCCTCATAACAGACAGCATTCCAGTGAATCTGTATTGTACCCTTCCTCAAGCCTCAATATTCTTCCTATAATGTGGATCCCAATATTGCACACAGCACTCCAACTGTCTTATTAAGGTTTTAAATAGGCTCTTGTATTCTATACCTTGTGATAAAACCAAAAATTCCATTAACTTTTTTTATAGCCTAATCAACTTGAGGTGCTCCTTTAATGTTATGTGAACCTGTACTCTTAAATCCCTCTGCTCTTCCACAACACCGAGTATAATTACTGCTGCATCACCTCACACCTATTGACATTGAAATTCTGCTGCTGCTGCTTAGCCCATTCCTCCATCTTTTCAATGACCCTTTGGTCTTCTGAAGAATTATCTATACCTCCTAATTTGGTACCAGGTGCAAATTTTGACACAACTCCCTCTAAGCCTATGTCCATACATTGATATACACAGTGAATAGAAGTGGCAGCTGGACTGAACCCATAGAGGAGTTCCTGCAAGGCTCAATCCTGAATTTGATTTTTTTTTAAATTAATAGCTGAGACTTTACCTCCTACCTTTTTTTAAAAAAAAAAACCTTCCTCCTATCTCCTCTTGCTCATTCCGTACAAAACTGCTGTTAACTCCGACTCTCTCTTCTAACCAATTAGTAATCCAATTTGCTATCCTCCCACTTGGCAGGTGGTTCATAGTCATAATGGCACAGAAGGAGGCCATTCTGCCCATCGAGTCCGTGCCGGCTCTCTGTAGAGCAATCCTGCCAGTCCCATTCCTCCGCTCTATCCCTGTAGCCCTGCAAGTTTATTTCCCTCAAGTGTCTATCCAGTCTCCCCTTGAAAACATTTGAGTGTCTCCGCTTCCACCACTTCCGTCGGCAGCAAGTTCCAGGTCCTCCCCACTCGCTGCGTAAAAAGTTTTTCCTCACATCCCCCCTGTATCTTTTGCCCAAAACCTTAAATCTGTGTCCCCTAGTCCTTGTACCATCAACTAATGCCTCTTTCTTTGAGTGAAAGAACCAAAAGGTAATTTTGATGATGAGTTTATGTGCGGTACAAAGAGGATTATGATATCCTGAGAATATTTTTCCCCCACCGTGTTTATCTTTAATTTTGATTGTTGGGTTGTTCTGTTTGAGCTGTTCATTTCTGGAACAAGAGGTATAATTTATCTAAATTGGATTGTTCAAGAAATTTGTCCCCTCAGATTAATCCAGTTTGAAATAGTTTTAAGTATTACTGCTGCTCAGATGGCTTTTAGAAAATTATATTAAGCAGTCACCTAAAAAGGTCACTGCGTTGGTCCTGTGACTTCCATACTTGTTTGCCTCTTGCGGCACTCTTAGTGTCATTCACAAATACCTTGGTTTATAGCTGGATTAATATGGTTCATATTGAACCCTAAAATCTTAAACCCTTGTAACTTAAGTTTCTCAAATCTGAGGCCATAAGTAGAAACAAAAATGCAGAGCGTGGGATTGGCAGCAATGGGTTCTTCTTTGACATTGCTGTTGTTGCATTTGTTTAGATCACTGGTTGTGATCAGCTGTGAAATGTTGATATTGAACAGAAGAGAATAGAAACTAAAATCTAGGTTAATAAAAACAGAACATGCTAGATATACTCAGCAGGTCAGGCAGCATCTGTGGAGAGAGTGTTAATGTTTCAGGTCGATGACCTTTCATCAGAGCCAGATCATCTAGGTTGATGCTGTGCACTTGAAGTCTAGGGTTTGTGCCAGTGAAGATGTTGTACAATTAAAATTCCATGTAGAGTCTTATGAAGTTGAAGCGTCTCGAAGCACTTCACACAGTGAGATATTTTTGAAGTGCAGTAACTTATGTTTAGTGGGGCTGCAGCCCATTTATATTCCCAGCACGTATATTGGACTTATCAGGCGAGTTGTCTTTTGTTTTAATAAAAGTGTTATTGTTTTCTGCCAGTTAAAATCTCTCTTCCAGAAATGATGGGAATAATAGTGTGATCATTTGGGAGCCAGCTTACCTATGCATGTAATGCCACAGTTTTCAAAACGCAACAAACTTAAAACAAGGCAAAATGCTTTCCTAGATGGTGCAAGTCTTTGAAGCTTCATTAATTCACTACTCATCAGACCTTTGTTAACCACAGTTTTGCATAAATGGTGGTATGTGAAAAATAATGGATACCTGGGAATATTTCATATTTTGTGGGTTGGCTTTACTTAGGTCTGTGCCGATGCTGTTTGGCAGCATATGTTTGTGATGTCATCAATGCATGCATATTGAGAAAATTAGATGGGTGCTATTTTTTTAATAAAACCCACTCAATGTTATGCTTTTGTTTCTGACAGATCCAAGAAAGATAAAAGTAAAGCGGGGTCCAAGACTGATGCAGCAGAAGCAGAAACTGAGGGACTAACGCTGCTTGTACCTGACATTCAGCAAACTGCGGAGATTGTCCAAGTGGCAACCACCAGCCTGCGACAGGCAGCGCATGGTATGGCTATCTGCTTTAATGGTGTACAGTTAAGATGGAATGTTTGGCAACAGTTAGAAGAACTTGATTTGGACAGCCTAGGTTTTAGTGTTGAAAAGCAAACCTTGCAGTATTAATTATTTTTTGTGGGAATATTTCTGCCATATTCCAGGCTGCTGCTGATGGCAGTGCTCTCTGCAAAAATGTCAGTCTGCACCACTGGGAATGTGCATAGTCTACATTGACTTTGATTTGATGCTTAACTATGAAAACAGCTCACATTGGGCACTGTCTTCAGCAGAAACTTTTTCTCTCTCTTTCTCTTGCCCCCTCCCCTCAAACTCACACTCCTCATAGTGGTACTGGTGCCACATAGTATCTCTAGACTACCTTGTCAGTTCAGTCAAGTCCCAGTCAGAAAAATATTCTGACAAACTGCTAGAAGGCTAACGGGGGACTCCCTGACCTTTGGCTGTCAAAGCAGGAAGTTATTTTTCAGTTGAACACTTACTTTTTTTCTCTCAAGTCGTGAGCTTGAGAGCCCTTAAATCCAATGACTGCCTGATTTCTGCTGGGAATTGAACCCTGCAGACATTTATATGCAAAGAAACTGCTGTGTAACTCTGCTGCATTTTCTTCATTTTTAACAGATTGCAAAATGTTATCAGAAGTTTCATCCTCATCAAATCTGCTTTGCAGAGCAATTTGCTTAAATAAACGGAAGTACCTTCTTAACTACTGGTTTACTTCTCACATACTTTATATGTAGGTGTTGACTCCCTTGTTAGAGTACAAATCAGTGGGCTGTTGTCTTGTCAATATGTAAGTCTTGATGGTGTTTTAGTGCAAAAGGCATCACAGCTGAGCCAGAGCCTGTCGTCTTCCACATGCATGCAGTCACAGAAATGGTCACTGAATAGCGATCAGGAGCAGAAATTCCAGTCAATATTTTTGTCACTTTCTTAACCCAAGGATACTGTGGCAGAATTGTAGTGTCTCTGCCCCAACTGAGATCCCCTAACTCCGCACACACCAGAGATCAAACTAAAGAAAAGAAAGAACTTGCATTTATATAGCAACTAGAGAAGTACTTTGGCTCAGACAATGTGTTTCGGAGCTGTACAGACTGTTTACATACATAGAATTTACAGCACAGAAATAGGCCATTCGGCCCAACTGGTGTTTGTGCTCCACATGAGCCTCCTCCCACCCCTGTTTTTCCAACCCTATCAGTATCTCCTCCTATTCCTTTCTCCCTTATCTAGCTTCACCTTATTTAAGCCACTGAGGAGGTCTCTTCAGAGATTTCAGTACTGTACTGGATTTGCTACAGTATTTATTCCCTGACTCTCTTGTTTCAGAAAAGAAAATTGCAGAATCAACAAAGAAAGCTATGACGAGACCAAGGCCTTCAGCAGTCACACGCTCTCTAGAGGAAAAATATGTAGCTGCAATGAAAAAACTGCAGTTCGGTAAGTTTTGTTTAACATATATCGCATAAAGAAGTCTGAAAAAGGGTGCAAGACATTTCCTGTGTATTGTGCTTTACTTAATTGAAGCTGTATCGGTGCCATTCCCTCAGTGGCTCAGTGAGCAAATGTACTACATGATGTTGATGTTACAACTGATGTCAGCATCCCTAGGCTAGGGAGAGAAAACATACGA
The DNA here is from genome assembly GCA_030390025.1 of Squalus acanthias. Classification (NCBI taxonomy): domain Eukaryota; kingdom Metazoa; phylum Chordata; class Chondrichthyes; order Squaliformes; family Squalidae; genus Squalus; species Squalus acanthias. Next base: position 202,035 of record JASTWF010000702.1, read on the forward strand.
CTATCCAACAACCTCTATTGGAGGTGTAGATGTTGGGTGAACACCTATTTTTGAACTTGACTATTACAGCAGCTACCTACATGAATGGCTTTTTGAGTGAGCTCTCGAAGAGCTGTTGGAAACTATGGAATTGTTACCTCAAGGTGGGAGAGGTAAAGGGAGACAATAGAGGCTAAAAATAGCTTTTTTTTTACTGTGAATAGAATTCTCCAAATCATAACATTCTTTGGGGCATTGCATTTTAGATTTATTTTTTAAATTAATTGATTAAAATTTCATCATTTTGAAACGTGGTCAAGTCAGTGAAGTCTATGCAGCTGCCCATCAGCCATATACAGATCGGGTATAAATGGTGAGCATCTTTGCAGTTTAGTCAGAGATGTTACCATGTGTGTTTGAGCACTTGTGATTTTAGAAATTAACTAGGGGCATTGTAGCTTTCAGATGAGTAAAAGCTAGTTATCTCTTGACAGGTGTTTACACTGGGAAGAGTCTTAGTGCATTTTATATAACGGTGCGATTCTCTCAAAATAAGTCGAAACGCTGAGGAAATGCTTCGCCAGATAATGAAATGAATATTAAAACATCTGAACAAGAAGAAAAAAATTAAAATGTTGAGAGCGGCTATAGGGAAGTGATTAATAGACTGCTGCTTGAAGGGGTTGACGCAGGCTTTCTTTCCCTCTCACCAGGGAATCAGAATAATTATTACTGTCCAAACCCTTATTGTACCCTGAGGAACGTAACACAAGTAGTAAAAAGCTGACAACATTTAGAACATCTTGGCTGAGTACCCAGAATTCGCTTCCTCTTATGGTGCGTTAAATGTTCCATCCACCACTTTATGCCTACACAGACACTATCTGCCGACGAAGGGAAGTTTTTCTGCAGCAGATAGGCCTGGTTGTAGATGTGATTCCCAGTTCACCTGAAGGGGGTTTTAAAATGTGCAGTCTTAATCGTTGCCAGTGCAGATCTGATACTGTAAGCAAATTTGTGACAACATGCTGATTTCTGAAAATTGATTAGCCTTATAAAAATGGTGCACTGCATTTGTGAAAATCCAGCATTTTGGATTTTCATTCTCCTTCCACACCACCCCCCACCCCACCTCTGGCTAAGATCAGTCCCCTCTATTATAAATAAAAACAGAAAATGCTGGAAATACGCAACAGGTCAGGCAGAATCTGTGGAGATAGAAACCAAGTTAACGTTTCAGGTCAATGATGTTTCATCACCTCTATTATAAGCTTAGTTAGGAGGATTGTTGTTAATTTGGTAGTCAGGGCTATTTGATGCTACCTGCTTTTTCCCTCTTTGAGATTGCCAAAATGAGGTGGGCAGTGTCTTTATTTTTTTTCTAGTCCTTCAACTTGTGCGTGACCTATTTGAGCTCCATTATTGAGTTTTATTGTTCCTCGATCTTTTGCCAATAACACTCTTGTACAGGCTGTTAGGAGGTGCGTGAGAGCAGCTTAAATTGACTCTTTCTTGGTTTTTCTTTTGTTTCACCCGATCATCTCTCGGCACTCCCATAGCTGAGATTGGGAACTTGTGTTCAGGAGTTGTGGGTACATGTGCATGTAAACCTCTACTCAAGTGTTCTATGCCATGTATATGTTGGATCCATGTACATCACCCAACTCTACCCCTGCCTCTGGTTATCTGCAGCTGAATGCCACATCCATGCTTTTGTTACCTCCACAAGTGACTTCCAATGCTCTCCTGGCCGTCGTGCCATCTTCCACCCTCCTTGAACTTGAGGTCATCCAAATCTCTGCTGTTCATATCTTAACCCGCACTAAGCCCTGGTCACCCAACACCCCCGTTCTCGCTGACCTACATTGTCTTTCCAACTCCTTGATTTTTTTTTTTTAATTCTCATCCTCGTGTTCAAATCCCTCCATGGCCTCGGCCCTCCCTATCTCCTATAACCTCCTCCATCCCTACAAGCCCCCCAAGAACTATGTATTCCTCCAACTGCCTGAAAGGGTGGTGGAGGCAGATTCAATCGTGGCTTTCAAAAGGGAATTGGATAAGTACCTGAAGGAAAAATTTTGCAGGACTATGGGGAAAGGGCGGGGGAGTGGGACTAGCTGACGTGCTCTTGCAGAAAACCAGCAAGGGCTCAATGGGCCGAATGGCCTCCTTCTGTGCTGTAGCCATTCTATGATTCTATAACTCTGGCTGCTTGTAAATACTCCACTGCTTTTGCCCAGCATTGGCAGCAGTGCCTTCAGCCATTTAGGCCCGAACATCTGGAATTCCCTCCCTAAACCTCTCCACTTCCCCCCCAACTTTAAGACATTCCTTGTTGACAAAGATTTTCGTCAACCATCCTAATGGCTCCTTCTTTGACTCTGTATCAATTCTTGTCCGATTACACTCCAGTGAAGCACTTTGGGATGCTTTTCTATGTTAAAGGTATGATATAAATGCAAATTATTGGTGTTTTATCTGTGCAGTTTAAACACTCAAAATGGGGTCCAGCTGCAAACTCAAGATGGGCAAAGTATTAACTGTTTCTCAACCCAGCAGCTGGTCAGATGTAGTTCATTTCTCATGCCATTCTGATTCAGAATGATAGAAATCATAGCTTTTGTGAATGAGTGAAATCAGTTATTAAAATTTGATATAGTAGAATGTGAAAATTGGCATCTTGACAAAAGCCATTCACTAAAAACCACTCAGTTCAGGCATCTTATTTTACATAATACGACACTGAGCACCCACGTAATATGGCCCATGGTGTTTTTAATTGACAAGTGCTTTGTGTGAACATCTGAAAGATGTGCCTAATAAACATTTGGATTTTCTCTCCAAACTGCTCACAATTGAGCCTTGTGCAATCATAACTTCATAAAAGATCATCTGATCTGGATTCAAGTTATATTAAGTGCTGAGAAATGGGAATAAAGCATAAAATAAAATAAACATTATGGGACCTAGATATGAATCCAATGATGAGGTCCTAAACCAAATGAATTTCAACCCAATTCCTAAAGGATGTTGGGGCTACAACACAAACCTACCTAGAGTTGATACTAAACTGGTGATCTCCCTTGAGATGCCATGACTGTGTTTGGTGTGGGAAGTGAACAAATTTACATTGGTGTCTTGGGGTCTGTTCTTCTGCTGCTTACTGTAAGGCACTATTGAGCATAGAGCATTAGACCCGAGTTTGTTGCTTACATTGGTTTCCGAGTGCAGAATAGTTACATTTCTCAATCACTTGAACATATGCAATTATCAATAATTGAAATATTCATTCATAGGATTATGAATTTAGCCATTGTAATACACTGTATTCTCGCGCTGGACTCCATTGTGTTTTTTGGAAGCTACCAATTTTGACTGGGCAGCTAGCAGTTTTGTAGAAATGCTCAGTTTTGCAGGTGATCTCCACTTGAATTTGTGAACTGAAGCTATTCTGAACAAGATGATCACAATGATGTAATCAGACATGTATACTGAATGGAAAAAGATGGTAGGGTTAGCAAATGGATTTCGAAGCGTTTGCCTTTGTCATGTTAGGGAAATATTATACCCAGCCGACTGGCCTTGGACCCATATATGTCTGGTTTACCTGAAAGGGATATGTAGATAAACCAGCCTCGTCCTCTGATCTCTCAGTCCTGGCAGATTTTTAGTTCTGCTCATTTCATTGGTTAACCCCATTGTGTGTGTAAAGCATCATCTCTAATTATATACCTGTACTTAAAAGTGTTTTTGTTCTTAGATACTGCTGAGATGGTCACTGAAGACGATGATGGAAAATTGGTGTTCAAAGTAAACTACCATTACATGTCTCAGGTGAAGAATGCTAGTGATGCTAACAGTGCTGCCAGAGCCAGACGCCTTGCCCAGGAAGCAGTCACACTCTCAACATCTCTGCCTCTTTCCTCTTCATCCAGTGTGTTTGTGCGTTGTGATGAGGAGAGATTGGATATCATGAAGGTAAATACAAAATGATAAAGCTAAAACGGTTAACCAATACATGGGTAAATAGCCTGAGAGTAAATACACAAATTGCATCAGTTTTGGTACAAATTTATTCAAAATGTTGATAGTCATTATGAATCATCAAGTCTATCATGATTTTGAAAATAGTGAATCTTGGCTGTGCTATTGCAAAAGACATTGAACAAAATGCCAAGCTTTTGCCACACGGGGAGAAAATCCAACTGCATCAGTGACCCTGGATCACACTCGTACTCCTGTCACCATCTGCAGATGAGCATGTGCAGCAGCCTTGCTAGCTGGTCACCTGCCTGCTCTCTTGGCCAGAGCGTTTGTGGCATGTCGTGACCTAAAATTAAGGCTGAGGGAATGTTACTTTAAATGACTTGCAATAAAAAAATAATAATTTCATACTAAATTTGTAAGGTTATTTTTTTTACCTTCCATCCGATATTAAATTCCAGATGAGTACAAAAGATAAAATGTGTTTGAGATAAATAAGACATGCCAGCGAACTTCAAATTCTAATGGACTAAGCTTTATAGCCATCTGGTGGAACTTGAATCAGCGTCGTTTGTCAAAATCTACTCAATCTAATGTTATACCAAATTTTAAAGAAGGTTTAGACCCTACCCGTCCCTCACCACCCCCAATCCTTTATTGATCATCTCTCCTATTTGCAATCCAACTGTTATTTCACCATGTAAAACAAAGAAAGACTTTCATTTATATAGCCCCTTTCATGACCACCGGATGTCCCAAAGCGCTTTACAACCAATGAAGTACTTTTGAAGTGTAGTCACTGTTGTAGTGTAGGAAATGTGGAACTGGATGTGATGGAAGATCCGATTTTACAAATTCTTGCATTACTGTGTTTTTATTAGCAACTGGGTAATATTATGGAGCGGTTATGATTCAGATTTATATAAACATTTCCTCGCATACATCAGCATTCTTTTAAAATCAAGAAAAACTGCCAAAGTGTACGCCCAAATGATGTTTCTGATGATTCTTTCCTCCTCCGCCAGGTTCTAATCACAGGACCATCCGAAACACCTTATGCGAATGGTTGTTTTGAATTTGATGTATATTTTCCCCAAGATTATCCAAATTCCCCTCCACTTGTAAACCTGGAGACCACGGGAGGACACAGTGTACGATTTAACCCAAACCTTTACAATGATGGAAAGGTAAGGAAATAGATTGTAGGTTATTTGTGTTCAAGTAAAGCTGGATTTGTTTGGAAATCCTTAAAGGGGATCTTCTACTTTGTGCAGCGAGGATAAGCTTGTAATGAATGTGTACATAAAATGATTTACTCTGTGTAAGGTAATGCTGTGGAATTTAATGATTTGAATTCCAACATTTAGAAACTGATTACATTTTATGGGAATAGGTTTGTGCGGTTTTGGGTCAATTTTTGTTGCCAGCAATTGTCTGTCACTAATTGTGACAGCGAGACGAGGGGAACAAGGGTTCAAACCAGTGAAAGGCAAATTTAGGACTGATGTCAGGAAGTTCATCACAAAAAGTGATCCACATGTAGAATGGACTTCTGGGCAAGATAGAGGCATTAAAAACCTTGGAAGCATTAAAGGATCTCTTGGATGACATGATGAAGGAGCTCTCTGGTTATTTCAGATTGGATGAGCTACAATGAACACAGGAACAAGAGTGGGCTCTTTGGCCTATCAAGCCTTGCAGCTCTTTTTAATCCCAGTTCCCTGCCCATTCTCCATATATCTTAATACCTTTACTTTCCCAATGGTTCTGCATCCATTGACTTTTGGAACAGTGAGTTTAACATTCTCTCAACTCTTCACATGAAGTTTTCCTGCATTCACTTTTAAAAGTTTATTATAACTTTAGTATTCTGTCCCCTTGTTCTGTTTTCCCCTACCAGTGGGGCTTATTAATTTTCTTCATTATTTTAAACTGCTCAATTGTAACAACCCTTAACCGTGTCACCTCCTGGGAATTAACCCAAATTTTCCTCCTCCTCATAGCTAAGATCGGCCAAAAAGTCTTCCTTATCGGCACGTATCTGTCGAGTTCATTCTGTGTTACTGATGCCAGATGCCATTCAAGCTGTAGGATTTAAAACCATTAAAAATAATTTGTAGTTGATTATTGGATAATTTGGTGGCTGGTTGCTTAAGGATTCTGTTGGTGTGGAGTACACACAATCCTTAAGAAACGTGTTGCAATAATTGTGCATGTCTCTGACTCTTGGTATGATTTTCCTATTTTCCAGGTCTGTTTAAGCATTCTCAACACCTGGCATGGAAGACCAGAGGAGAAGTGGAATCCTCAAACATCTAGTTTTTTGCAAGTAAGCAGAAAGTATTTGGTATTCATTTAGGGTATGGTTTTAGAAAAGCAAAAAGTACCTTAAATCTAAAGGGATTGATCGTCTCGTCAGTGGCAAGTATTAAGATTTCAGGAAATGCCGAATTTGACATTATATCTGAGCAATAATTTAAATTTGCTCAGTGTTGGCAAATGTTAGGCATCCAGTGTAAATGGAAAGAGTATTGGCAAGGATACCAGGCACAATGTCCCTGCATAACTAAGAGGTGCGCAGAACTAAAACTTGAGAGAGAAATTATGTGGTTTGGTATAAGAGGTATCATTTATAAAATCCAGGAATTTATATATCCGTTTGATAAAATACAAAAACAAAGTGCTTACATGATTTCAATCTTGGAATTGGAGAGGATACTTTTTCTAGAATGCATTTGATACTGGTTTATCTCTTGGGCAAAATCTGGAACAGGGTCAATCATAACAAGCATGTAACTAATGCTTTTCTCAGATTTGGTCTCCAATGCAGAACAAAAGCTTCGGGCTGGATTTTCTCAATGGAGGCGGGACTTCTGATTTCCAGGTTTCAGTCCCGCCCCCATTGACGTCTGACCAACCCACGCTATTTTCCCTTGATTGGCCTTGTTAAACCCTCCCTGCGGGCTTACCGGCCAATTAAGGGAAAGCCGGTGACAGATGACGTCAGCGTATGTCGCAATCTGTTGCAAATTTTTTGACACATGATTTGTCAGCGTTTGACAGCTTTGAGAAGCTGTCAAACACTGACAATCTCTGTTCTAAGGTGAGCCCTTGCACACAGGCTCACCAAGACCTCTCTCCTCAGCAGAAAGCAGATGGCTGCTGCATCTGAGAATGCAGCAGCCATTCTGTCATCTCTGCCGTTGAGATGAGGCACCTCCAGATCCTCAAAGGTTGAAGCCTGCAGAAAGAAGCAAAGGTAAGGAAACTTTTTCCAACACTTTACACTCACCTCTCGTACTTACCTGTCCACACTTGCACCCATCACTCGCTTCTACAGCTGACATTTCGACCGCGCTCTCCTCCGCAGACCCACTACTTGCCTCGCTGACCCTGGCGAGATTCGCAGCCATCGGGAAGCCCACAATTGCAGGCGTAAAATGGAGAAAGGCCTCAAAACTGCCTGTCAACAGGCAGTTAATTGGCTCTAATCCTTTTCCCGCCTCAAGGAGACGGGTCCCTGCGTGACTCGGGGACCCACCTCCCGGGAAGATGGTGCGGAGGCAGGTTGGGAGCGGGGTCGGTACCCGCTCCCTGTTTCTGCCATTTTCCCGGCAGTCCCGCCTCCATACCCGCAATCCCCAGGGCTGGGAAAATTCCCCCCTTAGTGCCTGAAGACACTGTCCCCATTTTTGGCACCATGCAGGAAATACTTCACTGCTTCTTCATAGTGTCTAACATTTGACCTTAAAAGAGTTGTCAAGTACTGTGATGGAGTCTGCTAGTTTTGTGATGACTAGGAGGAGCTGGGGAGGGTACTGTAGCTTTCTAATCCTGGGAAGTTAATGGCAGTCCATTGTTGCAGGCAAGTGATTGAATATCAAATAAAAGGTGACTGAAAATCCTTCTTGACTATCCGGCAAGGAACTGAGGGGATAAACTGAGTAGCAAAACCTAAAGAACAGACCCTTAAACCTGTTGGGCCCACATACTGACCTTCACTCAGATTTTTATTGAAAGTTGGGAATAGTCACCGTCAGCCTTTGTCTTATAGTTATATAGTTTATTTGATCAGAGAGAGTGACCATCAGCTTGAGTGCTAACAGCTCATCCCTTCAAAAAAAAAGATTCCCTGCTTCTACGGAATTATAAATTCAAAAGTTCAGGCTGGGCCTTTCCTGGAGATATTGAAAAGTGCATGTAGTCAGATACTTACCAAAGATGTGCTCTTTCTTGACCTTTGGTCTTTGAACAAATTTACCCACAAGGAAGACTGATTTAAGAAGAGCATCTGGTTGTTATCCACGTTGGGAGAGTATGGGATTTTTAGGTGTCCTTTGATCTCCAGTAAAGTTTGATAATTCCACAGACTTGTAGTCAGTGGAAAGCCTTAATGATACTCGGTGCAGATTACTTCAGTTAATTTTTGTTCTCTGGATCTGGGTGACACTGACAAGGCTTCGGCCAATTCAGTTCAGTCCACATGACATTAAGAAGTGGCTGAATGCATGGGACACAACAAAGGCTATGAGGCCTGACAACATCCCAGCTGTAGTGCTGAAGACCTGTGCACCAGAACATGCTGCTCCTGTAGCCAAGCTATTCCAGTGCAGCCACGACACCGGCATCTACCTGACGATGTGGAACATTGCCTAGGTATGTCTGATCCACAATTTAAAAAAAAAAAGCAGGGTGAATCTATTACCATCCAATTATCATTCTATCTGCCTCCTCCCAGTCATCAGTAATATGATGCATGAGTCACCTGACTCCACAATTCTTAAGAAAGGTGAAAGAGAAACCAGGAAATTATAGACTTGTTAGTGTAACATCTGTTCACAGAATCACAGAATCCCCACAGTGCAGATAGAGGCCATTTCGGCCCATCGAGCCTGCACCGACACATATCCCACCCTATCCCCGTAACCCACGTATTTAATCCCCCTAACACTAAGGGTCCATTTATCATAGCCAAATCAACCTAACCCGCACATCTTTGGACTGTGGGAGGAAACCGGAGCACCCGGAGGAAACCCACGCAGACACAGGGAGAATGTGCAAACTCCACACAGACAGTCACCCGAGGCCGGATTCGAACCCGGGTCCCTGGCGCTGTTGTGGGGAAGTTATTGTAATCTATAATTAAGAACCGAGTGACTGAGCACCTAGAGCAATTTGAGCTGATTAGAGAGAGCCAACATGGATTTGTAAAGGGTAGGTCATGTCTAACGAACCTAATTGAATTTTTTTGCGGAAGTAGTAGACAAGGGAATGTCTGTTGATGTAGTTTATGTAGACTTCCAGAAGGTATTCGCTAAGGTTCCACCTAAGAGACTGTTAGCTAAAATTAAAGCTCACGGAATTGAAGGCAAATTATCGACCTGTTTAGGAGATTGATTAGGCAGTAGACGATAGAGAGTAGGGATAATGGGTATGTACTCAAATTTGGAAGGAAGTGACCAGTGGTGTCCCACAAGGATCTGTGCAGAGGCCTCAGCTATTCACTATATTTATTAATGACTTGGGTAACACAATAGAGAGTCATATAACTAAGTTTGCCGCTGGCACAAAGATTGATGGTATAGAAAGTAGTGAAGACAGGAGCATAAAATTAGAAAGAGACATTGATAGATTAAGTGAGTGGGCAAAATTGTTGCAGATGGATTTCAACGCAGGTACGTGTGAGGTCATCCATTTTCGACCAAAAAAGATAAATCAGAGTATTTAAATGGTGAAAAGCGAGGAACAGTGGAGGCCCAAAGAGAATTAGGGGTCCATGTACACAGATCACTAAGATGTAGTAGACATGTACAAAATATAATAAAGGCTAATGGAATGTTAGCCTTTATAACTAGAGGGCTAGAATGTAAAGGGGAGGAAGTTTTGCTCCAGCTGTACAAAGCCCTGGTTAGACCACATCTGAAGTACTATGTACAGTTCTGGGCACCGCACCTAAGAAAGGATATATTGGCCTTGGAAGAGTGCAGCACAGATTCACCAGAATGTTACCAGGGCTCCAAGGGTTATATTCTGAGGAGAGGTTTCATAAATAGGGTTGTATGCCTTGGAATATAGATGGGTAAGGGGTGATTTCAATGAGGTTTTTAGGATTTTGAAAGGAATTGATAGGGTAGATAGAGACGAAGCTTTTCTGCTGGTGGGGGACATCACCTTAAAATCAGAGCCAGGCCATTCAGGAGAGAAGTTAGGAAATGCTTCCTCACGTAAAGAGTGGTGGAAGTATGGAACTCTCTCCCTCAAAAAGCAGTAGATGCTAGCTCAATTAATTTTAAATCTGAGATCAATGATTTTTGCTAGCCAATGGTATAAAAATATGGAGCCAAGGCAGATGGATGGAGTTGAGATACAGATCAGCCATGATCTCATTGAATGGCGGAGCAGGCTTGAGGAACTGAATGACCTACTCCTGTTCCTATGTTCATACCACATTGCCCCCATCTCTGGTTGGACTGTCGTGCTGGTGGAACAGGATATACCCAGGGATGGTACTGGAAGAGTCTAGAATTATTGACTTCTAGATTTGATCTTGTAAGTGTAATAATATCTGGTGGTTGTTTGACAATTCTGTAGGACAGCTCTACCAACTTGTCCACCAGTCCCTAGATGTTGGTGAGGTGGACCTTGCCCGGTCAATTGAGCTGAAATTGCCTAATTCTTGTCCTGATTTGTTGCCGATCCTCTGTCTGATTATTAATTTATTGAACTTTGTCGCAATTGTTTACAACTGAGCGGCTTACTTGGTCACTTCAAAGAGTATTAAGATTCAACCATGTAATGTGGGACTGGACTCTCGTCGCTCAGACTGAGCAGGGCTTCTTGAAGGACACCAGTGAATCGTTGTCTGTTTTGGCAATCCAGCAGCTTTCATGATTATTTTTATGGTACAAGCCCATAAATTACCAGATGTAAATTCAATTTCACAGCTTTCCAAAGTGGGCTTTGGAATCACGACCTCTGGGTTGCTAGTCTCAAACTATAACCACTGCACAAATTTACCCATAACCTTCAGTTAAATACCTGATTAGTGAGGAATGACGATGAGAATTTGAAAACATTTTATATCTACTCCATTTGTATTTACAGATATTAACTTGAATAATTGTAGTTGCAAACTTCTATTTGTTGAATACTTATTTACCAGATGACTCATTTCACCATGTTTATAAGCCAAGCAATAGTCCATCTTCCATACACACTGTACAATTTCTATTTGTCCAACCTACCATAATCCACACAATTAAAACAACTGTATGAAATGGTCAACATTTAGAAAAAGTTCTGTTGCTAGTAAAGTGTAACTTTTTGGGAACGGTTTATACTTGGAGCCCTGCAAATAATCTACTTCAGTGAAGTAGAGCTTTTTAGCACACTTGACCTTTCATAATATTGGTGTCGATGAGATAGGTCTGTTTGCAGTCTAGTCACAGAACCTCTCCAGTCTGTTTTAGCAAGCACTTGTTGGAATTGGAAAGAGAGGCTCGCGATTACACTGTAAACACCAATTGTGCAGCCTTGCAAAGGCAATCTCCTTAACTTTTGTATCACAACAGTGAATCTAAAATAGATCAATATATCATGTAAATCTGAGGGGGATTTGAAATAAAGAATTAAATTGTGGGGAAAAAAAAAGTGTGGGATTTATCCAAGGGGGATTTATCTAAGGGTATTTACGTGACTTAAAATTCCACATCGTTTTAAAAGTGAATGTTGCACAACAGTAATTTTACTGATGCTTTAAATTACTGCTAAGTGAATAAATATATTCCCATTGCAAGATTTTCCTCATCTAGGCAATTTTCATAAAATGCTAAAATTTGAGGATTTTATTCTCTTTGCATATGGGCAAGTTTGTTCTTGCATAAACCCAGCTCACCACAGTGATCAAAATGTGAAACCTCTTGTTTTCTACAGGTACTAGTGTCAATCCAGTCTTTGATACTGGTAGCGGAGCCTTATTTTAATGAACCTGGCTACGAGAGGTCAAGGGGAACACCCAGTGGCTCTCAGAGTTCCAGAGAGTATGATGGAAATATAAGACAAGCAACCGTAAAGTGGGCCATGCTTGAACAAATAAGAAATCCCTCGCCATGCTTTAAAGAGGTACGTTTTATTTACACTTTGTGGGCAGGCAATGATCTATAATTAATGTTTGAAATTTTAAATGCTGAGAATCCAATAACATTTTCTAGCTTGGGAGTTTCCCTGTGCAATGCGCTGTTTGGTCCAAAGATCATTTTGTTTCTCAAGCACTTGGTGCCATACCGAAGATATCTAACATTCTACAAATGAAAAGGATTGGGGTGGGTGGGGGGATTTTACAAGTTTATTTAAAGTTCTTTTTACATCGTGAATCATGACTTGCAGGAAAGTTATCACCACTCAGTGGATCCTCACCATCTGTTCAGATTTGATGTAGAATTTCTGCAGTACAGTACTAGAAATGAGCTTAGAATCATAGAATGATACAACAGAAAGAAGGTCATTCGGCCCATCGTGCTTGTGCCAGCTCTTTGAAAGAGCTATCCATTTAGTCCCACTCCCCTGCTTTTTCCCCACAGCACTGCCGATTTTTCCACTTCAAGTATTTATCCAATTCCCTTTTGAAAGTTATTATTGAATCATCTTCCACCACCCTTTCAGACAGTGCATTCTAGGTCACAACTTGCTGCGTAAAAAAATATTTTCCTCATGTCGCCTCCGGTTCTTTTGTCAATTGCCTTCAATCTATGTCCTCTGGTTACTGACCCTTCTGCCACTGGAAAAGTTTCTCCTTATTTACCCTTCATGATTTTGAACACCTCTATAAAATCTCCCCTTAACCTTCTCTGTTTCTTTAGTTTCTGCACGTAACTCAAGTCTTTCATCCATGGTACCATTCTAGTAAATCTCCTCTGCACCTTCTCCAATTCCTTGACATCCTTCCTAAAGTGTGGTGCCCAAAATTGGTCGCAGTACTCCAGCTGGGGCCTAACCAATGTTTTATAAAGGTTTAACATAACTTCCTTGTTTTTGTACTCTATGCCTCTATTTATAAAGCCAAAGATCCCATATGCCTTTTTAACAGTCTTCTCAACTTGACCTGCCACCTTCAAAGACTTGTGTACGTACACCCCCAGGTTTCTGTGTTCCTGCACCCCCTTTAAAATTGTGCCATTTAGTTTATATTGCCTCTCTTCAATTGTCCTACCAAGAGGTATCACTTCACACTTCTCTGCGTTAAATTTCATCTGCCCATTTCACCAGTCTGTCTATGTCCTCCTGATGTCTGCTGTTATCCTCCTAACTGGAATCTGATTGTGCTCTAAGACATTGGTCCTGGAGTCTGATGTGGAGGTTCAGAATCTAGTACTAATGTCTTAAAGCACAATATAGTTTCTCTAAGCTGCAAAACCTGCACTTAACTCCTACTGCCTCAGAAACTACTGATCTGCATTGATTGATGATCTAAATTCAAAGTTCATAACCTATAAATTGATACCTTTCTAACATGTACTTAGCTTGATCACTGTTGTAACTGTAGTTGCAGTAGCTCACAAGGATTTAAAAGGAGTTTAGGAGTGGTTAGTTAGGTTGTAAGCTGTCCATTTGGATTTATGTGTAGTCAACAATTAGTAGCAGTTTCCAAGGTTTCCTCCAGATTCAGAGCATCTCACTTGAGGTCTTCAATGGATCAGAAGTCATGATGAAATTACTGTGTTCGATGATCTTTTGATGAACCGTGCATCTTACAGCTTTTTTTGTTGTATTAACATGATTTTCCTCTTGTAGCTACTTTTCTTAATATTCTGTGTACAATTAAAAGAAGGCAACCTGACCACTGTAGAAGATAGTGCTACTATACTCTAGTGGCTCAGGAGTGTAAGTTTTAAAGAGGGAGTATTGCCATCAAGGAAAGTTAGATTGAAAGCATTTCCTGTTTTTTTTTGACTGTTGAACAATTCTGACGAAATCAGAAATACTGACCTCAGAGGTTTATTGATTTGCTACAGCATTGAGGGGGTCAAATAAATATCTGCTGCTCTTGACCTGCATTACTTCAGTGGATTTGGTTCCAACACCAAGCCATTCCATTTTTAAATTCCTCAAATATTCACATGTTTCTTTATAAAATTAAATTTGTAGACAGCTGTCCATAAAATTGGATCAGGAGAAATTCAGTGTGTGAATACTAGTGTAGATTCTTAATTTTTTTTTAATTTGCTGCTTGAGATACAACAGGAGGTGATCTATTATTTTCAAACAGCGATACCCTGTGTGTGTTGTGCTTTCGTTATTGGAGCCAGGGGATAGAACGATAGTTTGCACCAACATTTTTCTATCTAACACAAATGTAATTTTCCAGAGAGGTACTTAAAAAAAAATGCATTAAATACATTAATTGTGTCCATCTCCAAGCCACCATTACATTTTAAAACTGAATCCAAACTCACCTGTTAGTTAATAGATGACTTGAGGGAGTAATGCATTATTGTAATAACTTCTGCAGCAGGCTTTAGTATGAAATGTGCTTAACATGCTGTCCTTGAGAGTAATGACTGACATTGGACAAAGTTGTAGTGAATTTTAGAATTGTAGCAGATGACTCACTGGTTTGATGGACAGAATCATAAATAGGTTTCCTTTTAATATATGTAGAAATTAGAGATGGAAGTCCCTCTGAGCTTTTGAAAGTGTTGAGGTCTTCTGCAAGAAGTTGAATTGCTTTTATAAAAATTGAAGATTATTCAAGACATGTCACTTAGAACCATTATGTTAGTTCTTCGGATTAAGATCTGAATACAAATGAATAATGATCTCAAGCTCTTGAAGTTGATGATCAACAAAATGATCATTTCAAAGGGATTTGGGAAAAAACAAAGTATTGATTTAAGGTATTTTTAAATTTTGATCTTGTCCTTTACCTAATAAAATTTGTAAATACCGTATGTTTGTTTTCTCTTTCTCTGGATATTGTAGACAATTATACGTCCCAAAAAGTCCACCTACCATTTCCATGTGCTTTTCAGGATAGATGGTTTACAGATGTTAATCACATTAAATTGGGTCTGCTTAAATTTCAATATTTATAAGGACATGTCAAGTGATGGAATTAACACAAGTTTTGATGATGGAGAGCGCTGAGTGCAGTTGGAGCATTGAGACTGAACTGAATGAATTGCCACAAAATCTGGGAAAACTCATTGAGTATTTAAAACATGCCTGAGGTATTCCCTTACGCTGATGCAACCAGGTCCTGCTCCTGTTTGCATCAACCGTAACATTTCTGTATGCAATTGGTGGGCAAATAGCCCAACTCCGCGCCAGCAGTTGCTTTTTCTTTGGCCGTGCGGATGGCCTGTCAACACGTACATTGATGGCCCACAAGTTCGGGATTTAGCGCATGCGATGAAAATCCCGAACTTGTAGTGGATTTCAAAGGAGGTATGATGGCGTGCTCAGAGTATGCCGCCATACCCACCGCAAAATACGGGCCAATAAAATTTAGGGTTTTACATGAGAAAAAGACTAGTTTAAACCAAATTAATTTTAATGCTTGCGCATAATTGTAATGAATTTGTTATGTCTGTGTATCATGATCCAGGCAATCATTTATATTGTGTTGAAGACTTTGCTTTTTGTACAATAAAAATCAGAGATAATATGGGAAGACTTTTTGAAAATACTTAAGCTAAATTGTTCAGTGTGTTCTAAATCTGGACACTGGTTTATGAAAAAGTCATTGTAATGTTGACGATGTTCAATATTTAAAAAAAAGAAGCCTTTTTGTAATGTTGACGATGTTCAGTTTTTTTTTTTAAAGCCTTTCATAATTTTTGGAAAATTGACTGACCAATTTATAGCAAGATCGGCAGAGCATTTGAAGATTGAAATAAATTATTTTTGAACTGATGAGTTCATTGCTAAATTTAAGATGAAGTAGAATTGTTTATTATACCACAGATATGTGGCTCGAGATGGTTGCTAGGTTACCTTGATTCTTGCATCATAAAAGAGCAAAAGGGTAAGCACCGGAGAATTGTAGAGCTGAGATGTTGTCACGCATGGTATTGTACCAAAGTGATGAATCCGTGGGTGTACGCTGAAAAGTGTTCACTATATTACATTTCATCTGACAAAAAGCTTTAAGGAGAAAATAGCAAGAAAGGCCGTATATGTATCGTTGTTCTCAATTGTCCTTTACAATTTTAATTCTTATTGGTGACTTGTTGCCAGTAAAAGTGTAGCTACGTTTTTGACAGGGTTTGTTTTCTTGCCTTTTAACTCTTGCTTGGCTTACTGATGGTAGATCGTAGCCTGCTGCAAGAATGGAAAATCGTACAAAGGTAAATCTATAAAACAATGCTTAAGGACTGCCAGGTTTGGTCAAAAATAATTTTAATTCACCATAGACAAGGCTTTAGTGCCCCTTCTCCAATCGAACCCCTGCCCCCCCCCCCCCCCCCCCCCAAAAAAAAACATTATTTCCCCATTGTATCTAGTAGGTTTTCTCTACAATAATTTTCCCTCATCCCCCGAAGGTGCTGACTTTTCCTGGCTTGCGAGTGTTTATTTGTAAGAGTGTAGGCAGTGCACTGGTGATTGGTACAAGTGGCCATTTTTTCCAAGTGTGAACCCAAACAGTAAATGCCAGCAAGCGTATTCAACTGTGGTAGGCATCACACCCCCAATTCTATTTTCAGCCAGTGTCCATAAACGTGCACGTTACCAAGTTTTCTTGATCGTGATCAGGAGTGGGGACGCTAGCTGAACCCTCTTTTTCCCCCCCCCCCCCCCCCCTCCTCCTTTCCCGAATGCCTCAATTGCTGCTGATGCTCAGATTAGTTAACTCAAAGTAGATAGAAAATATAATCTGGGAACTCTGGTTTGTGTGGCTTAGTATTGCACTGACCCACTAGACCAGAGGTTCCCGAACTGGGCGGGAGGGGGGCGCGACAAGGTTATCTGGGTGCAAGGGGAGCGGGCTTGCCTAAATTAACAAGTAGGAGAGCCACCGATGCAGTCTCATATAGCCAGAGCAGGTGCATTATGGGCAGCTCTTGGCATAGAGGACGTTTGAATTCCCACTGATTTCTAGTTGAGGACCTTGCACCGATCACAGCTGCCTGCAGACTGTAAGGAACAAAAGAAGTTTGTTCTTGAAGAGCACTTGAATCAGTGAAACCTCCGTGTATAATGGCGATTACCCCCCCGGGCCACATTGCTGTTCCAGCAAAGTAACTGTACCACGCACCAGAATCCAACACTGAAAGCATGATCGAGGGGAGAGCAGCACAGTGAGGTCACTAACCTCAGGCAAGTAGAATGTCCCGTGTTCTAAAAGCACCTACGTGTCTAGCTTGATTCAAGGATCATTGAACTATCACATGCTGAAACTGAGCACCACCCCCCCAACCTAAACCACTGAGCATTGTTTCCCACCATTCTGGGACACTGAGCATGATTGCCCTGGGATAGCAAAGTCCTGTCTTCCATGCTTCATGTTACCATGTGCACAATATGAGCTTGCCATATTTAGGCTACAGTTTTGACTTCATAGCGCCTTCTCACTTGTGGCGAGGCAGGGAACTAGCCCGCGTGGCTTTGATGAGAATAGTCAAAGCTTATCCACCCTCTGGACTGCTTCTCTTGTCTGAAAGATTAACTAATAGTACCTTCCAGTAAGGGCTTTGCGACTTGTACTGGAGATGTGTGATTGGAGGATCACTGTTGATGTAGGGTGTTTTTGTGGTTATCTAGTTTTTGAACCTTGCACTGAAGATTCCAGCTAAACAGCTCAAAAACATAGCTGTTTACCGTGTACAAATGCCACTCCAGGACAGAGATGCTCCAACAGTCACCAGCAGTGAGTTTTTAAGAGAAATCCAGAGGGGGACTGAGCAAAAAAAAGTTTGGGAACTTCTGTACTGTTTCTTCGAAAGAGGGGAGCACGTATGGGACTGGAATTTTGAAAGGGGATACTCAGCAAAAGAACTTTTGGAATCTCTGCACTAGATCATCAATAGAGCTATTCTTTCCCCACCTGCATAAAACAAGTAAATGTCTTCATTTTTGTTTGTAGTCTCATGAAAAACTTTTAGCCTTGTGACATTGTGAATGAAAGCTTTCTGATGGTGAAGTTGGCTCTCTCATTGATTAATAAATGAAAGGAATTTGCTTGTTGAGCCCAGCTGGATTTGAGGTGATGTCGCTTGTGGCTGTAGTTTGTCTCTGGATGTAATTGGTGACTAATTTAATCGAGTGAACTCTAGGTAGGGTGAGGGCAGGCAAGAGCACTGCCTGATCAGCTAATGAGGATTTGAACAGTCTTTTTTTTCCCCCTGAGGAGTAAGTGAGTGCAAGCCTTTATATTGACCTTTATAGAGGATTGGCCCGCTCTCAAATCTGACTGTCGGGACATCAGTAGTTGCAGCCAAAAAATTGTTTTGTGGAGTTAATCTCATTTGTCATTTATGATTAATTTCTAGCCAAGAGGAATTTTGATCAAGAGAAAATGAA
The DNA here is from genome assembly GCA_030390025.1 of Squalus acanthias. Taxonomy (NCBI): domain Eukaryota; kingdom Metazoa; phylum Chordata; class Chondrichthyes; order Squaliformes; family Squalidae; genus Squalus; species Squalus acanthias. The sequence goes on from JASTWF010000702.1 coordinate 220,515, forward strand.
TCCAAAACTTATTTTTTAGAAACATTTTTCCCTTTTTTTAAAAAAAGACTTTTTTCTCTTCTCTAAAACTGATGTGTATAAAATTGAGGGGCCGAGATAGAGTAGATAGGAAGCACCTATTTCCCTCAGCAGAGAGGTCAATAACCAGGGGGCATAGATTTAAAGTAATTGGTTGAAGGATTGGAGGGGAGTTGAGACATTTTTTCAACCAGAGTGGTGGAGATCTGGAACTCACTGCCTGAAGGGGTGATAGAGGCAGAAACGCTCATCGCATTTAAAAAGTACTTGGATATGCACTTAAAGTGCCGTAACCTACAGGGCTACGGACCAAGCGGATTTGTGGGGCACTGGCACCAATACTGGGGTAAGAGGGAGCTGTTCCATTTGGACGGGCTTCACTTGAACCATGCTGGGGCTAGAGTCCTGGCGAATCGAATAACTAGGGCTGTAGAGAGGGCTTCAAACTAAATAGTGGGGGGAGGGTCCAGGTGAGCGGGAATTTAAAAAGTTAATGAGAAATGAGAAACCAATAGAGCAGGATAGAGATGGGGGAAATAATAACCAGAGTGTGACTGGAAGGGACAGAATGTTTAAAAATAAGAGTGCAACAGAAAATGGGGCCAAAACAAGGAGAAATGGGAAAAAGACAAAGTTAAGCTCTATATCTGAATGCACACAGCATTCGTAACAAGATAGATGAGTTGACAGCACAAATAGATACAAATGGGTATGATCTGATCGCCATTACAGAGACGTGGTTGTAAGGTGACCAGGGCTGGGAACTGAATATTTCAGGGTATTTGACAATTCGGAAGGATAGACAGAAAGGAAAGTGGGGTGGGGTGGCTTTGTTGGTAAAGGATGGGATCAGTGCAGTGGTGAGAAGTGATATTGGATCAGAAGATCAAGATGTAGAATTGGTTTGGGTGGAGATAAAAAAAAAATAAGGGGGAAAAGTCTCTGGTGGGCGTAGTCTACAGGCCCCCGAACAGCAGCAATACTGTTGGACAGAGTATAAATCAACAAATAATGGAGGCCTGTAAAAAAGGTACGGTAATAATCACTGGTGATTTTAAACTCCATATTGATTGGACAAATCAAATTGGCCATGGTAGCCATGAGGAGGAGTTCATAGAGTGCATCCGGGATGGTTTCCTAGAACAGTATGTAATGGAACCAACCAGGGAGCAGGCTATCTTGGATCTGGTACTATGTAATGAGACAGAATTAATAAATGATCTCATAGTAAAGGATCCTCTAGGAAAGAGTGATCATAGCATGGTTGAATTTCAAATTCAGTTGGAGGGTGAGGAAGTTGTATCTCAAACCCGTGTCCTGATCTTAAACAAAGGCAATTACAGTGGCATGAGGGCAGAACTGGCTAAAGTGGACTGGAAAAATAAATTAAAGGGTAAGACAGTTGAAATGCAGTGGCGGACATTTAAGGAGATATTTCATAACTCTCAACAAAAATATATTCCAGTGAGAAAGAAAGATTTTAAGAGAATAGAGCACCATCTGTGGCTAACTAAGGAAGTAAAGGATGGTATCAAATTGAAAACGAAGGCATAAAATGTTGCCAAGATTGGTGGGAGACCAGAGGATTGGGAAATTTTTAAAAACCAGCAAAGGATGACTAAAAAAATGAGAGAGAGAGAGAGAGAGAGATGAATTATGAGAGTAAACTGGCAAGAAATATTAAAACAGATAGTAAGAGCTTCTACAGGTATATAAAAAGGAAAAGAGTAGCTGAAGTAAACATTGGTCTCTTAGAGGATGAGACTGGGGAATTAATAATGGGGAACGGGGAAATGGCAGAGACTCTGAACAAATATTTTGTATCTGTCTTCATGGTAGAAGACACTAACAACATCCCAATAATGGACAATCAAGGGGCCACAGGGAGGGGGGGAACTAAAGACGATCACTAAAGAAAAAGTACTTGGTAAAATAATGCGATTAAAAGATGACAAGACCCCATGACCAGATGGCCTGCATCCCAGGGTCTTAAAAGAAGTGGCTGCAGAGATAGTGGATGCATTGGTTGCAATATATCAAAATTCCCTGGACTCTGGAGAGGTCCCAGCGGATTGGAAAACCGCAAATGTAACACCCCTATTTAAGAAAGGAGGGAGACAGAAAGCAGGAAACTATAGACCAGTTAGCCTAACATCTGTCGTTGGGAAAATGCTGGAGCCCTTCATTAAGGAAGCAGTAGCCGGGCATTTGGAAAATCATAATGCAGTCAAGCAGAGTCAGCATGGTTTTATGAAAGGGAAATCACGTTTAACAAATTTGCTGGAGTTCTTTGAGGATGTAACGAGCAGGGTGGACAAAGGTGAGCCAGTGGATGTGGTGTATTTGGATTTCCAGAAGGCATTTGATAAGGTGCCACATAAAAGGTTACTGCATAAGATAAGAGCTCACGGAGTTGGGGGTAATATATTAGCATGGATAGAGAATTGGCTAACTAACAAAGCAGAGAGTCGGGATAAATGGGTCATTTTCCGGTTGGCAAACGGTAACTAGAGGGGTGCCACAGGGATCGGTGCTGGGGCCTCAACTATTTACAATCTATATTAATGACTTGGATGAAGGGACCGAGTGTAATGTAGCCAAGTTTGCGGATGATACAAAGATGGGTGGGAAAGCAAGTTGTGCAGAGGACTCAGAACCTGCAAAGGGATATAGACAGGCAAAGTGAGTGGGCAAACATTTGGCAGATGGAGTATAATGTGGGAAAGTGCGAGGTTATACACTTTGGCAGGAAAAATAAAAAAGCAAATTATTATTTAAATAGAGGGAGATTACCAAATGCTACAGTTCAGAGGGACCTGGGGGTCCTTGTGCATGAAACACAAAAAGTTAGCATGCAGGTGCAGCAAGTAATCAAAAAGGCAAATTGAATGTTGGCCTTTATTTCAAAGGGGTTGGAGTATAAAAGCAGGGAAGTCCTGCTGCAACTGTACAGGGTATTGGTGAGACCACACCTTGAGTACTGCATACAGTTTTGGTCTCCTTATTTAAGGAAGGATATACTTGCATTGGAGGCAGTTCAGAGACGATTCACTCGCTTGATTCCTGAGATGAGGGGGTTGACTTATGAAGAAAGGTTGAGCAGCCTCGGCCTATACTCATTGGAATTTAGAAGAATGAGAGGTGATCTTATTGAAACATATAAGATACTGACGGGGCTCAACAAGGTAGATGCAGAGAGGATGTTTCCCCTGGTGGGGAAGTCTAGAACTCGGGCGCACAGTTTCAGAATAAAGGGTCGCCCGTTTCGAACTGACATGAGGAATTTCTTCTGAGGGTCGTAAATCTGTGGAATTCTCTGCCCCAGAGAATTGTGAAGGCTGGGTCATTAAATACATTTAAGGTGGAGATAGACAGATTTTTACAAGATAAGGGAGTGAAGGGTTATGGGGAGCAGGCGGGGAAGTGGCTTTGAGCCCAAGATCAGCCAGGCTCGAGGGGCCAAGTGACCTATTCCTGCCCCTATTTCTTATGTTCTTATGAAAGTGGGATTAGGCTGGATAACTCTTTGTTGGCTGGCACAGACACGATGGGCCAAATGGCCTCCTCCTGTGCCGTAAACGTCTGATATATCAGAACAATCTGTTCAGATCTGTTCAAATTGGTCGTTGGACAGTTATTCCTTCTATTAAAACAACCTTCTTCAAGCCTTCCGATTTATTCCAGGATAAAAGTTTTTCTTTCTTTCGAGACATTGGGATGGCATCTAAAGTTGAACAACATTGCAGCATTCTTGGTTTTCAGCAACTGTATATGAGCCGAGTTTTTTTTTTTACCTTCATTCTTGCAAAATAAGAATGTTGCACATTGCGGAAATTAGTTAATAGGAAGGGAAGACCCTAGAACCGTAAGGTTACAGTGCAACGGACCATTTTAAGCTAACAGTTTACTTTTAGTTTATAAATTAATTTAACTTTACCTGATGTCTTGGATTACTTGCACAGAACCGGGGGAGTGAGTTAACTAACTTTTTGTTGAAAGCGTGTGGGAAATAGGTACAAGTAACTTATTGTTCCTGACTTAATTCAGGTCACTTAGCTACCTCTCTACCTGAAAATCTAATGGCAGCTCGAATAGATTTCTTGCCTTGAAGTTACAGCTATCCGTCTTTAAGTGTCGTAGGGTAGTACACTGGAGCACCAAAGCAGAGTGGTGGGTTTCACATTTGATTCACCCAATAAACTGAATTCCTGATCACTGAGCTGTTGGGGGAGGGGATGTTTCCAGCAGAGGCCAGCAGCCTCCCCGTAGAGAAGAGGGAATAGTTGGAGGAATTGTGTTTCCTCGGCCACTGTGTTTCACTTCCAAATGGCTGGCTCGAAGTAACTTTGCAGGAAGCCTGGGAGTGGTTTGCTTAACCCATTGTTTCAGTCTGTAATTTCGCTGAACTGGCGGGCTTGGAGAAATTCAAGTTTGCTTTCTGCACAAGATGTGTAATCTTGAAGGTTTTAGTGGATATAATGTACAGTTATCCAAAAGAATTTTTAAAAAAATATTTTGACCTCCACGAATGGCTCTGTGAGTTTATCCAGCTGAGCCATGCAGATCAGGAAGGGCCAAGATTTGATCCCTGGTCTGTGTTAGTTAACTAATCTCGCCTGCAGTAGGGATGACGTCAGTAAGTGGGGAAAGTGATCTAAGGCTGGAATAGAGAGGTGATAGAAAGGGGATGGGGCAAGGACGTGAATTTAAAATTGAATGTATTGAGGGATGGGGAGTCGGTGCAAATCAGCAAAGGCAGGTTTAAAGCAAGTGGCAATGACTATCTCCCTTCCACCTGGTGCTGCAGCTGCAGTGAGAAATACAGGTTTTTAAGGCCTGAAAGAGGGTGGATGGCTGGGGGCTGGGAGCACTTCAAATGGATGGGCGACTGGGAGCATTTGGGCCAGGGAGCTGAGCGCCAAACTGGAGCAAGGTGATGGCAACAGATACTGAATCTTTCATATCATTGGCTAAAGTAGACCGATCACAAGAGGGAGCCTTCAACCAATCTCGACGGTAATTAGAACCTGAGCTCCGATTTAGGGGTCACGTGGCACCCATTGACCAATCTGATGTCAGGAGATGGATATAAGGGAAGGGTGCAGGTTTAAAAAAAAATCTTTTTAAAAAATCTATCTAAATGTGGCCAAACTGTTCTTGCCATGAAGCATGTGTATTATTGGGAAATTGAGGTAGTACAATGATCGAGAAAGGAAAAAGAGTTCAAGATTTGAGACATGCATTAAAAGTCAGGTTAATGAGAATGGCATACAAAGTGAGCATCCTTTCCTTACTGGTCTAAACATTGTAGATGTAGAATGCAATGCGATGTAGACTGCAATGCGATGTGTACTAATGTGCAATAAAAATAACTAGAGCGAACCATTCAATGTGAGCTGTGTTGTTGAGGGACTTGGTGTAGTAAAGTGATTTTATTTGTGTAGTCATTCAGGATGAAAACTGGTGACATTGCTCTGATAAACTCGAATTGAACTTGCACCTGAATGTTTCGGACCCATTGAATCCTCCTACAATTAATGTAACTTTTTTTAAAACCTCTCGGGCAGCTCTCAGGCTTACCCTCAGCTAGTCGCTTGAATAGACAGGAGATGGAACAATCTTTAAGGAGGAGATGTTCCAAGTACAGGCTAGGTACATTCCAACAAGAGGGAAGGGTAAGGAACCAAAGCAAGGGCTCCTTGGATGATGAGGGAGATAGAGAAGATGATGAAACAAAAAAAAGAGGGTGTATGATGCATGTCAGGTAAATTCTTCAAGTGAGAACCAGACCAAATACAATAAGTTGAGAGGGGACGTGAAGATGAAAATAAGATTGGGAGGCAGAGAATATGAGAGTAGCATGGCATTTAACATAAAAGGGAACCCAAAACCTTCTACCGGCATGTAAACAGTAAGCGGGTAGTAAGAGGCGGGGTGGGGCCTTTTAGGGACAAAGAAGGTGATATATATGCTTCGAGGTGCAGGGAAAGGCTAGAATATTCAATGAGTACTTTGTATCGGTCTTTACTAAGGAGGTGGATGCTGACAAAATATCGGTAGAAGTGGAAAAGATAGAAGCAATGGAAGGGGTGAAAATTGATGGACAGGATGTACTAGAAAGGCTGGGTATGCTTAGAGTGGATAAGTTGCCTGGTCCAGATGGCTTGCATCCCAGGTTACTAAGGGAAGTGGGGGAGGAGATAGCGGAAGGGCTTGCCATAATTTTCCAATCTTTGCAAAAGGTAAATCATGCCTGACTAATCTACAGGAATTTTTTGAGGATGTAACTGGTAGAATAGATAATGGAGAACCAGTGGATGTGGTGTATTTGGACTTTCAGAAGGCTTTCGATAAGATCCCGCATAAGAGATTAGCGTGCAAAGTTAAAGCACATGGGATTGGGGGTAAGGTATTGATTTGGATAGAGAACTGGTTGGCAGACAGGAAGCAAAGAGTTGGAATAAACGGGTCTTTTTCCAAGTGGCAGGCAGTGACTAGTGGGGTACCGCAGGGATCAGTGCTAGGACCCCAGTTATTCACAATATATATTAATGATCTAGACGAGGGAACTAGATGTAATATCTCCAAGTTTGCAGATGACACAAAGCTGGGTGGGCGTGTGTGCTGTGAGGAGGATGCAGAGAAACTCCAGTATGATTTGGACAGGTTGGGTGATTGGGCAGATGCAGTATAATGTGGATAAATGCGAGGTTATCCACTTTGGTGGCAAAAACAGGAAGACAGATTATTATCTGAACGGCAATAGATTGGGAAAAGGAAGTGCAACGAGACCTGGGTGTCTTTGTGCACCAGTCGCTGAAGGTAAGCATGCAGGTGCAGCAGGCGGTTAAGAAGGCAAATGGTATGTTGGCCTTCATAGCAAGAGGATTCGAGTACAGGAGCAAGGATGTCTTGCTGCAGTTGTACAGGGCCTTGGTGAGACCACACCTTGAGTATTGTGTGCAGTTTTGGTCGCCTTATCTGAGGAAGGATGTTCTTGCCATGGAGGGAGTGCAGAGAAGATTCACCAGACTGATACCTGGGATGGCAGGAATGACGTATGAAGAGAGATTGGGTCGATTAGGCTTATATTCGCTAGAGTTTAGAAGAATGAGAGGGGATCTCATTGAAACTTATAAAATTCTAACAGGACTAGATGCAGGAAGGATGTTCCTGATGGCGGGGGATCCAGAACCAGAGGTTACAGTCTAAGGATAAGGGGTAAGCCATTTAGGACTGAGATGAGGAGGAATTTCTTCACCCAGAGAGTGGTGAACCTGTGGAATTCTCTACCACAGAAGGCAGTTGAGGCCAATTCATTAAATATATTCAAGAAGGAGTTAGATATATTTCTTAAGGCTAAAGGGATATGGGGAGAAAGCAGGGACAGGGTACTGAATTTGGATGATCAGCCATGATCTCATTAAATGGCGGAACAAGCTCGAGGGGCCGAATGGCCTACTCCTGCTCCTATCTTCTATGTTTCTATGTCCAGTTCTGGTCACCACACTTTAGGAAGGATGTGAAGGCCCTTTAGAGGGTGCAGAGGAAATTTACCAGAATGGTCCCGGGGATGGGAGATCTTAGCTACAAGGACAGGTTGGACAAGCTGGATTTGTTTTCATTAGAGCAAAGGAGGTTGAGGGGTGATTTGATAGAGGTGTACAAGATTATGAAGGGTTTGGATAGGCTAGACGAGGAAAGGCTGTTCCCACTAGTTGATGGTACAAGGGGGAGGGGGGGGGGACAGATTTTAGGTTTTGGGCAAGAGATACAGGGGGATGTGAGGGAAAACTTTTTTATGCAGCGAGTGGTGAGAACCTGAAACTCGCTGCTGGTGGAAGTGGAGACAATCAATGTTTTAAAGGGGAGACTGGATAGGTACTTGAAGGAAATAAATTTGCAGGGCTACGGGGATAGAGCGGGGGAATGGGACTGACTGGATTGCTCTGCAGTGAGCCGGCGCAGACTCGATGGGCCGGATGGCCTCCTGTGCCATTATGACTCTGAGAGCAGTCTGTGCTGACTTGCATTTTAATTGTCCTGCCCTCCCTCTGGGGACCGGGCTGTCTAGTTTCCCTCACCAGTTTTGTCCATTCACCCTCCCACTGTGCATTATGGCGAAGACTGGACTGTGAGAAGTGGGGGGGTGGGGGGTACACACATTATTGCTGTCCCCCGGATCAACATTCATAAGGGTCTAGTCACCAATTTCAGTGGATTGCTAGGGCCTCTTGAACATGGCAGCATTGAGTCGTGACCAAAGTAAATAACCATGTATTTGTAAAACTATCATTTATTACTATACTGAACAGCTAAACATAGTAGGGATTTTATTGTGTTTTGGACACTTCAAGGACATTTTATGGAATGCAAGCTTTGTAGGTACCTTGTGCATCTCTGAATTAACAGGGTAGTTGGTTCAAATAAATTGCCTTTATTATTTTGTCCTAGCTGCGGTGGAGGATTTCTATCTTTAGATTCAGTTTTCAGGACTAAATAAACATTCAAGCGAGGGTTTTTCTGATCCCCAATAACAAAATCCAGTTTAATAATGAGGTAGTGGTTTAGCAATGCTGCATATGTAGAAAAAGGAATGATTCCTTTGTACACGTTGCAATTTCTGGGAAAGTTCGGAGTTAGGCCAACAAAAGGTGAAGATTTCAGTAATAACATGCAAACTGACGCCAGGCAGACGTCATTGCACTATAATGCAGCCAAAAGATGTGCAATTTAATCAGAAGAGCGTGCAAAAGTCTCTGTGGGGGGGAAAAAAATCTGTGGAAATAAGCCTAATCCTGGCCTGGGAATAGTGGTGTCCTCCGTACATGCATCCTGCCACTGTGGATTCTGTTTCTAACCTATGTGACTGTAAAAAATTACACTTCCTTGGAACAGATGTATGGAGTGCCATTGACATGATTAGGCAGAGACCAGATGGAAAGGTTTTTTTCGAGCCAAAGTGGGAGAATGGTTTAAAATAATTTGAGGCAACATTCAAAAAGAAAAACAATTAAAACAATGCTTCCCAGTGGGCAGTGCAATTAGTTGGGCACAAGCAAAGTCTGGAAAACAGACCCTGCATGTTAAACAGCATAATGCATGATTGTGATGATGTGAATCAAGCTTTGGTGTGATTTACTACATGTATTTCTAGGTCATGGTGGTGGCTTGTGACATTTTTGACAGGTGAGGCACATGCCTACCCAAGCCAGCTTGTTACCATGGCAGCATGTGCAATGCGTTTTATTTTCATGTCGATAGCAAGGTTTCATTGTAAGAAAATGCAAGGTCAAAGAAAAGAGTAAGAGGGGAACCGATAAACAGATGGGAGAAGAGGAAGCCAATAATCATTTGACGAGCTCCTTTTCTTGAACTCGTGCTTCCCGATACGGCCCTAAAAAAAAAGATCTGAGTGCTATAAATGCACTCGGATGAGGAGCTTATCAATAATGTAACGCAATAGTGGATCTTCTGATGCAAACACCTACTGGAATTCACCAGGCAAATAGAAAATAACTTCCAGCAAGCACACCTTGGTTAAATCTGTAGGAAACTCGCACACGATCTCCGCTGCCTGTGATGATTCTACGTGAGGCAGTTCCTTGCTTGCCTCTCCTAACGCGGTGCCCCTGGTCATAGTATACAATACTGTATAAATTGCCAGTGCAAACAGGCTCCTCCGTAAGTGTGTGATTTTTACCTTTCCTCTGGATCTTTCTTCTAGGTCATACACAAACATTTTTACTTGAAGAGAGCTGAAGTTATGGCCCAGTGTGAAGAGTGGATTGCCGATATTCAACAGTACAGCAGTGACAAGCGAGTCGGCAGGACCATGTCTCATCACGCAGCTGCTTTGAAGGTAAGGCTGAGGAAAATAGTTACTTGTCCATATAGATTTAGCAAAACTTTTCCTTACTTGTGCTTACTGCAAAATAAACTTCTGAGTCATTGAGGTAAAACCCGACCAGTTTGATTGCACGATAATTAGGATTCCACTAATATCGAAACACACTGTATAGGTAAAAGGGTAGCAGTTGAATCTATTTAATGTCCAACTAGTGACCATCTTGGATAAGGAGGGTCTCCATGTCTAGGTGACTAAGATACCATGCCAGATGAACAAAGTTTGTTTTAAATAAAGGTTTCATTGGTGTTTTCCAGCCTAAGGAAAGCCTAGATTTGAAAGATTAACATAGTTGCATCATGGCTATTTGATACAAAAATTGCATCCAAACACAGAAGTGCTCGATTAATTTGTTGAACTAAAATGTTGTACAATCAATGTTGCACACAAAAAAAGAGGTAAACCTCAACAACATATACTTGATCCAATACAAACCAACTGTAGTGGTCCCTGGTGTCCTAAAACAAATGCATGAACATTTATTGTAGTTAAAATGTAATAACCCAAGAGTTTTGGAATTCTTTTAAGAAGGAAACAACTGGTGTACACAGTTATTGATGTCCTTTGGTAATAGAATTATCAGTGGTTTCACCGAGATTAGAACTAACTGAAACATGAATGCATGGGCAGGAACAAAGGAAATGTAAACCTGGTTTGTTGAATCCTGAAATTTCCACTATCGTTTTTGCTGTGAGAAACAGTTGGTATTTTTATTTCCATTATCCTTAGCTGATTTTTGTTGCTAATGACTCTGATGCTTTGCCAAATTTTTAGGACACTGTAGCATTTCAAGTGGCACTTAGATTATAAATCCAGTGAACGGCTGTAACGAGACAGTCCTATAAGATATCAAGTCAAAGTAATGTAGTAAGAAGTTGTGGTTACGAGGGACTTGTCATTATGACCAGAGCCAGTGGACAATAGAAGGCGAGTTTTTATTATGAAATCTGAGAAAATTCTGCATGAACTGGTAATGGGGGGGAGGGGGGGGGTTGGCGATTCTGCTCTGCTCCCCACTTGCCCCTTAGCGCTTCTTCTGATGCTGCTGCTTCGTTGAGGCAAACTGTGCTGCACGCTGTGGGCAGGAGTCTGAGATCTCATCGTAGATCAGGAATTCCTGCCTGTGGTGTGCAGCGAAATGTGGTCCCCAGATGCGGCAGCAGCATCGTCAAGGAGAGCTGGAAGTGGCGGTGAGGGGGAATCGGGTAAGGTTTCCCATCAGCTGGTAGGGGAGGAAGGAAGAAGATATCGAACTTGTAATCCTAGAGCTGCCATTCAGTTTGAATCAGCAGGTGCTGATTTTACACAGCATGTGTCATGTAATGGTTCTGATTGCTCATCCAGTATGAGATTCAACAATAAAAATAAAACGCTGGAGATTAATTGTGGTAAATAAGCACAACTTTATAGTCCGGGATATGTGAAAGAGTGCCAGGTGAACTGGGGTGGGGGTGGAGAGTGTACCAACTGGGGAGGGTGGGGGGGTGAAGAAAGAGGTAAAGGCCAGAGTGCCACCATGAACTGGAAGTTGGGGGAGGGTAGTGGAGAGGGGTACCAGCATGAACTGGTGGGGGGGGGGGGGGGGGGGGGGGGGAGCGGGGTGGACTGTGAGTATGAACTGGGCGGGAGAGCGAGGTGGACTGTGAGCATGAACTGGGGGAGGAGGGGGGAGAGAGCGAGGTGGACTGTGAGCATGAACTGGGGGGAGGGGGGGGGAGAGCGAGGTGGACTGTGAGCATGAACTGGGGTGGGGTGGGGGGGGGGGGGGGGGGAGAGCGAGGTGGACTGAGCTTGAACTGGGGGGGTTGGGGGGAGAGCGAGGTGGACTGTGAGCATGAACTGGGGTGGGGGTGGGGGGGAGAGCGAGGTGGACTGAGCATGAACTGGGGGGGGAGAGTGAGGTGGACTGTGAGCATGAACTGGGGTGGGGGGGGGAGAGTGAGGTGGACTGTGAGCATGAACTGGGGTGGGGGGGGG
>JASTWF010000703.1:0-232000 GCA_030390025.1 Squalus acanthias
AATCTCAGAAACTAACGGCCTGCGCTCCAAGGATGTCGTTCCTGAAATTGATCCGCTGTTTTTCAGGCCTCTTGTCTGCTAAAACAGGCGTGCGGTCCCATACATATGCTAATAAGTGCCCAACATAAATAGTTTAGAATAAAATTTGTAAACAGTTTAATGTGACTTTTTTGGTTTCTTAGTGCAATAAAGACATTCAAGATGGAAACTAGCTATTTTCTAAATTTCAAACAGTTGTAATGTTAAATATTTTTGCAAATAAAAAAGTTGAATTTTTTCAAAGTGACTAGAGGCTGTACTTTTTAAATGAAAAGGTTACATACACTTTCAGTCACAAATATATTTTCAATAAAAAAAAGCAATGAAAACATTTAACATTTAAATAAAACGAAAAATTAAACAATTGAACGATTTGCCCCCTCGCATCTGTGCCTGAGGGTCAAAGGATGTGTATTGTGCAAAGGTGACACCCTACCGTCCTGCGCTTTCCCGCTCCCCGTGACCGGAGCCCTGTGCTGCGACTTGAAAGGGCCCTGTGTGCCATCTCTTGCCCTTCAGCAATTGCCTCCTGACAGGGTTGCTGCTGCTGCTGCTGCTGCTGCTGCTGCTGCTGCTGCTGCAAGGCAACGTTTGCTTGCATCACAACTGGAGGAGCAGCTGGCTCTTGGGCCCGCACTGTTTCTGCGCTGGGAGCAGGTAAGGCCAGTTCTGCGGGAGTCAAAGTAATGGCAGCAGAAAGTGGTTTAAGCATATGCAAGAGTCCAATGAGAGACTCATTTTTTGAGTAAGCCCCATTCCAACATCTGGTTTGTGCAAGAGTCTAACGACAGACTCATTTATTTGATTAAGTGACATGCCAATATAATCAATTCCCTGTCTGATCGAGGCAAGAGAGTCAACTTTCTTCTCAGTAAGAGAACACATCGATTCCCTCAACCCTTCAATATGCTGCATCTGAGCTTGTAAATCATTCTGTTCTGTTGAATATATTTCTGCTTCTCCCACATGCTCTGCAGTATCAAGCTGGTGTCTGTCTCGAACAGAGCCAAGGTGGCCAGGAGATTGAGAGGTACTCTGCAGCAACCCAGGTTCCATACCATCCTCTTCCACTAGATGACAAAGCACAAGTTGCTCCTGCTCCTCCACCATCACCACCTCACTCACTGCTCCCACTGCATCAGCAACCCCTTCCCCAATGCCCTCTGCGGCTGCAGACTCAACGCACTGCTCATCCCGTGTGTGAGAAGTCTGCTGTGCACCTGTGGAAAGGAAACAGTAAACATTTGCAAAGGTAAAGCATGATCTGCCACATCACAGAAGCTGATATTCAAAACACATCTAATATTTTTAAACATATAGCTGGCCAGAGCAACTCACGTTTATGTATACCAATGTCTATTTCTACACCAGCCAAGGGGCAACCGCGACTAAATCCAAACAGATACTCGACCCTTTCCTCATGTTCGGATAAAGCCCTTAACGTGACAACACCACCGCCTGTCAGTGCACGTTCTCTGGCGTTGTGAGCAGTTTTATTCTAAAATGAAAACAGAAAATATGAAACTTCATGAATCGTCAGCTTTTACTGCAGATTACACCCACCTGCATTTGAAACATGGACACAGCCTGCTTTGCAGAGGGTTTTTTTTTTCACTAAATGAAATTTTACAACTCAAACCAGTGGAATCAAGATAAGAGCACAATGGATGACCCTGAGCTGTCCCCAAAGCCTCAAAAAATTATGGCCAGCTCAGGTGCCTGGATGATGAAGTCATTTGACTAAACACATGCATATATCTTTTTAAAACTAGTTCAGTTAAATTTAAAGACATTTTACAGTTGACTTTTGTAATAACTGTACAAACCTTGACAGATCACAATAAATCACTGAATTTCTTGCGGCATTGTTCCGCTGTCCGTGGAATGGTGGAGTTCGCGCTGACAGCCTGGGCAACTTCAGACCAAGCTAACATCTGCCCTTTTCGCGGTGCCCTGGACTTCTCATTCCCAATGATCTGCAGGCGCTTCGCCTCAACCTCGTTGAGGATTGTGCTGAGATCATCGTCGCTGAAATTGTGAGTTCTCTTAATGTTGTGAATTGTGCTCATTCCAGCCATTTCACTTTGCTGATTAAATAAAATAAAATGAATGAAAAAAATGCTTTCAGGGCTTTTAAAACTATTTAAATTACTTCAATCTCTTGAAAACTGTTTAAAATTCTTCCAATTCATGTAAAAGTCTTTAAAAGTTTGTAAAAGTTAGCAAACCATTCATTAAAATACAAAGAGACAACTTACCATGCTGTTCTGCTTGTAAAAAAGGTTTGCAGCATGTGAAAAAAACGGGGTCGTGGCCTATGCAAATGCAACTTCGGAGGGCGTGTCTTCACTACCCTCCGCTCCGGAGGCTCCGCGCACGCTGCGCTCCTGGCGGTGTGATGTCAGACGCTGCCCGGGAGTCCTCTTCAGAAAATCCTAAGTTCCAGTGGGCCAGAAGCAGAATGGCAGACGTGGCAGTTAAGTGCGTGCACGATCCTTACCCCCGCGGCAAGCCGGAGAGGCGAATTTCTGGGCCATTATCACTTTGAAAGTGACCGCTACTTCAGGATGTAGCACGTGCGCATCCTAATGCAGAAATCCTCAAGTTGCGGTCAGTCATTTACTGGCTGTGCTGTGAGGCCCACCCTGCCCCTATAACAGGCAATCCGTGTAATCAGGAAAACCAGTGAAACTGATGAAAACTTGGGTTTTTCCGCGGTAATATTTCCGTAAAATACTCCATTAAAAGTTAGACCTTGTTGGATTAGGTGTAACTGGGTTTAAACATTGTATTGGCTGTTAAAAAAAAGTTATGGGCCTAAAATACTAATTTTAGTTTTTGGAGCGTTAAATTTCTTCATTATACTAGAAATTACAATTTTTAAGAATTAAAAAAATATATATTATAAGTTTGTTCATATTTATTTTAGGTTTACGTTATCCCTTTGAGAATTCTGCATTGTGATTGGCTGCTGAGATTGTTTGTTGACGTTACAGCAGCATCGCACTGTGGGATTCTCACTACACTGAACTGATGTCAATTGCACGTCGAAAAAGCCAAACATCTCGCCGCAGAGATCGCGAGATCTTTGTCGTCAGCTTTCTTCGGGGGCAGAGCTTGAGCGCCTTTGCTTCACCGCTGACTGCAAATTCTGAGCCAGTAAGTAATCTAATAAGCAATATCTTTTCTTAAAGTGCATCTGAGATACCACTGAGACACTGCCAGCTATTTGACACTCTTTCTCCAATCAAGTGACCCTTCACTGCACTCTCTACACTGTGCACACACAGCCCCCATTCGCCAAGCTGTGCACATGTACAGTACCAATTAGTAACACTGCCTGAAGCATCAGATTCCGGAGATCTTCAAACATTTAGGCGTGATTTGTCACGTTTACCTCCGGGGATAATGCGCCTGTTTTATACACCCACCGAAATTAATTGGCAGTGAAAATTCACCCTTAATCTCTGAGCACAATACTGAAGAAACAATCTGATCTTGCCCTTGGTGCCTGTAAGTGCTTTTCTACTTGGCAAGAACATAATTATTCTTGCTGAAAGCCTGTTGTGCTCGAGGTGGCTGGATACACATTCCAAATACTGGTGGCTTTGTCTGACGTGGCCTTCTCATCTGGTGATCTGCAACCTAACAAGGGCCATCCACAGACTACACCTGCAGTGCTGCACCTGCCATTTTACTGACACGTGTATGGAATAAGAGGGATGTTATGATGCATAAATATATTTTATAACATATTTTATATCGGATAAAGTAGTTGTTTTTTGCATTTGTTTAATACAATTGTATTACTTAAATGTAGCTGCAAATTACAAGTAAATATGCTTTTACTCTGTGTTAAATCATTGGAATGGAATTACTTTATCAAATGTTGAAAAACATGCCAGTAATATCTCTGTACTTTCAGACAACAATCCACGATAACTGGTAACTCTGAGACAAAAAGCCTTAGTAAAACTTAGGAGAACACTAAAAACATTGAAACGTGACGTGAATTCAATTAAAGGACTATTGACTGACAACAGAGATATTTCACTTCCGAATATTTAGGTAAAACTGATTCCCATTGTGAAACTGTGATATTACACATAAAGTCTATTCTACGGAAGAGCAAATCAACGACGTTCAATTGTGACGGAATTTTATTCTAAAAGAATAAAACCAGATAAGAAGAACAGACGTGAATAGATTGTCATGGAGGGACATAAATCGCCAGAGTCTGTTTAGTCTATTGCAGAAGCAGAGTAAAATATGTACTTTAAAAAAGTTGACTTTGTGATCTTGCATCATCGTGTCCTGACAGGGAGTCCTCCAACGCTGCGAGCATTGGCTTCATTTTTCCACAGCAACACCTCAAGCAGTCCGCCCACGGATACTCTGGCCCATTAAACACGCTCACTCGCCCTGCACAACTATCTCCGAACCGGGACATGAGTCCGTCGGACCTCCATGGTGACTCCACCATATCAACAAGTCAACTCATCCCACCACGGAACCTCTGACTTTAACTTTGGACTCCTCTCTTATTGTCTCCTCCCTATTCTCCATTTACAATCAGGACATTTCTATTCCTAACCTTTGCCAGGCCTAGTGTAACCTCAGTTTACTGGTGTCCATTTGCCTGAGTATTTTGGTTGCTGCTCCGACCAGGAGCCCATCATTTCTGTCTCCCGTTTTTCTTTCTCTTCTCTCTACCTCTTCGGACACTTCTCTCCCGTCTCTCCTTTTCTTGTTACCTAGTCATGCTTCCTTTCATTTCTCCTCTTCCGGGTACTTTTCCCATTAACCCTAATCTCTGCCACCATCCTTCCCTATTCCTGGACCTTCCTACTCTCCTGCTACCCCTCAGGCTTGACACCTTCTTGGATAAGCCGAAAGCCTCCCACTTTGCCACTCTCTACATTCTCTGAAGGGCCCATCGAGACACTCGTTCTGCCTCATGAGCACAACCCCAACGCCCCCGTCCTCTTCTCTCTTCGATCCTCTCTCTGAGCATGTTGGCTGCTGTTAATCTTCCCAACTTCCTTCCTGTCCCACTCACTCCTCGCAGCGCTGACCCTGTGGAATCTGCCAGTGATCAACTATCACCGCCCTCTCTGCTTCTCCCTACAGAATGTTAATTCACTTGAAAATAAGGCCCTTGATGTCCTTGACCTTATTGAGGATGATTACATTGATGTCATGAACTTGATGGATACTTTGATCATAGTTGATGACATCATCCCACTTACTCAAGCTTTCCAGCCTGGCTATATCTTCCAACACCTGTCTCGCCAAAACCGCTGTGGCCGGTGTGGCCCTTCTCACTAATCCCACCTTGATCTATCCCCATACTCTCTGGCACCATCTCCCCCCTTTCAGCAGCTCAGCTTGGTCCAGCCCTATCGCCTCTTTTTTTAAAGCTGCCTTCTCTACCTTCCATACAAGCCCAGAATCACATTTCGATATTCGCATTGTTTACCTCCCTCAGCATGGGCACCGAGTGACTTCTCATCCTTGTTGATTTCAAGCTCCATCTCAACTCACCTTGCCCTCTCTCCCTGGAGCACACTGCACTCCTGTCCTCCCTTAACCTCTGCCTCCATTTAAAATCTCCCACGCATATTCACGGCCACTGCCTCGAACTTCCCACCTGACGAGGCCTCTCTATCCTGTCATCTTAATCACAGACAAGGCCATCTCTGATCACTTCCTTGTATCCCTCACCACTCACACCCTCCTACCCCTTCAAACCGCATTTCCTTCTATGTTCATCGCTGGAATAAACTGTCCTCAGAATAACTTACAACCGCACTTTCAAACTCCCCACTTGCTAGTCCTTGATGCTCCATTGATCACGATGCTTCTGCAGCTACCGGTCAGCTCAGTCATACCCTTATCATCACCTTTAATCATAGAATCATAGAATCCTAGAAGATAGGAGCAGGAGTAGGTCATTCGGCCCCTCTAGCCTGCTCCGCCATTCAATGCGATCATGGCTGATCATTCAAATTCAGTACCCTGTCCCTGCTTTCTCCCCATATCCCTTGATCCTTTTAGCCTTAAGAAATATTTCCAACTCCTTCTTGAATCTATTTAATGAATTGGCCTCTACTGCCTTCTGTGGCAGAGAATTCCACAGGTTCACCACTCTCTGGGTGAAGAAATTCCTCCTCATTTCTGTCCTAAATGGCTTACCCCTTATCCTTAGACTGTGACCCCTGGTTCTGGACTCCCCGACCATGCTCTTGTCCCAAGTAAAAGCCTTACTCTCTCCCTCCAAATCTGGCTCTTGCAGCATCCCCCGCTTCATTGGCTCCACCATTGGTGACGGTGCCCTCAGCTATTGAGACCCTAAGCTCTGGAATTTTCCTCCATAAACCTCTCCACCTCTCTCTTGCCCTTTAAGACACTCCTTAAAACCTACCTCTTTGACCAAGCTTTTAGTCACCCGCCCTAATATCCCGTTCTTTGACACAGTGTCAATTTTAGCTTGATTACGCTCCTGTGAAGCGCCTTGAGACGTTTCCCTACGTTAGAGGCGCTGAATCAATGTAAGTTGTTGTATTTATTTATACCGGGCAGGCACCTTACAACTTACAGGCGTTTGCTACACTGCAAGAGAGAGAATCTTCAGATTATGGGTATTTCAGTGTACCGGTCCTCAAACTGGGCCTGTAAACTATAATCTGGCTATTCAAATCTCTGCTAGGGATTGTAAATCGCAACAAGTTCATTTACAGATTTCCAAAGACTGAAAGAAAGATCGATGAGATTGCAATGGTGTATTTATTCTTATGTCCGTATTCAAACTCACAGCTTTAAAGTCAGAGCAACATTAAATGATAAGTCATGTCATAAAATGCGGGCTTCGTTCACTTTTGTAAATTGTATTGAAAAATACATTTAAATAAATCACAATACTACATTTATTTGAAATTGCGTTGTTTGAAAGGGAAGATTTGAACCGAATGGGCTCAAGCAGGGAAATGGAATTAGAGGAGATTGGTCAAATGGAGAATTAAAGCACTTGGTCATGTCGTAAGTACATCGGTTGGTCTTTAGTATTTCCTGCGAGATGGAATGAAATATACATCTCTTTATGAAGAATGTGAAGTTTACTGCGGCTGCTGGCGCAGTTTTTACATTAGATTTGACTATTGAAAATTGAAAAACGCCCGGACATTACGTCACCACACCCGTTTAATCAGATTTTATTCAAGCGGTCAATTTGGCTAAAATCGAACTATTACAGCTGGAACACATATTTTAGCATGGATTGCGAATTGGTTAACAGACAGAAAACAAAGAGTAGGGATAAACGGGTCTTTTTCAGGATGGCAGGCGGTGACTAGTGGGGTACCGCAAGGATCGGTGTTTGGGCCGCAGCTATTCTAAATCTATATCAATGATTTGGATGAGGGGACTAAATGTACCATTTCCAAATTTGCTGATGATAGAAAGCTAGGTGGCAGTGTCAGTTGCGAAGAGAATGTGAAGAGGTATCAAGGGGATCTCGACAGGCTCAGTGAGTGGGCGAGAACATGGCAGATGGAATATAATATGGATAAATGTAAAGTGATCCACTTCGGTAGAAAAATCAGAAAGGCAGATTATTTACTAAATGGTGAAAATTCGGGAATGCAGATGCTCAAAGGGACCTGGGTGTCCTTGTACATGAGTCACTGAAAGTGAATGAGCAGGTGCTGCAAGCCATTAGGAAGGCTAATGGTATGCTGCCATTCATTACAAGAGGATTTGAGCACAGGAGTAAAGAAGTCTTACTCCAATTATATAGGGCCTCGG
This sequence comes from Squalus acanthias, assembly GCA_030390025.1. Taxonomy (NCBI): domain Eukaryota; kingdom Metazoa; phylum Chordata; class Chondrichthyes; order Squaliformes; family Squalidae; genus Squalus; species Squalus acanthias. The sequence goes on from JASTWF010000703.1 coordinate 7,843, forward strand.
TGAGACCACACCTGGAGTACTGTGTACAATTTTGGTCTCCTTACCTAAGGAAGGATATACTTGCCATAGAGGGAGTGCAACGAAGGTTCACGAGATTGATTCCTGGGCTGGTGGGACTGTCGTATGAGAAGAGATTGAGTAAACTAGGCCTGTATTCGCTTGAATTCAGAAGAATGAGAGAGGATCTCATTGAAGTATACAACATTATTACAGGGCTTGATAGGGTGGATGCTGGGAGAATGTTTCCCTTAGCTGGGGACTCTAGAACTAGGGGCCACAGCCTCAAGATAAAGGGTAGGCCATTCAGGACTGAGATGAGAAGACATTTCTTCACACAGAGGGTCGTGAATCTTTGGAATTTTCTACTCCAGAGGGCTGTTGAGGCTCAGTCATTGGCTATATTCAAAACAGAAGTCGATAGATTTCTGACTAGTAAGGGCATCAAGGGATATGGCGATAGGGCCGGTGAATAGAGTTGAGGCAGAAGATCAGCCATGATTTCATTGAATGGCGGAGCAGGCTCGAAGGGCCGAATGGCCTACTCCTGCTCCTATTTCTTATGTTCTTATGTTCTTATGGAACTATTTGGACCGTATTTTCCGACCTCTACTGGTGTGTACGAGCTGTGTACACACCCGTAGGTACCTCGCAAGTGCCGGTTTCAAACATGCGAAGCGCATGCGCTGAAAGCCGTCTTTTCCGATCTGTCAAGAATCCTCTTGACAGATCGCACCCCTGCCCTCGGAGAAGGGCCTCTGTGGGTGGAGAGTTCCGCTTTCTGCAGAACCTCCGCCCGCTGAAATCGCTGAAAAATCTTACGCCTGGTAAAAGTGTAAGGCCTGCTTTTACCAGCATAAGAATTAAAAAAAACATTAAAAACAATTTTTTCACTCATTTATAATTTAAAAATACTTTGAAAAAGTTAAGTTTATTTTTAGCCCCGTAAGAAAACTTTAATTGTTCTTTTCAAAATTTAAATTTTTGTTTAATGTAATTTTAACTCATTTTACAACGCGATTTAAAAAAAAATGATTTCATGTTTTAATGTCTACCTGTTAAAAGTATGAAGGGGGATATCCCTTCTCCCATTGGCTCGCCTGGCTCACGTGATCCCAGGGACGATTGCGAACCGCCTGCAGCAGATTTCCAGCATCCGCAGTATTTTGCTGCTGAATTATAAGGGCTCATTTTCTTCTCAGTGCCTCAGTATAAGAGTTAGCCGGAGCGGGATTGCTTGTCATAAATTCAGCAGCTGCTCAGAATATCCTAATCATTAATATTAAAATGTTGAACAAAATAAATACTTAAACATTGAAATTATCCTGAAAAGGCTCACATCATTTCTGTATATAAATCAGCTTCGTAGAGCCGGTACAACACTCAGCTCTTGCTTGGAAGGCTGCGGGTTCAAACATGGCCCAGGAGTTGAACGGATGTCTCACTGAAGGAGCGCCACTTTGTCACGGGGGCAATTGATAGAGCGATACATTGACCCAGGAGCCATCTTTCTGTTCTGGGTCACGTTAAAGTCTCTATGGCAGTATTCAAAGAGAGGTGAGCTCTCTCCATTTCCTGGTCAAAACACGTCGCTAAATCAAAACCACAAAAGCAGCTTAACCGGCCCTCCGTCACATTGCTGTCATTGGGATCTTGCTGAACCCAGACTGGATCCACATTCCACTACAGAAGAAACGCAATTGCCAGACACAAAAGTCGATCATCAAGTCTAAGAGTCTCCAAGCCAACTTACTAAAATATCTATGCTTGCAGAACTTCTGGCTGCTTGACAGAACGGACACAACGTTTGCCCACGGGAACACACCCGACTTACACAAATTCAGAAAATTTAGGCAAAGAGAGAGCAGAGCTATGGTTTACGAGACATTCTGAGGTACTTCTGGATTTTAACAGTAAATCCGGAGCATTTCACCAGTGCACCAAGGCAGTAAGATTATTTCTGCCTGTCAGAGTATGACATCCTCCCCTGTTCGGCCTTTACAATGCCAGGTGATCTGGAGCCAAGTGAGGAACAGTCGTGACTCCCAACAACACATCGACCCATCAGGGGTCCACCAGTGATCCATACTGGCTGACAAATCGTCAGCAGGGTACCAGAGCAGTGCACACGTGCCTGGTCCAGGTACCATTTCACTGAATTGATCACAGAGCAATAACGTGATTCTGAACCTCCACTCAGGCATGTCATCCTGGAGTTACCTCCTACCTCCCTTCCCCCTAACGGAAAGTCGAAACCAGTTGCTCTATGGAAAACCGATCGCTCGTATGATCCCTGAGTTGAAGAATTACGGATAGCAGAAGATACATAGGAGCCAAATGGTGGACAGTGCAGTTCACTATCGCGCCACCATTTATCTTGACCACATAAAGGACACACGGGGCTTCCCTTTGAATGGAGGTTCCACCAGTTGCGGCCGTGGGGCGGCAGCAATAACTGCTCGCTCCGCTGCACTGGAATCAGGTAGGCCATGCATATGGAGACATAGCCGAGAGCTTTAATACCCGAACTTCAGGTAATGCCATCAGCTGCAGCCGCCCTGAAAGAAACCAATTAGTAAATAAATAAGTACTGGGAGTGTGGCAGTGTTGCACTGTCACTATCCGTTTCACCCGATGGTGATCCCTTGCCAGATGCGAGGAGAGGGATTATTTAAATTAAAATGGAGACAACAGGGCGTGGGCCCCACAGAAGCTGCATAATGTTGGAGTGGGATTGTTATTGACCACTCGAGCCATAGATGGCAGAGATTCGAATGTATTCCTTTATTTCTGGGCCTGTGATATGGGCCACCCGTTCAAACGAGGTTGCTATTGTTTTTTTAAATTTGGGGCCTTCGGTATATTTGTTATCTTACCTGAAAATGCGCATAGAAAGAGAAAGAACGCGGGAAAGATAAAGTGCCCTATAATTATAAATGGATTCAGGGAATATATTGTGATCTATGTTGGGTCATTTCGGGCTGAGGTTTGATGACATTGGCCCGTATTTTCAAAGCCTACGGGTGTGTATGCGCTGTGTCCATACCTGCAGCGACCTCGGAGGTGCCGCAATAATAAGGCCTGCTTTTACCAGCATAAGCGTTCAAAAACGTTTAAAAAAAAATTTCACTCATTTATAATTTTAAAATACTTTAAAAAATATAAGTTTATTTTTACCCCTGTAAAGAACTTTAATTATTTTTTTCAAAAAATTTAATTGTTTAAAATTTTTAATTTAATGTAAGTTTAACTCATTTTAAAACGTGATGTTTTAAAAAAATGTATTTAATGTTCAGTAATCCCCATTCATACTTTTGACAGGTCTTCCTGTCAAATGTAAGAAGGGGGATTTCCCTTCTCCCATTGGCTCGCCTGGCCCACGTGATTCCAGGGACGCTTGCTGGAATACCTGGGCCTTTGCGCCGAAGAGTCCGGACCTCGGGATCCCTGAGGTAAGGGCATAGATTTTTTCACGAAAGGAGGCATCCGTACGCAGGAAGCCTCCTGTCGGAAATTAGGGGCCATTGAGTTTGATTTGTGGTGAAGCCATAACTTAACAATTAGAGACAATGGATATTTAATGATATTCTTCAGTTCCTCTCTGTACTTAGCCTGAGCCAATGCATAGACAAATGTGTTTGTGCATGAACTCAAGCAGTGAAGCATATATCCAGTCTGCTCCATGTTGACGAATGGATCATTGGAATCTGTGAGCAGAAACTGAATGTCTGCAAATTGTGTACATATGAAATGTACAAAAGTTACCATCCATAACAGTATAAAACAGCTAGAGCAGTAATATGATCGATCTCCTTCGGTTCTCCATCTCTGGATCATTGTGATCCTCACTATTGTTGTTTCCCCGGAGTTCCGCTCCTCACTCTGCTGGTGGCCCAAAAATTAGTGCCTCTACGCGAGAGTACGCACTGTGTACTCTCGCGTATTCTCTCTGCAATTGCCGGTTTTCTGCATGCCCTGAGCATGCGCTGAAAACTGGCACTTGGTCTTTTGAAATGGGGGCGGTTCCTCGGTGCACCGCGTGCGCGCTACAGGCTGCGCGCACGCTGTGCACTCGTGCTTTGGACGCGCAGGTAAGGACGGTCGATTTTAGAAATGGAAAAAGGAGGAGTAAGACCCACTTTTAACAAGGTAAGTAGTGAATTAAGTATTTTTTTGAATTTTTTTTAACAGGTATATCTTTTTTAGAGACTTTAAAGACAGGTAAGTTTATTTTTATAACTTTTTAAAAGATTTTAAATTTTTTCAAAATTTAATTTTTTATTTAAAATGGTTAATTTATTTAACTATACTTATTTTATTAATGTGATGGTTTTTATTTTAATTTAATTGAGGTTTAGCTGTTATTTTGGGGAGGTGTAAGATTCATAGATTTCACAGCACGGATGTGAAACTTATGAATGGAAGATGGTGTGCTGCCATTGGCTCTAACTGAGTCACGTGATCCCACAGCTCGCACGAATTCACTACGCCGGTGGGATACGCAAGCACTGCCCAGCTGATGTCTGGAACATCAAGTTCGTGCGAGCTGGATCTGAAAAAGCACACGCGAAGTGAGAGATCGCGGGGAAGCCTTACCCCCGCGGAACAGAGCGAGATCAATTTCTGGGCCATGTGTCTGATGGTCAGGGCATTGGGCAGCACAATCAACACAAATGATGCAAATGGTGTTAGGGTGATGTCAAAGAAGAAGTATGCTAACCATATAGGTAAAGTAGAGAGGCTTGATTTTACAGTACAGAACCACGCTACATTGTCAATAATTTCCAGGTGTTCATTTTCAAAGTAAATTGGAATGTTTTCTACAAGCTCAGTCCAAACACAGTCGCTATTACTATGGTCGCAGTTCTTTCGGTGCAATCTTTTCCTCTCAACTTCTGGCAACAAATGGCGACGAATCGATCAAAGGTGAAGGCGAGAGTTAACCAGACGGAGCAATCAATGGCTGCAAAAACCAGGGCAATATTGAGACTGCAAACGGGAGTGTAGTTCAAGAAAGAATTTGGGAAATAAATGTCATTAATCTCACGCAATATTACATCAAATATTGGCCCGAAAATTAGACCTAATACGCGAGAGTACGCACTGTGTACTCTCGCGTAAGGTCTCCAATTGCCGGTTTCCTGCATGCACTGCGCATGCGCAGGAAATCGGCACTTCGTGAATTCAAAAGGGGGCGGTTCCTAAGTGAACCGCGTGCGCGCTACAGGCTGTGCGCACGCAGTCCACTTAGTTATTTTTTCAGCTTTGAACGCGCAGGTAAGTGGTGAAGATATTACACATAAAAAAGCAGGCGTACGACACCCTTTTAACAAGGTAAGTAGTTAATGAAGTGTTATTTTATTTTTTTTTCAACAGGTTTATCTTTTTTAGAGACTTTAAAGAAAGGTAAGTTTATTTTTATAACTTTTAAAAAGATTTTAAATTTTATCAAAAATTTTATTTTTTGTTTAAAGTGGTTAATTTATTTAACTATACTTATTTTATTAATGTGATGGCTTTTTTAAAATTTAATTGAGGTTTAGCTGTTCTTTTGGGGGGGTGATGTATTCATAGCTTTGATAGGTCTTCCTGTCAAAACTATGAATGAAAGATGGTGTGCTGCCATTGGCTCTAACTGAATCACGTGATCCCAGAGCTCGCAGGAACTAATTGCGTCTCTGGGTCACGCAAGCACTGCACGGTTCCAAGAGACAGAGCCATTCAAACTAAAGTTCGTGTGGGCCCGGAGCAAAAAGGTAGGCGTGGAGTGCAATATCGCGGGGAATCCTTATCCCCGCGGGAACACTCACTGTTTAATTTCTGGGCCAATCACCAGTAGATCTGCCGCTGCCATGGCCATCAGGTAACGAGTGATACATTTAGAATGACCGCACATCCCACGGGAGAGAATCACAATCGCCACTAGATTACCTACAACAAGCAGACAATACATAGAAAACGTACTAATTACACACAATTCACATTAATAATCAGTTTGAGAATATGTTTTATGGAAATTAACTCGGGATATTTTGTGCAGTCGCTTAACTCAGTAATGGGGTGCAATTGGTCTCGGGCGGTGGCGCCAAACCGGCTCACAGCGAATCAGCAGCCGGTTTCACACCGCGTCCAGTTTATGTTACCTGAAAAATCAATAACTGCTGCAGAATTGCCCAGGTAACACGGCGCTCCACAGGCAATGCGTTGATCAGACACATTAGTGCAACGTCCATACAATTACTGAGAACACACAAGAGGCCAGCTGAGATGACCAGGGGGTAGATCTTGATATTGTGCTATAGTAGAAAGGGTTGATAGCGAGTAGGCCGCTCATTTTACACCTCTCCCGATTTCCCTTTCCAAATAGAAATAGTAATCGGGAGAGGTGTAAAGCTGGGCGATTGCGTAAAACAGGCGATATCGGATAAGCTGCCCATTATAATTCTCTCCCAATATTCATTTCCATTGAAGTCAAAGGAACTAAATATCGGGAGAAATGTTTAACAGGCGGTTGATCTGAAATCGCTGGCTTTACACTATCGCCCACTGTCAAAACGAGCCAAATTAATCAATGAATTGGTGAATCCCGGAATCAAAAATTCAAGAATCAACAATCAATGAATGAATGAATGAATCAATAAATCATTGAATCGTTCAATGAATGTTCGAAGTGCAGATCGGAACAGAGTGTTAAGCTGCGAGTTTGCTTCCAGGAGAGCAGGAGCTAAAAAGCTGCACAAGAGGGGACAGAGAATCAGCGGGAATTCGGCTTTGTGACACCCCCCAACCGCATCTGAAGAAAAATAAAAGGTGACATCACAGGGAAAAGGGTAAGTGATTGGTTGGTGAGTATTTTGCTCACTTCCCTTATCTTTTAAAGCCCAGGAAATGTATTAGTTATTGTAAAGTTTCATTAGTACTAGTTTACTAGCAGTAATAAATCTTATTAGGTTCAGTAGGCTTTGTTAATTATTAATTATTAAAAATTAATTAATTAAGACTCAATAAAGATGGCAGGGCAGGTGATGTGTTGCGACTGCAGTATGTGGGAGCTCCTGGACGCCAGTGTGATCCAGGGCGAACAAGTCTGCGGTAAGTGTCTGTGGCTTGAGGAGCTTCAGTTCAGAGTTGATGAGCTGGAGGCCGAGCTGCGGATTCTGCGATGCATCAGGGTGGGGGAAAGTTACCTGGACACTTTATTCCAGGAGGCAGTCACACCCCTTAGGATAGGGTCTTCTGATTTGGTCAATGGTCAGGGACCGGAGGATGTGACTGCGAGTGAGGCAGGTATGGGGACCCAGGAGGTGGAAGAGCCTCTGCCTTTGCAATTGTCCAACAGGTTTGAGGTTCTTGCGGCCTGTATGGATGAAAGCAGTGGCTGCAGGGTGGATGAGCAAACTGACCATGGCACCGAGATACAGGAAGCCATTCAAGCGGGGGGAGTTAATAGGAATGTAGTGTTAATTGGGGACCGCATAGTCAGGGGGATAGATACAGTTGTCTGCGGCCAAGAGCGAGAGTCCAGACGGCTGTGTTGCCTGCCCGGTGCCAGGGTTCGGGACATCTGCTCTGGGCTGGAGAGGAACTTGCAGTGGGAGGGGGAGGAGCCAGTGGTCGTGGTCCATGTAGGTACCAACGACATAGGTAGAACTAGGAAAGAGGTTCTGCTGAGAGAGAATGAGCAGCTAGGGGCTAAATTAAAAAGCAGAACCTCAAGGGTAATAATGTCTGCATTATTACCTGAGCCACGAGAAAATTGGCATAGGGTAAATAAAATTAGAGAGATGAATGCGTGGCTCAAAGACTGGTTTGGGAGAAATGGCTTTCAATTCCTGGGGCACTGGCACTAGTACTGGGGAAAGTGGGATCTGTATCGTTGGGATGGTCCTCACCTGAACCGTGCTGAGTCCAGTGTTCTGGTGATTCGTATAACTAGGGCGGTAGAGAGGGCTTTAAACTAAATATTAGGGGCATGGGATCAAATTTGGGAAGGTGTTGTAATTCAAAGATTTGAGTCAAGGCAATAGAGAAAGGTATTAATATGGGAAATGATAAACAGACCGTGACAGGAAGGGATAGAGATTACAAATCTAAGAGTAAACCAACAGCTAAGGCTAGAGGTTACAAAAATAATAAAAGGACAAAACTAAAGGCTCTGCATCTGAATGCACATAGCATTCGAAAAAAAACAGATGAACTGATAGCACAAATAGAAATAAATAAATATGATCTGATACCCATTACAGAAACATGGCTGCAGGATAACATAGATTGGGACCTGAATATTGAAGGGTACATGATATTTAGGAAGGACAGGAAGGTGGGAAAATGTGGAGGCGTGGCTCTGTTAATTAATGATGTTATTAGCACAATAGAGAGGGATGACCTAAGTTCAGGAAACCAGGATGTAGAAGTGGTTTGGATAGAGATGAGAAATAATAAAGGCAAGAAGTCACTTGTGGGAGTGTTGTACAGGCCCCCTAACAGTAACCACATGGTAGGATGGAGTATAAAGGAAGAAATAATGGGAGCTTTTCAGAAGGGTACGGCAATAATCATGGGGGATTTTAATCTGCATATAGACTGGAAAAATCAGATGGGCAAAGGTAGCATAGATGAGGAGTTCATGGAATGTTTTCGGGATAGTTTCTTACAACAGCACGTTCTGAAGCCAACCAGAGAGCAGGCTCTACTGGACCTGATATTGTGCAACGAGATAGGATTAATTAATGACCTCATAGTGAAGGCGCCCCTAGGTAGCAGCGATCATAATATTATTGAATTTTACATTCAGTTTGAGAGAGAGAAGAGTGGGTTCAAGACTAGTATTTTAAACTTAAATAAGGGCAATTATGAGGGCAGGAAAGCAGAGCTAGCTAATGTGAACTGGCACATTAGGTTAAGGGATAGGTCAATAGAGTTGCAGTGGCAGACATTTAAGGGGATATTTCAAAATACACAGAATATATACATTCCAACAAGAAAGAAAAATTCCAAGGAGAGGACCCACCATCCATGGTTAACTAAAGAAGTTAAAGATAGTATTAAACTTAAAGAAAAAGCATATAATTGCGCAAAGATGGGTGGCAGGTCAGAAGATTGGACAGAATATAAAAAGCAGCAAAGAATGACTAAAAGATTAATAAGGAGAGAAAAATTAGAGTTCGAGAGAAAGCTAGCTAGAAATATAAAAACATATAGTAAGAGTTTCTATAGATATTTAAAAAAGAAAAGAGATAACAAAGTGAGCGTTGGTCCTGTAAAAAGTGAATCTGGGGAATTAATAATGGAAAATAAGGAGATGGCAGTTGAATTGAACAGGTATTTTGCATCTGTCTTCACTATAGAGGATACAAGTAACATCCCAGATATAGCTGTAAATCAGGAAATGGAAGGGGGGAAGGAACACCCGAAAATTATAATCACCAGGGAAGTTGTACTGAGCAAATTGTTAGAGCTGCGGGCTGAAAAGTCCCCGGGTCCTGATGGACTTCATCCAAGGGTCTTAAAATAAGTGGCTAGTGAGATAGTTGATGCGTTGGTTTTAATTTTCCAAAATTCCCTAGATTCGGGGAAGGTTCCATTAGATTGGAAAATAGCGAATGTAACTCCTTTATTCAAAAAGGGAGGGAGACAGAAAGCAGGAAACTACAGGTCAGTTAGCTTAACATCTGTCATAGGGAAGATGTTAGAAGCTATTAGTAAAGACATAGCAGGGCATCTAGAAAAAAATCAAAGTAATCAGGCAGAGTCAACATGGTTTTGTGCAAGGGAAATCATGTTTAACCAATTTATTGGAGTTCTTTGAGGAAGTAACATGTGCTGTGGATAAAGGGGAACCGGAGGATGTACTTTACTTAGATTTCAAGAAGGCATTTGATAAGGTTCCACATCAAAGGTTATTGCGGAAAATAAAAGCTCATGGTGTAGTGGGTAACATATTGGAATGGATAGAAGATTGGCTAGCTAACAGGAAACAGGGAGTAGGCATAAATGGGTCATTTTCTGATTGGCAAGATGTAACGAGTGGTGTGTAACACGGATCAGTGCTGGGGCCTCAACTTTTTACAATTTATATAAATGACTTGGATGAAGGGACCGAAGGTATGGTTGCGAAATTTGCTGATGGCACAAAGATAGATAAGAAAGTAAATTGTGAAGAGGACATAAGGAGGCTACAAAGGGATATAGATAAGTTAAGTGAGTGGGCAAAGATCTGGCAATGGAGTGTAATGTGGGAAAATGTGAAGTTGTCCATTTTGGTAGGAAGAATAAAAACGAAGCATATTATCTAAATGGTGAGTGATTGCAGAGCTCTGAGTGCAGAGGGATCTGGGTGTCCTAGTGCATGAATCACAACAGGTTACTATGCAGGTACAGCAAGTAATTAGGAATGTTAATAGAATGTTATCGTTTATTGCAAGGGGAATTGAATACAAAAGTAGGGAGGTTATGCTTCAGTTAAACAGGGCATTGGTGAGACCACATCTGGAGTACTGTGTACAGTATTGGTCTCCTTATTTAAGGAAGGCTGTAAATGCGTTGGAAGCAGTTCAGAGAAGGTTTACTAGACTAATACCTGGAATGGGCGGGTTTTCTTATGAGGAAAGGTTGGTCAGGCTAGGCTTGTATCCGCTGGAGTTTAGAAGAATAAGAGGTGACTTGATTGAAATATATAAGATCCTGAGGGGTCTGGACAGGGTGGATGTGAAGAGGATGTTTCCTCTTGTGGGAGAATCTAGAACTAGGGGTCACTGTTTAAAAATAAGGGGTCGCCTATTTAAGACAGAGATGAGAAGATTTTTTTTCTCTCAGAGGGTCGTGAGTCTTTGGAACTCTCTTCCTCAGAGGGCGGTGGAAGCAGAGTGTTTGAATATTTGTAAGGCAGAGGTACATAGATTCTTGGTAAGCAAAGGGCTGAAAAGTTATCGGGGGCAGGCGGGAATGTGGAGTAATCAGATCAGCCATGATCTTATTGAATGGCAGCGCAGGCTCGAAGGGCCGAGTGGCCCACTCCTGCTCCTAATTCGTATGTTCGTATAACATTGCAAAATACTAATGCAGGTGCTGAATATGCCTTGTGGGCGTGTTGATTCGACTGTCTGAAATTCCCACAGTTAATCTAAATACATTAAGGGACTTTGACTAAACTTTGTCGTTTTCCCTCGCATCCTATATATGGACTATGTCGAATTTGTATCATGGATGATTAATTTTTATTAGTTTCCCAATTTATCTCGCCATTGAACCGTCTTGAATACTCAGTCCGCAGTTTGTTAACAGCCGCTCTTTTATTGCGATGTTTTGTACTGGAGTCTTCCGTCACTCCGTCCTGTGCTCTATGTGGGGTGGATTACATCTCTTTTTCAAAATTGTACAGCTCGGGCCAACATTCACAATTGACTTTATTTACAAGGTGCATAATTTTAGAGAAACAATAAAGAATACGCGAGAACATAAATTCAAATTGTTAACTTTTACACTACATTAAACTACTTAAAATAACAAGAAATGCCCCAGAGCTAAGAGTTTTTCCAGATAATTTAATTAGCTGTTTGAGGAATGTAACAGGAGCGCATCTTCCCTGAAGGCATCTCACGACACTGCCCTGGCTCATAAATTAAACAGAAGCGAAGTGCAAACCAATCAAACAGGGAAACAGTCCTAATATATAGGGCTTCCCATTGGGCGGGCTTATAATCGCCGTGGCACAAGGATGAGCGAGGATTTGTTGAGTGATTATTGAGGGTGCGCTCCTCTATCTCGGGTTATTTGGATGGAACTGGCTGTGCAGAATTAGGCTGTTCCCAGAAGTGTGGTTCGAGAGGCCGCTCTCCTATCCCGACTCATTAGTTGAAAGAACCACCTCCATCAAATGTTAGGAATGTGTGAAAACATTACACTTTGCAAAAAGCCAAGATTATAAACACACTGGATCATTTACATTAAAGTGAAATGTGAAAAGGCGGAAAATCATTTAGTTCGCAAATTTGGAAAAGGAATTCCCGAAGATGTACCAGATGTGCACCGTGTACAACATTATTTCAAAGTCTGTATTGGGAACATGGATGTTGTCAGCGCTGTGGAAGTTTTTCTACGTTAAAGGCGTTAAATAAATGCAAACTGTTGACGTTTAAAAAGCATGGCTTAACAAAACATAACTGAAAATTACAATGAAGTTGAGTTCTAATGCTGAATAACTAATACAACAATAGGATTGTGGGACGACCATTGACTCCTATGTGACAGGTTTACTGAACTCAGTATATTCACCCAGATTGATTGGCACCGGCTTAACATTAATCAAACTGCTGTTTACATATATTTTAGGCCGTATTGATTGCTTTGTATTAAATTATTTCACTGACAATAATTAGAACTATACATCTGAACAGATGACATTATTAGACCGGCAGCAAGAGTAGTAACACTTGGCAAAACAAGGAATAACTGATTATAGTATCTTACCAGGAACACCAACCAGTGCAAGAATAGGATAGAACATTTCTTCTATCTGTGGAATTATAGGTCGTTCCATTTTCTTAGAGGCGAAGTTAGCTCTTGTTGTGATTCTTACACCAATGGGATGCATTTAAATGAAACCAAATTATAATTTTGAGAAATGTCAAGTGGACAATTAGGTCAGGTGATAATTGATATTAGTCGCAGTCACGTAAAACAACGATTAAACAGCTGATGTTACTCCTCTGCTCAGCGGGAATAGAACCTTGTTATTCACATATCCCTGTGGTAATGAGGGACACGAACAGGAGAATATTTTTAAACATTATTTTAGATTTTTTCAGTTACTTTGAAAGATGCAGTTACTGAATCATGGGTCAAGGCAATCTATGGCGAGGCTCTCATTCATATGTTTCCACGTTAACAATTACACATATGTGATATTGATGATATAAGGGTTTGATTGGCACTATCAATGTTTGTAAATACATAGGTGCTGAATTTTCACCGGGCCAGTTGTACCCCCGTGGCATAAGTCATCCCAGACTACAGTACGGCCTCAGGAAAATTCGATGTAACCCAATTACTGGGGCTCCATAACTAGGCTGCGAATTGCTCAGGGGCCCAATTGGGGCAGGAACTCTGTCTGCCTCAAATAGGATGCGAGACACCGAAGTAGGTGCGATGGAGGGAGGCAATTCTCATGATGGGAGTCTCCTCGCTCCTGACCTCTCTACCACTCAGACAACTGGACGCTGAATGAGCCTGGTACACAGATCTGCTCAGCAGTGCAACTGGGGTCCAGTTGGAGAAACAAACCTGTGGGCTGGACCCCCAGTCGGACTGTTGGTACCAACACTATTATCGGCGACTTACTGAAATTCCTTACACAGACAGGTCTAGCAAATGAATTTTCCCCTCTAGAAACATTCAAGGTATGATTATTGTGACGCACATTATCAGCAGTGGTATTCAAATGAGATGGCACCAAAATCCATTAATACATCCTGGGATCCTTAGGAAGATAAGCTGAGGGGCAGATTCCGCAAATTAGAACTAGGCCATTCACCAATGAAATCAGGATGTACTTTTTCCACACAAAGGGCAGTGGAACTCTGGAACTCTTTCACTCAAAAGTCTCTGGATACTGGGGGGTCACTTGGCAATTGTAAGACTGAGATCGATAGATTTTTGTTGGATAGGGGTATCAAGGGAAATGGAGCAAAGACATACACATGGAAATGATGTACAGATCAGCCACGATCTAACTGAATGGCGGATCAGACTTAAGGAGCTGAATGGCCGACTCCTGTTCCTATGTCCCTATGCTGTTATGTTCCTATGAGATGAGGGAGGACATTGCAGAGATCCTACAACTTATACATCATGGCACCATTGAGCGTGGATGTGGGTTCGATGACTGGAGAGTCTTAAATGTCATAGAGATAATCCTTGTAATTACAAACCAGTTAGACTAACATCTCTGGTAGGGAGATTTTAAAATATTTCACTCAGGATGAAATTTTGTCGCGTATCTAGATAAAGAGCAATAGTTAGAAGTAGCCAGCCAGAATTGCAAAAGTGATGATTGTGCTTGACAAATCTCATAGAATAATTTGATAAGGTTAACAGACATGGCACCGAGGGGGAATGTGGCGGATGTGGTATACTGTGAGTTTGAGAAGGTCTTTGAGAAGGTGCCACGCAGGAGATTACTAGACAAGATTACCGGGCGTTGAATTAGTGGACGGGTAGCAAACGGGCTTAAAATTCATATTTTTATTCATTCTCGGGATGTGGCATCTCTAGTCAGGCCGACAGTTATTGTCGATCCCTAGTTGCTCTTGAGAAGGTGGTGATGGACCTTCTTAAAGCACTGCAGTCCATGTGGTGCAGGTAATCCCAAAATGTTGTTAGATAGGTAGTTCCAGGATTTTGACGCAGCGACGATGTAAGAACAGCGATATGTTTCTAAGTCGTGATAGTGTGTGACTTGGAGGGGAACCTGGAGGTTGTGGTTTTCCTATACAACTAAAGCACTTGTCGTTTGAAGTGGTAGAAGTCGGGAGTTTGGGAGGAGCTGTCGAAGAAGTCTTGGCGAGTTGCTCAAGTGCATCCTGTAGTTAGTATACACAGTAACCATGGTGAGCTGGTGGTGGAGGGGTTGGTGTTTAAGGTGGTGTATGGGCTGTCAGTCAAGTGGACTGCTTTGTCCTGGATTTCAAGTGGACTGCTTTGTCGATCTTCTTAAGTGTTCTGGCAGCTGCACACATCCAGACAAGTGAAGAGTAGTTCATCAGAGTCCTGACTTTTGCCTTTCAGGTGGTGGAGGGGTGTTGGGGGTAAGGAGGTTACCCGTTCGCTGCAGAATACCCAACCTCTGAGCTGCTGAAGTAGCCACTACATTTATATGGCTGGTCCAGTTGAGTTTCTGGTCAATGGTGGCCCCCCAGAAAGTTGATGGTGGGGGATGCGGCGATGGTAATGCCAGTGAATGTCATGGGGATTTGGTTAAACTCTCTTTTTGGAAACGGTCGCTGCCTTGCACTTGTTTAGTGCGAAAGTTACTTGACACGAACCAGACTAAGCCTGGAGTTTCAGTTCTGCAAGGACCACGCTGCTCCAGACCTCATTACAGCGTTATTCCAAACATGGATAAAAGAGCTGAATTGAGAGGTGAGGTGAGACTGTCCTTGACATCAAGGCAGAATTTGACCAAGTGTGGCCTCAAGGAGCCCTAATAAAATTGAAGTCAATGGGGAGAAAGGGGAAAACTCCATTGGCTGCATTCATACCTGGCACAAAGGAAGATGGTTCGGGTCATAGGAGGCCAATCCTCTCAGCTCATGACATCACTACTGGTCTTGCTGCATGCGGGCACAGACTGCTTCATTGTCGGAGTAATTGAAAATGGAGCAGAACACTATGCAGTTATCAGCGAACAGCCCCAACTGTGGCTTTATGATGGAGGGAAGGTCATTGGTGAAGCAGCTGAATACAGTTGAACCTGGAACGGTTCAATAATGAATTCCTGTAGAAATGTTTGGACTAAGGCTGTAATAAGGTGTGGAGCAGCGTGGTCCTTGCGGAACTCAAACTGAGCATCAGCGATCAGGGTTATGTTGATTTGACTGGGTAGGGTGCGCCTTTTTCATGTCCGAAGCCGGTGCCGTGGTCGATGCCGGGTGGTCCGTCCGGTTTTATTCTTATTATTGTTTTTCGTAACGGTTTGGCACAACTGACTGGCTTGCTAGGCCATTTCAGAGGCAGTTAAGAGTCAACCACATTGCAACACCAAAGCAAAATTCGTCGGATTCCGTAAATCTGAAACAAAAACAGAAAATTCTGGAAATACTCAGCAGGTCAGGCAGCATTTGTGGAACGAAAAGCCAAGTTAACGTTTTCGATCGATTACCTTTCGTCAGAACTGGAAAAAGTTAGAGATGTAACAGGCTTTAAGCAAGTGCATAGGCAGGGAATGTGGGGAGGAGAGGAAAGAACAAAAGCGAAAGTCTGTGATAGGGTGGAAGGCAGGAGAGATTAAATAAAAAAAAGGTATGATTGTACAAGACAAAGGCGATGGCAATGGGACAAGTAAAGTAACAAAAGATGGGCCGAGAAGAGGTGTAAATGGGAATAGCAGATTCATTAACAATTGCCATCTGAAAAATGGGGACAGAGGTAATGATCTGAAATTGTTGAACTCGTTGTTGAGTCCAGAGGGCGGTAAAGTGCTTAATCGAAAGATGAGGAGCCGTCCCTCGAGTTTACATTGAACTTCATTGGCACAGTGTAGGAGACCAAACCGCACATTTATGTTGGACTGCTGTCTTTTTATTTTTCGTCCCGTTACGTTAAAAGACAAATTACACACACACACACACACAGTTATAGCAATGCAAGGTCAGTCTTTATTGAAATTTCACACCACAACCAGTATGAGCTGCTGCTGAGAATCACATTTCACGATTCCAGTGTGAGCTGCTAAACAGTCGTTCGCTCACATTTCTTATACCAAATTTCACCTTTGATCACCACGTGACATGCATACCACCAATAAATCATAGCACCTGAAAAATGCATACAAATGCCAACAGAATAACAACATAAAACCCAACAGACATGCACCTAACTGTTCTAATCATTTTATTGCCGTAAAAAACTCCTCCAAATTCTCTAAACACAAGTGACCAAGCTGACATTTTCCAGATCATTACAAATACGGCTGAATGTCTCTTACACATTCTACTATTCCACTTTCCTTGTTTTGAAATCCCCTTACGCCATTTACAACCCATACTCAGCAGAAACCAGTTTTTGCGTTTAACTCATCGTGTGCACGTCTCACCGACAGCCCAGAAAGAACAATTGAGGTGCTCAGGTTCCCTCGTTCGCACAATTTACACACATGTGCAGTGTCGAGCCGCTCCCTCTGTTTCACGCCAGGTGTGAAATCTGCTTAATTGTATTTTCCCCTGTGAATATCTAATTCATTGTTTTCACAGTATGTGAAAAAATCATTTTAAGAATTCCTTTGAAATCAATAGAACAGGAAAGTAATTGCTCCATCTTTTTTTTTTACAGAATCAAGATAATCTCTTTTGGAACAAAATCCCTGAATGCAGCACTTTCTCCCTGTCTTCTTTATATTTGTACAATTTGTAAATTTTGGATGATGATTTTCTGCACTGTTGTAATTTCTAAAACAAACATTCGTAAAGTTCTAACGAAAGGTCATCGAGCTGAACCATTAACTCTGTTTCTCTCTCCACAGATGCTGCCTGACCTGCTGAGTGTTCCCAGCATTTTCTTATTTATTTCAGATTTCCAGCATCCACAGTATCGTTCTTTTGTATTCATAATATGCATTGTATTTATTTTACGGGAAAGGTGCTCCCTGGCCCACTTCTACATCCCAATATATTTTAAAACAGATTATCTGGTCATTATCACATTGCTGTTTGTGGGAACTTGCTGTGCGCAAATTGTCTACAATACGATAGTGACTACACCTCAAAATTACTTAATTGTCTGTAAAGCGCTTTAGGACGACCAGTGGTCGTAAACGGTGCTATATCAATGCAAGTCTTTCCTTTTTTTCCTTTACTTGTCATCAGAATAATACATCATAATGATACATTCTATCAGCATCAGAACTGGTACAGGTCAGTCAATCACTCGAACCCGTTCCGCCATTCAGTTATATCATGGCTGATCTGTGTCTTAACTCCATCTATCTGCCCTGGGTCTGAATCCCTTAATACACTTACCCCCAAAAATCTATGATTCTCAGTTCTTGAAATTTTCATCTGGCCTAGCCTCAGCAGCCTTTTTGTGATCTAGATTTCCTCTACCCTTTCTGTGAAGAAGTGCTTCCGGACATCAACCATTAACAGCTAATCTGTACTTTCTGAATTGTGACAGGAAGGAGTTGAACCACTGGGACAGCCTCCACCTGAACAGGAATGGGACTAGAGTCCAAGCGGAAAGGATAAACAGGACTGTGGATAAGGCTTTAAACTAGTAAGACGGGGAGTGTTATAGTAGAAATAAGGAATCATAGATGAGAGTAAAGTTAAGACCAAGGTAAGGAATAAAGATAACACAAACGGTCAGGGAACCTATACAGTTGTAGCACAGAAGTATAAACGAAATGTTAAAAGTAAAATGAGAGGAATGATTAAAAAATATAATTAAATTGCCTGCAAAGCGATGCACACACCGTCTGGAATAAAACTGGGGAACTGGAGACAATAATTCGGGTTGAGGAATCAGGTACAGCAGGGATAACTGAATCATGGTTACAAAAAGACCAGGACAGGCAATTAAATATTGCAGGTTATAACATATTTAAAAAGGATGGAGAAGGAAGAAGGGGTGGAGTAGCTGTACAAATTAGACATGACAAAATGGCATTAGAAACAAAGGGACACAACTAGCAGAAAGATATAAACAGAATACATATGGATTGAGATAAAAGATAAGAAGGGGTCCATCACGCTAATAGGAGTTTTGTACACACCACCTAATAGTGGAAGATAGGTAGCATCATAGAATCTAAGAAACCTATAGCACAGAAGGAGGCCATTCGGCCTGTCGTGTCTGTGCCGTCTCTTTTAAAGTGCTGTCCAATTTAGTCCCACACCCCAGCATGTTCTCTGAAAATTATTCCTATTCAAGTACTTGTTCAATTTACTTTTCAAAATTCTTAAGGAATATAATTCCACCACATTCCAGGTAGTGCGTTACAGATCTGAATAAACCTCTGGGGGAAAAATCCCCTCTCTTCCCCTTTACTTCTTTTGCCAATTATTTTAAATCCATGACGTCTGGTTATAGACCCACTTACCAGAGGAAGCAATTTCTCTCTTCGTGCTCTATCAAAAACCCGCAGAATACATCCATTCTATCTCCCCTTAATGTTTTCTGCTCTAAGGATGAAAATCTCAGCTTCTCCAATCACTTCACATAACTGAACTCCCTTGTCGCTGTTATTATCCTGGCAAACAGCCTCTATACGCTCTCAAAGGCCTTGACATAATTCCTGAAGTGTGGTGTCCAGAATTGTACGCAATACTCTAACTCTAAGAAGAGATTTCTAAATGTTTAGCTCTATTTACAAAGCCAAGTATCCCATCTGGCATATGCTTTGCTACCTGCCTTATCAACTTGCCCTGCCACCTTCAAAGATTTGTGAATAATCAGCGCCAGTTCCCTCTGCCCTTGCATCCCCCGAAAAATAGCTTCAATTAGATTATAGTGCCTCTACATGTTGTTTCTCCTGAAGTGCATGATTTCACATTGATCCATAGTAAATTGCATCTGCCATGTGTCTGCCCATTTCATTAGTCTGTCTATATCCTCCTCAAGTCTCCTACTATCCTTCTCACTATTTGCTACTTTAACAATGTTTGTATCAGCCGCAAACTTTTTTCCTGATCTTTTAGCATTGCCTTTAGTCGCCCCCTCCTTTGGTTTCTATGTACTTACTGTACGCTTTTTCCTTTAGTTTAAATTTTCCCTTATGTCTTTAATCATTCACGCTGTCGCATTTTTGGCTAGATTTTATTGTTTTTAAGAAGTCAGAAAAATAACAATTAGGGATGGAAAGAAAAACTACAACAAATGTAAATTATCATGGAATGTAAAAATAAATATTAAAGTATTCTACAGCTACATAAATAACAAAATAAACATCGGGATAGTGAGAAAGCTAACTAACAGATGCACCGGATAAACTCACAGGCAACGACAGCGAAAAGGCAGAAATTTATATAACAACTTCTTTGACTCAATATTCGTCAGGGAGATTAACAAAGTGGACATGGCATTAGAAGAAGGGATTAAAATATATAAATACATGTAAGATACAAAGAGGGCCGATAATTGATACACTAATCTAAATTAGAGAAGTTAAATTCCTGGTCCGGATTGATTGAATCCGTGCATGTTAAAGGAAGATAGGAAAGAGATAGCAGAGGCACCATTACATATATATAAGAATTCATTGGGAAAGAGAATAGTGGAATAGAGGACTGGGGCACAGCTAAAGTTATAACAATATTTTAATCGAATAAGCCCAGGGAACTGTAGACCAAATAGTCTCTCATCGATGCTAGGAATATAATGGAACATTTACCGAAAGATTTAATAGATAAACATCCAGAAACCGAAAATATAATAAGAATAATCAGTTCGGATTTCATAAAGGAACTTCATGCTTGAACAGCCTTATTTATTTTTGAAGAAGTGAAGCAAAGATTAGAATAGGTTAATGTAGTCGCTGTTATATTTGGATTTTAAAAAGGCCTTCGATGAAGTACCGCATACTGGATTCATGATAAAGGTCAGAGCATGTGGAGTCAGGGGACAAGTTGCTGAATCTGTGGCAAGCTGGTTACTGACCAGAAAATAGAAAGTAAGGTTTAAGGGCAGCTACATAGACTGGTAAAAAACGGGAAGTGGTGAATCACAAAGATCGGATCTGTAAATACTGTATAATTCATATAGGTTATGTCCCCTTGTTCTCGACTCCTTCACCAGAGGAAATAATGTTTTCTATCTAATCTATCAAATCATTTAATCATCTGAGATAGGCTTATATATTCATCTAATATTTTTCTGTTAAAGCAGTCATTTGCTAAATTGCACTTAAAGTCGAAAACCTTTATTTATTTTCACAGTACCAATGACAGCCCTGCTAGGCTAGGAATGGCAGCGCGGGCCAGGTCCAGAATGTCAGCCAGTTAAGGTCCGAGAAAACACCTGTGAACTGCAGTGCGGGTCAAGTGGCATGGTGGGCCTGGTCGGGAATGTCAGTGGGGCACTGATAAAGAATACCAACGGACAGATGGGGTACATTTGCGGGACAAGGGCGAATCTAGCAGCGGCGACATAGAATCAGAGAATTATAGAATCATAGAAATTTACAGCACAGAAGCTGGCCATTCGACCCATCTTGTCTGTGCCGGCCGACAAAGAGTTATCCACCCTAATCCCACTTTCCAGCACTTGGTCCGTAGCCTTGTAGGTTAATGCACTTCAAGTGCATATCCAAGTACTTTTTAAATGTGATGAGGGACTTTGCCTCTACCACCCTTTCAGACAGTAAGTTCCAGACCCCCACCACCCTCTGGGTGAAAAGGTTTCTCCTCAAAACCCCTCTAAACTTCCCACCTATTACTTTAAATCTGTGCCCCCTGGTTCTGCTAAGGGAAATAGGTCCTTCTCATCCACTCTACCTAGGCCCCACATAATTATATACACCTCAATTAGGTCAGAATTTACAGCATTATCACGCTCTCTCCCTGCTGCATCCTAACGACTGAATGTCTTTACACTGGAATCCCATCGTCAGTTGGAGGGCACTTGCTATTCACTTTGGTGTAAATCTAGCCTCATGATGGAACTTGCCTCCAGAGAGATATCCAGTCAGACTTACTGGAGGGTGTAGGCTAGCCCGGATAGGAGTACATACTCCACCAAGTGTAAAACCAGAATGGTATTAAGCCTATTTTATAAAGTCCAATGGTGGTCCCATGCATCCTTTGAACCGAAATGGGAGAGCTGCCGGCGCCTATCGCACCTTCAGCGGCTACTGGTCCGTTGTAAGGATATCACATTCGCGCATTCTGGCTCGGAGCAGCTGCCCTAACGAGCGTCAAAACTAACTGTAGTGGCGCGATTGTGATTTGTCAGGTGCTGTGCAGCCGGGAACATTATTCCTTCTCCTCCTGGCTCCACAGGAACGCATAAAAACACATTCATTGGTGACGGCGACTACTTAGGCCACAGCGACCGATGAAGAATTGTCAGCAGAGATCAGTCTGCTTCCCACATTGCGCCCAATACATAGATAGCTAGGTAGCCAGATATAAAGATAGATAGATAGATAGATAGATAGATAGATAGATAGATAGATAGATAGATAGATAGATAGATAGATAGATAGATAGATAGATAGACAGATAGATAGATAGACAAATAGATCAAAAGGTAGAGTGATAGATAGATGATAGAAAGATAGATAGATTGATAGAGAGCGAGATAAATAGATAGATAGATACTGAAAGGAAGAAGTATATAGCAAGATAGATAGATAGAGAGAGAAAGAGATAAATCGATTGACAGATGATGAAAGAGAGAAGTAGAGAGATAAATAGATAGATAGATAGATCGATAGATAGACAGCTGATAGATAGATAGATAGATAGATCGCTAGATAGATAGAAAGATAGATAAAAATAGATTGATAGCTAATGAAAGAGAGAAGTAGAGAGATAGGTAGATAGATAGATCAAAAGGTAGAGTGATAGATAGATGATAGAAAGAAAGATAGATAGAAATAGATTGATAGATAATGAAAGAGAGAAGTAGAGAGATAGATAGATAGATAGAAGTAGAGAGATAAATAGATAGATAGAAAATGAAAGAGAGAAGTAGAGTGATAGATAGATAGATAGATAGATAGATAGATAGAGAGATAGATAGATGATACACAGATGTAAAGGTAGAGTGATAGATGGATGATAGATATATAGATAGATAGATAGATAGATAGACAATACATAGATCAAATGGTAGAGTGATAAATGGATGATAGAAAGATAGATAAACAGATGAAGCAGATAGATAATCATGTTAAGGTGCCACAAAACTATACATGGAATTAGAAAATATTCTATATTTGGTATTGCACAATCTAAGGACGGTGTAAGATAGAATTGAGATAGTTATTTCAATCATTTCACGAACTTAATAATTAGATCAAAGGGACACTTAATCACATTCAGCATCTTCCCTCTAATTTTTTTCTGCGCTACTGCGTAAATGAATGTGTTTGTGCAGGAACTCAAATTCTGAAGCATATACCCAGTTTCTTCCATTATGGTGAGAGAGTTATTGGAAGTGGCGAACATGAACTGAATGTCTGTAATTTGTACATAGATATAATATGTAAAAGTTACCGACCATAACAGGATAAAATTGCCTGAGATGGCGAGCAATAAAATTATGGATTTTCTCCGGCTCTCCATCTCTGGATCTTTGTTATTTTCAGCATTGTTATTGCCCCTGAGTCCCCTCCTAATTCTACTAGTCACCAGAATGTGCCTGATAGTAAAAGCATTAAAAAACAAAATCAAAACAAATGGAGCGAATGGAGTTAAAACAATGTTAAACCAGTAGAATGCTACCCAGAGGGGTGAGGTATAGACGCTTGATTTTACTGTACAGAACCACGATTCGGTGTCAATTAGTTCCTGACGTTCAAATGTAAAGTACATTGGAATGTTTTCTACAAAGATTAACCCACACGCTGTTGCTATAACGACGGCCGCAGTTTTGTCGGTGCAATATTTGACTCTCAGCTTGTGGCAACAAATGGCCACAAATCGATCAAAGGTGAAAGAAACTGTTAACCAGACGGAAAGGACCATGGCAGCAGAACTGAGGGCGAGACTGAGACGGCAGACAGGAGTGTAGTTCAAGAATGAATTTTGAAAATAAATATTATTAATCTCATACAGTATAATATTAATTATGATGAACAGTAGATCCGCCGCTGCCATGGCCACCAGGTAACACGTTATGCATTTGGAGAGGCCGCATTTTCCTCGGGAGAGAATCACAATTGTCATTAAATTCGCTGAAAGAGAAAAAATGTGAAAACCACTGATTCTCACAACAAATGGAACATCATTGTATTTAAATGGTTACACATTATATTGGATTATTTTTGCTTTCACGCAACTCGTTCTGTCTATATATTAATTAACCGAATAATTCCAGCGGAAAAACATTATTTTTCCAGAGATATTAATATATCCCCTCCTGGAAAAAGCTCCGAGTGTTTGCCCGGACCTTATTCAATCTACACCTCTTTTGTTGCAAAGGTCGCTTCATAGAATGTTGTAGGAAGGTCAGATATTGGAGAGCAATATCCATACTTACTCTGCGTCTTTATCATAAATAACTTTAGTGAGAATGAGCACAGCACACACAGACCTGGCGCCTTTATTACACATAGCCTGAATGATACAGCAATGTACCGTTTAGTTGTCTGATAACAGGACTCACAATGTGACTCTTCACACAGTAGGTGAGGAAACAGACGGAAGTCACTAGAATGTTGTTGCGCTGCTGAGTGGGGTGAATTTCACCTTGGGCCTTTTTGCTCAAGGATGTGCCAGTCAGCCTGTCCCGTGCATGCAGTCGGCAAATGACCAAGGCTTTGATGGTAATGAGGCAGGGCTGGACTTTCCTGGCGCTGCCTCATTGCACTGGTATACCTCATGCGCTGTGCCACAACACAGGCCAGGTGTTTGGGTGGTGGGACCACAGGAAGTGGCACCATGATCTGCCCCAGAGTCCTGCTGACCCAAGTCTCAGGAAGAAGGTGAAATACTGAAGTTAGTCTAATCCCTCGTCAGAATCCTGAAGCCTAAGCGAGAACCCTAGGCTGTCAGTGGAGATCTGCAGCCAGAAGGGCTGATCCCCGAGGCCAGAAACCTGCAGGACAGACAGGACTCTCTTGTTATGTCCTAACCGTTGGGGCCACGCCTGTTGTGAGCTGTCCGCAGAGCATTTAAATGGCATGCACAGCTAAGCGTAAAGTAAAAGTGCTGTTTAGTTGGGCTACCTCTGTCGAGTACTGGGAGATGGGAGGCAATAATGTTCCTTAATATTATTACTAGAAAAATTGATACAGTTGCAGATTTTTGAACTTGAGAAACAAATCCTGTTATGAGTCTGATTATTGAGAACATGCTGGAATTTGGGATCAGATTTCTCTTTTAACTGATATCAGAAACCAGTGTCATCTAAACAAACAAATTACATTAATAGAGAAAGGTTAATAACAATTGTGACTTACCAGGGACACCAACCACTGCCAAAATAGGATAGTAAATTGCCAATATCTGAATAATGATTGGCCGCTCCATTTACTCTGAGAGGTAACGTTGTCCGTCGGTATGATTGACACACGGATCAAACATCTTCAGATCAAACCTTCCTTTATATCAGAGAGAAATCTCAAGTGTACAGAATAATTGAGATTAGTTACACTCATTGAACAAATAGATTAGGGAACTGCTTCACTGCCATACTGATCTGGGAATAGCTTATTTTAGTAACATTTTCCACTGGGATTCTGAAAAAAATAATAGACTAGAAGTTGACTGTATTTTAGATACAAAATATTTCTAAAGCTCCACTTCTACAGAACTGGTGCATTCTATTCCAATACAACGATGTAATTTAATGATATCTGTCACACTGGCATAGTCTATTACTATATATTGAGATAAATAAATGTATCCATTCTTACTACTATAGTCCTATTTTCTTATTAGGAAGATAGAAAATATATTTTCCATGTTTTAATGGTGTCCTCTACAGAGTTGGTGTGTCACACGGTGCACATGACATCCAAATACATTCACAAATTCATACAAATGTACAAAAGCTTGTGTATATTAGGTATTGTGCAAAAGGTATAGGCTCCCTGCGCCGACTGCTCGTCAGGTGCAGTGCACTTGAAGTAAGTTGCACCTGACATCAACATGCTAGCATTTGTGGAGTCAGGTCTTTAGAACGCTCCATGAACCCCCAGTGTGGACCGGCACCTTGACAGCTGCCCACACCCATCATCGGCAGCAGAATGACAGCTACTGCTGAAGGCCCGATAAACCTGCAACAATCAGAAGGATTCCAGGCTCGAGCATCAAATGGGTTCCTGCTGCAAAGAAAAGCCAATGCATTTTTAGACTTCTTCACTTTGTTTCCCGGGCCTCTGATGCCTTCTGATCTGTGGGAGGGGCGGGTTACAGCCACAAGGGTGAGCGACGGCTTCTTCAATTGTGCCTGTTTCTGGGCGCCCTTCCAGCGGACCCTGAGGAGAATCAGGCGGAGGGACCACTGCTCCATCCTGGCAAGACAGGTGTGCACTGAAATTGACTCTGGTGCACTCTCCCGCCTCATGCTTCTTGTCCCGTCAGCAGCCTTTGACATGGTTGATCACGCAATCCTGCTCCATCGCCTCTGCTCCATTGACCAGCTGAGTGGGCCTACCCTCGCCTGGTTCTAAGCTTACCTCTCCAGTCATTCCCAGAGAATCTCCTGCAATGTCTCCTCTACCCGACCCCACACTGATACTTCTGGAGTCCACCAAGATTATATCCATGGCTCATGCCTATTTCTCCTCTACATGCTGCGCATCAGAGCAATCATCCGAAAAGACACAAATGTAGCCTGATGACACGCAGCTCTACCTCACCACCGCCTCTCTCATCCACTGCCTTTTATTTGTCACGCTGCTGGTCCGGCCAGTCCTGGATGAGTTGCAATTTCCTCCAATTAAACATGGCGAAGACTGAAGACATTGGCCTCGATATTAAAGATTAAATAAATCCACCTGCTCACAAATATTGGAGCCATTGGCTTGGGCCCGCGCCAACATTTCCCTTCCCTGGACACTGGCTGAAGCAGTTTGTTTGCAACCCTGGTGTCCTATTTGACCCTGAGCTGAACTTCCGAACCCATGTCCTCTCCATCACCAAGATCGCCTACATCTACCTCCGTAATATCCACCTCTTATCTCAGCTCATCTGCTGCTGAAACCCTCATCCATGCTCTTGGTGCTCCCCGACTCTACTATTACAATCCTCTCCTGGCCGGCCTCCCATCTTTCATCCTCCATAAAATTAAACTCACTCGCACAAAGTCCCATTCTTTAATGAGTAATGTTTGGAAAATTATTTTCCACAACTAAACAGAAAATTAAGTTACTTGAATATATGGGTGGCAGCGGACTCGAATACACAGAGTTTGCAGTTTGCAACAGTTCCCACTAATACCTGTGAATCAAATGAAGTGCAAAGGAACATAAGAACAGGAGTCGGCCACTCAACGCCTCTCCACCATTCAATTAGAGCATGGCTGATCAGAACCTCAAGTCAATTTAAACGACTTTGATCCATATTTCTGGATACCCTTACCTAACAAGAATCTATTAATCTTATTCTTGAAACTTTCTATTAATCCAACATCCTTCGTCTTGTGAGGGGAGAGTTCCAAATGTTTCAAATCCTTTGTGTGGAACAATGTTGCCTGATTTCCCTCCGAAATTACCTAGCTTAAATTTTAAGATGATGCCGAATTGTTCTGGATTCGGCTACCAGAGGAAATAATTCATCTGTATCTGTCCTATCGAATTCACAGAATATCATTTTAAATACTTCGAGTTGGCCTCCCCTCAACCATCTAAACTCAAGGGGATAAAAGCCACGTTTATGTAAACAGTCCTTATAATTTAAACTTTTAACTCCCGGTATCATTATGATTAATGTATTCTGTACCCCTGTACATTCTTCCTGAGTTGTGATGCCAAGAACTGAACGTAGTATCCCAGACGGATCTGAACAAGGCTGTATAAAATATATTTGTTCAAGTTTGATCTGCTTGTTTGCCCTATAAATGCAGTCACCATACATTGGAAGCTGGTCTTTTTTAGACAAGCTGTGACATAATCTTGACCGAAGCGTTTTCCGGCCAATAGGTGCAGAATTCTACATCGATTGGAGCTCCTGAAGCGACAGTTAATGGCAGAACTGAACATCTGCAGTTGCAACAGTGGGACAGATGTTTGTTGCTGACATCTGCATGTTAAGCGTTATTGGGCAGAGCACAGAAAGGACATTTGGAAGTCGGGGTGGGGGGTGGGGGGCGAGTGGGGGTTTACACCCGAGAGAGATAGAGAGGATGATAAAACAAAAAAAGAGGGCGTATGATGCATATCAGGTAAATTATTCAAGGGAGAACCAGACCAAATACAATAAGTTGAGAGGGGATGTGAAGATGAAAATAAGATTGGCAAAGAGAGAATATGAGAGCAGAATGGCGGTTAACATAAAAGGGAACCCCAAAATCTTCTACCAGCATGTAAACAGTAAGCAGGTAGTAAGAGGCGAGGTGGGGCCTATTAGAGACAAAGAAGGTGATATATGCTTAGGGTCGCAGGGTAAGGCTAGAATACTCAATAAGTACTTTGTATCGGTGTTTACTAAAGAAGTGGATGCTGAAAATTATCTGTAGAAGCGGAAAAGGTGGAAGCAATGGAAAGGGTGAAAATTGATAAACAGGATGTACTGGAAAGGCTGGGTATGCTTAGAGTGGACAAGTCGCCTGGTCCAGATGTCATGCATTCCTGGTTGCTAAGGGAATTGAGGGAGGAGATAGCAGAAGGGCTTGACATTATTTTCCAATCTTCCCTAGATGCGGGGTAGGTGCTTGAGGATTGAAAAGTGGCAAATGTGGCACCATTGTTCAAGAAAGGGTGTA
This sequence comes from Squalus acanthias, assembly GCA_030390025.1. Taxonomy (NCBI): domain Eukaryota; kingdom Metazoa; phylum Chordata; class Chondrichthyes; order Squaliformes; family Squalidae; genus Squalus; species Squalus acanthias. The sequence goes on from JASTWF010000703.1 coordinate 36,142, forward strand.
AGGACAATCCTAGCAACTACAGGCCGATCAGTTTAACATCAGTGGTGGGTAAAGTTTTAGAAATAATAATCAAGGAAAAATTTAACAAGCACTTTGAGAGGTTTAAGCCAATTAAGGAGAGCCAACACAGATTTGTAAAAGGCAGATCATGTTTGGCAAATCTATTCGAATTTTTTGATGAAGTAACAGAGAGGATAGATGAAGGGAATGCAATGTATGTTGTCTCCAAGGATTTTCGGAAGGCGTTTGACAAATTAACACATAGAAGGCTGGTTAACACAATTGAAGCTCATGGAATAGGTGGGTCAGTGGCAGCTTGGATAAGGAATTGGCTGAAGGACAGAAAACAGCGAGTTGTGGTAAATGGCTGTTTTTCAGACTGGAAGATGGCAGACAGTGTTGTTCCCCAAGGGTCAGTGCTGGGGCCACTGCTTTTTTGATATATATAAATGATCTGGATATTGGAATACAGAGTAGAATTTCTTAATTTGCCGATGACACCAAACTTGGGGGTGTGGCAAACAGTGAGGATGATACCAATCGACTGCAACAGAATATAGAAAGGCTAGCAGAATGGGCAGACAAGTGGCAGATGGAATTTAATACAGAGAAGTGTGAGGTGATGCATTTTGGCAGAAGGAACAGGGAGAGGCAATATTCACTTAATGGCACAGTTTTAAATAGTGTGCAGTTAAAGAGGGACCTTGGAGTTAATGTGCATAGGTCCCTAAAGGTGGCAGGACATATTGAAAGAGTGGTAATAAAGCATATGGAATCTTGGGCTTCATAAATAGAGGTATTGAACACAAAAGTAGAGAAGTTATGCTGAGCCTTTATAAAGCGCTGGTTAGGCCACAACTGCTGTATTGCGTCCAGTTCTGGTCACCACACTTAAGGAAGGATGTGAAGGCCATTGAAAGGTTGTAGAGGAGATTTACAGAATGGTTCTGGGGATGGGGTATCTTGCCTACAAGGACAGGTTGGAGAAGCAGGATTTGATTTCTTTAGAGCAAAGGAGGTTGAGGGGTGATTTGATAGGGGTGTACAAGATTATGACGGGTTTGGATAGGCTAGACGGGGAAAGGCTGTTCCCACTAATTGATGGGACAAGGACTAGGGGAAACAGATTTAATGTATTGGGCAAGAGATACAGGGAGATGTGAAGAAAAAACTTTTTACACAGCAGGCGGTGAGGGCCTGGAACTCGCTGCCGATGGAATTGGTGGAAGCGGAGACACTCAATGTTTTCAAGGGGAGACCGGATAGGCACTTGAGGGAAATAAACGTAAACGGCTACGGGGATAGAGCGGGAGAATGGGACTGACTGGATTGTTCTACAGAGAGCCGGCACGGACTCGATGGCCCGAATGGCATCCTTCTGTGCCGTTATGACTCTATGACTCTATGACCCCGTATATAAACCACTGCATTAATTGCAATGGATGGAATACCGGGAGTAAATTCAGCTTGCGATCCTCCCCACCAGAATTTCCTGACTGTATCTTGTCCAGATGATTAATCCTAAAATCTGTGCCATGGAGCCAAGTTTACAAAAGTGCTGCAGTGGGCACGGAAGTGCCAAAAGGGGCAAATGGGTAGTCGGTGGGTGCAGTGCCAACATGATCTGTGCAATGGCAGGAGGAGCTCACATTCATTGGGCAACTTAACAGAAAACCGCGGAGTAACAGCCTGTGTTTTTTCATCCGTAGATATTAATACATTTAAATATGTAGGCAGTGCACCTGTTACTTTGTGATAAGCTTTCCGCGGTGTGTAAGATGTCGTCAACGGCGTGGGTCCTCAGACAAGTTATTTTCAAATCTATCTATCTGTGATGTCTCTATCTAGCTGTCTGTTAGCGGATCTTCTGGTGGTTACCAACGCAACACAGTGTTGTTAGTCCGGGGACAATAACTCCAGTCATGATTCACCCCGAGTGGTGTTTATCACCAGCTCTAATACACTGACCAATATTATGTTAAATAACGGGCAAATAATGCAATCTGGATCCCAGGCTCCGACTACCCCGTGACCGATTCTACGCCCAAGAGAACAACACAGGGGGTTCCCAGGCTTGGAGCGACCAGTTCCAGCCCTCCTGTCCGTCCGCGCGGCTAAGTGGCTCCTGACCACCGCGAGAGTGCTCTGCCCCTGAGGGTGGGTAAACAGGTTCTATTCCTATACTATAATCCAACCTAGGTATCAAGGTGCGGGGGAAGGAGAGTTTCATAGGGGTTAGTTCCAATGGGACGGCGCTTCACAGTGGGGTCTCACAAGGGTGTGAGTTTTAAAGGGGCTGGGAATTCAAAGGACGTGGATTGTCACGTGGGGGGAGTTTCTCTGGGGGTAGTTTCACAGTGGTGGGAGTTTCACAGGAGAGGATTTTCATGGGGTGTTTCACGCGGGGAGAGACTCTCGATGGGTAGAGGTTGTACGCAGGAATTTCACAGAAAACATTTCACAGGTGAGCGGGAGTTTCACAGGGGGAGACTCACAGGGCGTTTCACATGGCAGGGGGAGATTTACAGGGGGTGTTCATAGGGCAGGGGGAGATTCACAGGGAAATTTCACAGGGGATTTCACATGGCTAGGGGAGATTCAAACGGGAATTTCACAGGGCAGGGGAAGTTTCACAGGGGAATTTCACAGGGCAGGGGGAGTTTCACAGGGGAATTTCACAGGGCAGGGGGAGTTTCACGGGGGGGTCTATCAGGGCAGGGGGAGATTCACAGCGGGGCTCACAGGGCAGGGGGTGATTCGCGGGGGGCTCACAGGGCAGGGGGAGATTCACGGGGGGGGACTAACAGGGCAGGGGGAGATTCGCAGGGGTTTCACAGGGCAGGGGGAGATTCAAACTGGAATTTCACAGGGTAGGGGGAGTTTTTACAGGGGGGGCTCACAGGGCAGGGGGAGATTCACTGGGGAATTTCACAGGGCAGTGGGAGATCCACTTGGCAGAGGGAGATTCACAGGGGGAGTTCACAGGGGAATTTCACAGGGCAGGGGGAGTTTCACAGGGGAATTTCACAGGGGTTTCACAGGGCAGGAGGAGTTTCACTGTGGAGTTTGACAGGGCAGGGGGCGTTTGACGGGAAATTCACAGGGCAGCGGGTGTTTCAAAGGGGAGTTTGACAGGGCAGGAGGAGATCGACGTGGGAAATTTTCCAGTGGGTGAGTTTCACTGCGGGCAATTTCACGGGGGCGGGGCTAAAGTAACACAGAGGTGGAGTTTCCCGGATTCAGTTTCACAAGGGCGGGGTGTTACACGGTGTGGGGGATTTTAACCGGGGTGGGGGGGTGGCGAGTTTAACAGCTGGTGAGTTTCACCAGGTGCAATTTCACAGCAGGGTTGATTCACAAGGGGCAGCTTCACCGGGAGTGAGGTACTTTCACCCGGTTTGGGGGCGGGAGGGTGTTTCACAGTTGGGGGAGTTTCAGGTCGGAATGTTTAGAGGACAGTTTCATGGGGAGAATTTCACAGGGGAAGTTTCACAAGGCGGGGTGGAAGGGGCGTCACAGCTGATGGATTTTCAGTGTGGAAGTTTTAGAGCAGAGTTTTATCGGGGGATATTCACGGGGGGATTTCACGGGGGTGCATCACAAGGGGAGGTAAAAAGGAGAGGATTTTCATGGGGGGGATGTTTGACGGGGGGATTCTCACTGAGGAGTTTCTCAGGGGAATTTCACAGGGGGAGTTTCACGGGGGTTTTCACAGGGGCGAAGTTTAAGAGCTCAGTTTCATGCGGGGAGATTCAAGGGGGAGTTTCAGAGAGGGGATTTTCACAAGGATGTGTTCCACGGGGTGGGGGAAATTTCAAACGTGGTGAGTTTCACTGGAGAGCATTTTAATGGGGCTCCTTCACAGGGGAGAGTCTCACGGGGGAGCAAATTCCACAGCGTCGAGGAGATTCACGGAATGGGAGGAGTTTGGGGGGAATTTCCTTGGAGTCTTTTACAAAGGGGAGGTTCACAGGTGGAGTTTCAAAGGGGGAGTTTCACATGGGTGGGTTTCACAGGGGGGAGTTTCACAGGGTGGTGATTTTTACTGGAGGCGGTTTACAGGGGGAGTTTCACAGGGGGAGTTTTATCTGGAGAGTTTCACGGGAGGAGTTTCACAGGGTGGAGTTTGACAGAGGGAGGTTCACCGGGGGGAGGTTCCCAGGGGGAGTTTTATCGGGAGAGTTTCACGGGAAGAGTTTCACAGGGGGAGTTTCACAGGGGGGAGTTTCACAGGGTGGAGATTTTCACAGTGGGAGTTTCACAGGGGAAGATTCACAGGGGGAGTTTCACAGTGGGAGTTTCACAGGGAGAGTTTCACGGGAGGAGAGTTTCACTGGGAGAAGTTTCAGAGGGGCTCGGTTTTTCACAGGTGGCAAGTTTTGCAGGGATGAGTTCTACGGGGCGAGGGCGGTTCACAGTGGGAGTTTCAGGGAGTTTGTTTCACAGGTCGATTTTCAGAGAAGCGGGATTTTGTTGGTGTGGGAGCTTTTATGGGGGCGAGTTTCAAGATGGGGAGATTCACAGAGGGGGTTGCACAGGGGGTATTTTCACAGGGGCGAGCTTCAAGGGGGGTGTTTCACAGTGGGGGAGTTTCACTGGGGAGGTGTTACACAGAGGGTACAATATTTGAGGGAGGAGTTTAAATGGCAGCAGTATAAACCGGCGTGGGTTGGGAATCTCTCTTCTTCTTAGGCAGTCCCTCGGAACCGAGGATGACTTGCATCCACATTAAAAATGAGTTCTCAGATGACTGATGAGTCCAATTCGGGAACTACAGTCTCAGTCACAGGTGTGGCAAACGGTGGTTGAAGGGACGCATGTGCGTGGTGCTTGGGTTGACGAACGCTCCTTGCTCTGTTTGCGCTTGGCTTCCACTTGCTTCTGGCAGAGAGACTCGTGGTGTTCGGCGCCTTCCCGGATGCTTCTCCTCCACTTTGTGCAGTCTTGGGCCAGGGATTCCTAGGTGTCAGTGGGGATGTTGCACTTTTTTAAGGAGGCTTTGAGGGTGTCCTTGAAGCGTTTCCTCTGCCCACCTGGGGCTCTCTTGCCGTGTCGGAGCTCTTAGTAGAGCGCTTGTTTTGGGAGTCTCGTAGCGGGCATGCGGACGATGTGACCCGTCCATCGGAGCTGATCGAGCTTGGTCAAAGCTTCGCTGCTGTTGTTGTTGGCCTGAGCGAGAACACTGACGTTGGTGCGCCTATCCTGCCAATGGATTTACAGGATCTTGCGAGAGAGCGTTGGTGGTACCTCTCCAGTGCTTTGAGGTGCCTGCTGTACATGGTCAATGTCTCTGAAGCATACAGGAGGATGGGTATCATTATTGCTCTGTAGACCATGAGCTTGGTGCTGGGTCTGAGGTCCTGGTCTTCAAACACTCTCTACCTCAGACGAACGAAGGCTGCACTGGTACACTGAAAGCGGTGTTGGACTTCGTCATCGAAGTCTGCCCTTATTGACAGTTGGCTCCCGAGTTATGGAAAGTGGTTCACTATGTCCAAGGCCTTGTCATGGATTTTGATAATCGGGGGGAAGTACTGTGTGGCGGGGGCAGGTTGGTAGAGGACCTTTGTCTTACGGATGTTTAGTGTAAGGCCCATGCTCTCGTACGCTTCGGTGAAGGTGTTGACGATGGTTTGGATTCAACCTCAGAGTGTGCGCAGACGCAAGCATCGTCTCAATACTGTAATTCGATGACAGAGAATGGGGCGACCTTGGACCTGGACTGGAGGCGACGGATTGAACAGTTTCCCGTTTGTTCTGTAGATTAGCTCCACTCCAGCGGGGAGCTTACAGAGGGTGAGATGAAGCATTGCAGCCAGGAAGATCGAGAAGAGCGTTGGTGCGATGATGCAGCCTTGCTTGACCCCGGTCCGTACGTGAATTAGGTCTGTGTTGAATCCATTGGTCAGGATCACGGCTTGCATGTCGTTGTGAAGCAGGCAGAGGATGGTGACAAACTTTTGAGGGCAGCCGCTGGTTCTTCTGTCAATCACCTTAAATCTGTATCCTCTGGTTTTCGACCCTTCTACCAATTGGAAAAGTTTCTCTCTATCTACTCGGTCTAGACCCATCATGATTTTGAACACCTCTATCAAATCTCGCAATCATAGAAACATATAAACATAGAAGATAGGAGCAGGTGTAGGCCATTCGGCCCCTCGAGCCAGCTCGGCCATTTAATACGATCATGGCTGATCATCCAAATTCCGTACCCTGTCACTACTTTCTCCCCATATCCCTTGATCCCTTTAGCCTTAAGAAATATATCTAACTCTTTCTTGAATATATTTAATGAATTGGCCTCAACTGCCTTCTGTGGTAGAGAATTCCACAGGTTCACCAGTCTCTGGGTGAAGAAATTCCTCCTCATCTCAGTCCTAAATGGTTTACCACTTATCCTTAGTCTGTGACCCCTGGTTCCGGACTCCCCCGCCATCGGGAACATCCTTCCTGCTTCTAGTCTGTCTAGTCCTGTTAGAATTTTATAAGTTTCAATGAGATCCCCTCTCATTTTTCTAAACTCTAGCGAATATAAGCCTAATCGATCCAATCTCTCTTCATACGTCATTCCTGCCATCCCAGGTATCAGTCTAGTGAATCTTCGCTGCACTGCCTCCATGGCAAAAACATTCTTCCTCAGAAAAGGCGACCAAAACTGCACACAATACTCAAGGTGTGGTCTCACCAAGGCCCTGTACAACTGCAGCAAAACATCCTTGCTCCTTTACTCGAATCCTCTCGCTGTGAAGGCCAACATACCAGTTGCTCTTCTCAGCTCTAAGGAGAACAACACCAGCTTTTACAGCCTATCCACGTAACTGAAGTCCCTAATCCCTGGAACCATTCTTGTAAATCTTTTCTTCACCCTTTCTAAGGCCTTCATATCCTTCCTAAAGTGCAGTGCCTAGAACTGGACACAATACTTCAGTTGAGGCCGAACCAGTGTTTTATAATGGATCATCATAACCTCCTCACTTTTATACTCTATGTCTCTATTTATATAAAAATGAGAAGTCGCACAACACAAGGTTATAGTCCAACAGATTTATTTAGAATTACAAGCTTTCGGAGCTGTCGCTCCTTCTTCAGGTAGGGTAGCTGTGAGAGAATCTCCCAGAATTCACAATATAAACACAGAAAAAATGTATTCAAATCTTTCCCTACATCAAAGACACACTAAGAGCACAGCCAAGACAATGAGATGTGTCCCAGGGGGTCCAACGTGTCAAAACACCTGCTGGCTGCATATCCTCTCCATTTGTGTTTGGTTCTTGTGTTAGTTTTTTTTAAAAAACCTGGAAAGACCGGCCATGATGTCAAGTCACGTTCTGTATCGTGACATGAACCCGATGTCGCGATTGAGGCCATCTTCATGAGTGCGGAACTTGGCTATCAGTTTCTGCTCTATGATTTTGCGCTGTCGTGTATCCCGAAGGCCGCCTTGGAGAACGCTTACCCGCAGATCCGAGGCTCAATGCCCCTGACTGCTGAAGTGTTCCCCGACTGGGAGACAACCCTCCTGCCTGGCGATTGTTGCACGGTGTCCGTTCATACGTTGTCTCAGTGTCTGCATGGTCTCGCCGATGTACCATGCTCTGGGGCATCCTTTACTGCAACGTATCAGGTACACAACGTTGGCCGAGTCTTTGATGTAGGGAAAGATTTGAATACATTTTTTCTGTGTTTATATTGTGAATTCTGGGAGATTCTCTCACAGCTACCCTACCTGAAGAAGGAGCGACAGCTCTGAAAGCTTGTAATTTTAAATAAATCTGTTGGACTATAACCTGGTGTTGTGCGACTTCTCATTTTTGTCCACCCCAGTCCAACGCCGGCATCTCCACATCATGACCTCTATTGACACCGCAAACAGCCGGCTCAAAGTGGAGAGAATCGCCAAGAAGATCGCGCATATTGACACAGACATCAAGTACCTGCAGAGATGCAAGAAAGCAGACAAGATTCCGAAAGGACTACAGATCACGAACCCACTCAAGTCGACATACAACACAGACTACGCTAAGAGACTTTGCCGTCGTACCTCTCGCACACTCCTCAACCATCTCGTACACAAGCTCTACAGCAGACGTCGCAACCTCGAAACCAAGATAGAGTCCATGCTCTCAGCCTGTGCTCAGGACACAGCAGACCAGCTACGAGACACCGCCAAACAGACGAGGCAACGGAACTACGCTGCCTACATGCGCATCAAGAACAGGAAGCTTGAGAAACTCGGCGTAACCACCAGCTGCAACCAAGCCTCCCCCGGTACCACGGTTGCAACCACAGGGAAGTCCATCGTCAACCTGTCGGACCACACCCTTCAACCAGACGAAATCGAAGTTCTCGCCCTAGGGCTCAAGTTCTGCCCCACCACCAAAATGGACCCCATCGGTCTCGCGGCGGACACAGAGGAATTCATCAGGAGAATGAGGATCCGGGAATACTACCACAAATCCCAAGATGTCAGCAACATTCCTAATGAGACAATCAATGATCCGGAACAGCAGACAGAGGGAACCGCAGTGCTACAACCGAGGAAGAAAGAGTCAAATTGGACCCCTCCGGAGGGTCGCAGCCCTAAGCTTGACATGTATGCTCAAGCTGTCAGGAAATGCATCAACGCCAGATTCATCAGCCGTACTCACAAGACAGTCCAGAATGTCACCCGAGCACAACACAACGCTCTCAAGACCAACCGCAACATCGTCGTCAAACCAGCGGACAAAGGAGAAGCCATCGTCATACAGAACAGAATGGACTATTGCAAAGAAGCATACCGACAACTGGACAACCAGGAACACTACAGACAGCTACCCGCAGATCCGACCAAAGAACACACCCGCCAACTCAATAGACTGATCAAGACCTTCGATCCAGACCTTCAAAACATCCTACGCGCTCTCATCCCACGTACTCCCCGCGTAGGAGAATTTTACTGCCTCCCAAAGATACACAAAGCCAACACACCCGGACGTCCTATCGTATCAGGCAACGGAACCCTGTGTGAGAACCTCTCTGGGTACGTCGAGGGCATCCTGAAACCCACCGTACAGGGAACCCCCAGCATCTGTCGCGACACTACAGACTTCTTGCAGAAACTCAGCACCCATGGACCAGTTGAACCAGGAACACTCCTCGTCACGATGGACGTATCGGCACTCTACACCAATATCCCCCACAATGATGGCATCGCTGCGACAGCCTCAGTACTCAACACCAACAACAGCCAATCTCCAGACGCCATCCTACAACTCATCCGCTTCATCCTTGACCACAATGTCTTCACCTTCGACAACCATTTTTTTACCCAAACACACGGAACAGCCATGGGGACCAAATTCGCACCCCAATACGCCAACATCTTCATGCACAAGTTCGAGCAAGACTTCTTCACTGCACAGGACCTCCAACCAACGCTGTACACCAGATACATCGACGACATCTTCTTCCTTTGGACCCACGGCGAAGGATCACTGAAAGGACTACACGATAGCATCAACAGGTTCCATCCCACCATCAAACTCACCATGGACTACTCCTCAGAATCGGTTTCATTCTTGGACACACGAATCTCCATCAAAGACGGACGCCTCAGCACTTCACTCTACCGCAAGCCCACGGACAACCTCACGATGCTCCACTTCTCCAGCTTCCACCCTAAACACGTTAAAGAAGCCATCCCCTATGGACAAGCCCTGCGAATACACAGGATCTGCTCAGACAAGGAGGAACGCGATGGACACCTACGGACACTGAAAGACGCCCTCGTAAGAACGGGATATGACGCTCGACTCGTCGATCGACAGTTCCGACGGGCCACAGCGAAAAACCGCATAGACCTCCTCAGAAGACGAACATGGGACACAACCAACAGAGTACCCTACGTCGTCCAGTACTTCCCCGGAGCGGAAAAACTACGCCATGTTCTTCGCAGCCTTCAACATGTCATCGATGACGATGAACACCTTGCTAAGGCCATCCCCACGACTCCACTACTCGCCTTCAAGCAGCCGCCTAACCTCAAAAGTACCATCGTTCGCAGCAGATTACCCATCTTTCAGGAGAACAGCAACCACGACACCACACAACCCTGCCACGGCAACCTCTGCAAGACATGCCAGATCATGGACACAGTTACCATCATCACACGTGAGGACACTACCCACCAGGTACATGGTACATACTCATGTGACTTGGCCAACTTTGTCTACCTGATACGTTGCAGTAAAGGATGCCCCAGAGCATGGTACATCGGCGAGACCATGCAGACACTGACACAACGTATGAACGGACACCGCGCAACAATCGCCAGGCAGGAGGGTTGCCTCCCAGTCGGGGAACACTTCAGCAGTCAAGGGCATTCAGCCACGGATCTGCGGGTAAGCGTTCTCCAAGGCGGCCTTCGGGATACACGACAGCGCAAAATCATAGAGCAGAGACTGATAGCCAAGTTCCGCACTCATGAGGATGGCCTCAATCGCGATATCGGGTTCATGTCACGATACAGAACGTGACTTGACATCATGGCCGGTCTTTCCAGGTTTTTTAAAAAAAAAACTGACACAAGAACCAAACTCAAATGGAGAGGATATGCAGCCAGCAGGTGTTTTGACACGTTGGACCCCCTGGGACACATCTCATTGTCTTGGCTGTGCTCTTAGTGTGTCTTTGATGTAGGGAAAGATTTGAATACATTTTTTCTATGTTTATATTGTGAATTCTGGGAGATTCTCTCACAGCTACCCTACCTGAAGAAGGAGCGACAGCTCCGAAAGCTTGTAATTTTAAATAAATCTGTTGGACTATAACCTGGTGTTGTGCGACTTCTCATTTTTGTCCACCCCAGTCCAACGCCGGCATCTCCACATCATGACCTCTATTTATATAGTCCAGGATCGCGTATTTTTTTATCCACTTTCTCAACTCGCCCTGCCAACTTCAACGATTTCTGCACATATACCCCAGGTCTCACTGTTCATGCATCCCCTTTAGAATTGCAGCCTTTAGTTTATATTGCTTCTCCTCGCTCTTCCTACCAAAATGTATCACTTCAGACTTTTCTGCGTTAAATTGCATTTGCCACATGACCGCTCAATTCCACCAGCCTGTCTATGTCCTCTTGAACTCTATCACTATCCTCCTCACTGTTCACTATACTTACAATTTTTGTGTCACATGCAAGTTTTGAAATTCTGCCCTGTACATTCAAGTCTATCTCATTAATATATATCAAGAATAACAGTGCTCCAATAAGGACCCCTGGGGAACACAACTGTATACCTTCATCCAGTGCGCAAAACAACCATTCACCGCTACTCTCTGTTTCCTGTCACTTAGTCAATTTCGTATCCATGCTGTCACTGTCCGTTTTATTCAATAGGCTCCAACTTTGCTGGCAAGCCTATTATGTGGCACTTTATAAAAACGCCTTTTGGAAGTCCATGTACACCACATGAACCGCACTACCCTCATCACCCCTCTGCTGTTGCCTCATCGAAAAATTCAATCAAGTTAGTTAAACACAATTTTCCTTTAACTAATCCGTGCTGTCTTTCCTTAATTAATCAACACTTGTCCAAGTAACTGTTAATTTTGTCCCGGATTATCGTTTCTGAAAGCTACCCACTACCGAGGTAAAACTGACTGTCCTGTAGTTGCTGATATTTCCTTACACCGTGTTTGAACAAGGGTGTAGCATTTCCAAATTTCCGATCCTCTGGCACCATCCCGTATCTAATTAGTATTGGAAGAATATGGGCAGTAACTCCGCAATTTCCACTTTTATTTCCCTCAGCATCCTAGGATGCATCTCATCCGGTCCTGGTGACTTATATATTTTAAGTTTATGCTCCACTCGATCCGCCTTCCGTCTTTCCTCATCTAAATCTATCAGCATGACCCTCAGTTCCCTTCTCCCTCATATGCTTGTCTAGCCTCTCCTTAAATGTGTCTACATTATTCGCTTCAACCACTCCTGTGGTCGCGACTTCCACATTCTCACCACTCTCGGGGTAAAGACATTTTTTCCTGAATTCCCTGTACGATGACTTTGTGACTAGCTTATATTGATGGCCTCTATGTATGCGCTTCCCCACAAGTGGAAACATGTCTCTGTATTTAATCTATCAATATTTTTCATAATTTTAAAAAACTCTATTAGATCATCCCTCAGCCTTCTTTTTTCCAAGAGAAAGTAGACGCAGCCTGTTCATTTTTCCCTAATAGTTATACCGTCGCATTTGTGGTGTAATCCTTGTAAATCATCTCTGCTGCTTCTCCAGTGCCTCTATATCCTTTTCTATAACATGGCGACCTGAATTGTATGCAGTACTCCAAGTGTGGTCTAACCAAGGTTCGATATAAGTTCAGCCTAACTTCACTACTTTTCAATTCTTCTCCTCTAGAAATAAACCCTGGTTCTTGGTTTGCTTTTTTATGGCCTTATTAACGTTTGTTGCTACTTTTAGTGATTTGTGTATTCGTACTCACAGACCCCTTTGTTCCTCTACCCCACCCAGACTCGCACCCTACAAGTAATAAATGACCTCCTTATTCATCTTACCAAAATGTAATACCTCACATTTATTTGTGTTGAAATTGATTTGCCAATTGTATGCCCATTCTGTAAATTTATTAATGTCCTCCTGTAATTTGTTGCAGTCTTCAGCATTGACTAGCCCCCACCCTGCCAATGTGGTGTCATCCGCAAATTTAGAAATTGTGTTTTTGATTCCAAAACCTAAATCTTTAATATAAATTGTGAACAACAGTGGTCCCAGCACTGATCCTTCTGGAGCACCTTCTGCCAATCTGAATAGCTACCCTTTACCCCTACTCTTTGCTTTCTGTCTTGAAGCCAGCTAACTTTCCATTCTGCTACTTACCCCCTGACTCCGCATTCTCTGGCCTTGTTCATTACTCTATTATGTGGTACCTTATCGAAGTAGATAAATTACATCTACTGCATTACCGCTCTCGGCTATCTCTGTTAACTCAACAAAAAATTCAATGAGGTTGGTCAAGCAAGACTTTCCCTTTTGAAATCCATGCTGACTATTCATTATTTTATTTTTGGTTTCTCGACGTTCTTCTATTTTCTCCTTTAGTAGTGAATCCATTATTTTTCTCATCACTGACGTTAAGCTGTTTGGTCTATAGTTAACTGGACATGTTCTACCTCCCTTCTTAATTATAACTATTACGTTAGCTATTTGCCAGTATCTGGAACTATACCTTTTCTGACGAATTATTAAATATGTGTAGTAATGCCTCTGCTATGTCTTCACTAGATTATTTTAGAATACACTGATGTAATCCATCCGGACCAAGGCTTTTCTCCTCTTTCAGTTTGATTAGTTAATTTAATATATCTTTTTATTTTCAATGCAGTTATCTCATTCCTAATATCATCATCCGATGTCATGTCCACCTGTTCTATCTCCCTGGTAAATACTGAAGCAAAGTAATAATTTAATATTTCTGCCATGTCTCCATCGTTGCCTGTGGCATTAGCCTGTCCATCCCTTAGTGGTCCGATTCCCATCACGACATTCCATTCTTATTCATGTGCCTGTAAAATATTTAACTATTTTGGTTTTTGTTCCTCGATAATTTAATTTCATAGTTCCTCTCATTCGTTATTAGAATTCATGTGATATGTGTGATATGTGAGATATGTTTATAGATAAATTTATTAATTGTGTTTGGCATATTTTGTGGTGTCTCTCATTTCACTTTTGTGCCCAGGAGGATGCTGTGATATGGCGGGTGACAGGGATTGTTTGATAAGGATGTGATGAGCTACGGGAATCTGGGCTTTCATTCATGTGAATCGGAGTCTGATGAGCCTGTCATGGACAACCCGTCTGGAAGGCCGATTGTCTATCTGCCTCCACCCTCGCTCCTGTTCCTCCTCCTCCTCGTCCTCCTCCTCCTCGTCCTCTTCCTCCTCCTCCTCCTCCTCCTCATGCTCATCCTCCTCTGCCTCGTCATCCTCCTGAGGTGGTACCGCAATCCCTGCTGGTTGTCGAGAATGCAGCAGACCACCAGGAAATTGGACACCCACGCCCGCGAGCACTGGAGGGCTCCACCCGAGCGGTTAGGCCAGCAGGAAAGTTGCTTCAGTTGTCCGATGGTCTGCTCGATGATGTTCCTGGTGGCAGCATGGCTCTCATTATATGAGTGCTGGGCACGAGCGATGGGTTTGTGGAGGGGAGACATGAGCCAGGTGAAAAGCAGATAGTCCTTGTCACCGAGCAACCAGCGGCGAGCTTGACCTGGTGGCTGGAAGAATGCGGGCACAGGATGAAGGCATCGTGTCTGGTGCTGGGATTGCGGGCATTGCCGTTCAGGTTTCGCTGTGCGTGGTCGCACACCAACTGCACATTAAGTGAGTGGTAGCCTTTTTAGTTACAGATGATCTCAGGATTATGCGTTGGTCACAAAGCCACCTGGGTGCAGTCAATGGCGCCCTGCACCATGGGGAATCCCGCTATCCTGGGAAAGTCACATGCACGCTCGTCCTGCTTCGGTCTTGAGATCGGGAAGCCAATGTCGTCCCTTCTCCCGCTGCAGACTGGATGGTTCCGCTGGTGAAGAAATTGAGTGCCACGGTGACCTTGGCACAGGGAAAGCCGTGGTCGCCCTGACCTGAGGCTCGAGGTCAGGTTGCAGGAGGTGGCAGAGTTCTGTGTCCAGCTCCTTGCTGAAGCGGAGCCTCCTTATACACGTTGCTTATTTGAAGGTAGGAGAAGTGCTGTTGGAAGACCGTACGAGGGTAAGACCTCCTGTTGAGAGCCCTGGTGGCCCACCACCTCCCTCTGTGCACAAGATTCCATCTTTCTCACTGCCTTCGCTCCCTTCACTGTTGATCCTGGAGGGCGAGGACGACTGCCAGTACAGCTCCCATGACTTTTCGCAAGTGTTGTAGTTTGAAGCGTTTCAGAGTATTGAGGGAGTTTTGCACTTGCCAGAAGACTCCCTGACACCAAATAACCTTGAAATAATTAATAAAAGCTCTTGCAGTAGCAGGAATTAGCACACAACCACTCAAACTGCAAAACCCTGTCAGGTGCGAGTGAGTGGTGATGAACACTTTAAATAGCATCGCTTCCTGCTGCTGCACACCACCTCAACCTGTCATTGCTTTCTCCAGTCGGTAAGTTCCATGGTCAAAACGAAGGTGGGAGATCGGGCATCAAGTGAGCGTTGCACACTCACTGACTTCATGATCTCTATGATTGTGATGTCCCTGGCGATCGAGTTTACCGGCAGTGTTACCAGGAAGACGGATATGGCGTGCGATGCTGGAACTGCCAACAGCTGGTTGTAGAGCTCTGAATGGCATTTTAGCACCATCTCGTTGCGCTAACGTGTGGGGCTAAACACACGAATTTCTCCCCTCTATGACCTACTGAAGACTGTTACTATCCTCCTCATTGTTTACGCGGGCGCTGAAATTGCGATCGTAGACTTTCCGCGGACGGTTGCCTGCGACCAGCAAAAAAGATCCGCAACTACCTGCAGTTTATGCGCTTTCATCTTGAGGAAGCCTGGCAGCGTATGCCGTGTGCGGAACCTGGAGCTTCGTTCGAAGGGGAGACCCGCCCACAAGACCTGTCAACATTTATATTTGCATAGGCCACGCCCCCGATTGTTTTTTTTTTACATCTCCAGAGCCTTCACCATTGAAAGGAGCTGTTAATCTTAATAGTAACTTCTTTCTTTCTAGTTTATAAAATTAGTAAACTTTTAGAAAATTTTGTAGACTTTTAAATGGATTTGAAGAATTTTAAATAGTTTTTAAGACTTTGAATGAGATTTAAAGCAATTTAAAGAGTTTTAAAAGCTTTGTAATAATTTTCATTAATTTTAATTAAACAGCAAAGTGAAATGGAAGGACCAAGCACACTTGTGATGATGAAGAGATTTCAGAATTTCACTGACGATGACATCAGCAAACTCCTCAATGAGGTTGAGGCGAAGTACCTGCGGATCATTGGGACCGAGAAGTCCAGAGCGCCGTGCAAAGGACAAAATGACAGCCTGAACAGAAGTTGCCCAGGCTGTTAGCACAAACTCTACCATTCCATGGACAGCAGAAGAATGCCGCAAACAATTTGATGCGATCTGCTGAGGTTTGTACAGTTATTAGAAATGTAAAATGTAAAATTTGTTGAAATTTAAACTTACTATTTTATAACATGTTTAGTTGCATAGCTGTTGTAAAGTGACTTCCTTAAACGTTTATGGCTTTGGTGCAAGTCAGGGTCATCCCTTGTGCTTGTAAACATCTTATCTGTACTCCACAGATTTGAGGTGTGAAATTTCAAGTAGTGAACAATACCCTGTCCCCAAAGCAGCATCTGGTCATGTTTCCAAAGCAGGTGTGTGGGTGGTCTCTGCAGGAAAAACTGAAGTTTCATTTTTATTTCTGTTTTTAATTCAGAGTAAAATGCTACATAACGCCAGAAAGCATGCCATGACATGCGGTGGTGTTGCCACTCTTTTGGCATTATCAGAGCAAGAGGAAAGGGTCGCGCACTTGCTTGGAATCAGTCATGGCTGTTCAGTACCTGGTGCCCAATCAGACATTGGAGTAAGGAGAGGTGAGTTGGTCTGTCCAGCTGTATGTTTAAAACTGTTAGGTATGTGTTGAATCTCAGCTTCTGTGATGTGGCAGATAGTGCTTCACCTCTGTAAATGTTTACTGTTTCCTTCCCACAGGTGGACAGCTGTCTTCTCACACATGGGATGAACAGTGCGTTGAGTCTGCGGCTGCAGAGGGCATTGAGGAAGGAGTTACAGATGCAGTGCGCGTAGTATGTGAGGCGCAGGAGGAGGAATTTGTGGAGTGTCAGCTAGTGGAAGGGGAGGGTATGGACCGTGCGTAGCTGCACACCACCTCTCCATCTCCTGGCACCTCTGGCTCTGTACCAAGCACAGATGACTGTCGTTCCACAGCCAGACACCAACCTGATGCAGCAGAGCAGGTGGGAGAAGCAGCAAGACGTTTAAAGCAACAAAATGCCATATAAACTCAGGTAAAACATGTTGAAGGGTTGAGGTAAGATATGGTTACTCTTCATGCGAATAAACTTGACTCTCTTGCCTCTATCAGGCAGGGGATTAATATTATGGGCAGCAATATATGCGGTAAGTTGGACATAGTCGGTAAAGAACTCGCCAATATTACTCTGGCGCTTAATCAGATGAACGAGTCTCTCATTCAACTATTGCAGTTAAAGACAGCAGGTTCTGCTGCCCTTATTTTGACTCCCGCAGAAACCCCCTTGACTGCTCCCAGCGCAGACACAGTGCAGGCCCACAAGACAGCATCTCCGCCAATTATGTAGGAAGCAAATGTTGCCTTTCAGCAGCAGCAGCAGCAGCCCTGTCACGAGCCAACTGCTGAAGGGCAAGAGATGGTACACAGGGATCTTTCACTTGGCATAAGAGGGCTCCGGTCACGGGGAAGGGGAAAGCGCAGGAGACAGTAGGGTGCCACCTTTAGCAAAAGTCATCTCCTTCGACCCTCAGGCACAGATACGAGGGGGCATATCTGTCAATTCTTTAATGTTTGCTATTATTTAAATGTTGGTGTGTTATTCCTCGAAATTTATAATTTTGACTGATAGTGTATTTAAAAATTTCGTTTCATATGTACTGCCTGTAGTCAGTTTAAAAACATTTAAACTTTTTTCATTAACAACGAATTGAACATTACAACTGTTTAAAAAAGTAGAAAATAGCTAGTTTACATCTTGAATGTCTTTATTGCACTAACAAACCCAAAAAGTCATTTTTTAACTGTTAACATTTCTTTATCAATCAATTTATCTTTTGCAAAAGTTTACAAAGTAGAAAATAGCTAGCTAACAATTTGTATTTAAAGACTAAGAACATCAAAAAAGTACATCAAAAGTCTTTGATGCTGCAATAAAAGTTCACTGTTTCACTTTAAATTGAGTGTGTTTTTACTGTGCCTTGCTGGGGGACGGGGAGGTACAAGGCGACACTATCATCAACTCATGAACGTGTTGGCTACTAACTGTTCACTGGCAGCTTTGCTTTTGGCAGCACTTGGCTCTTCCCCATCAGTCCTGGCCAGAGGCACATTGGCATCGTCCATGTCCACCATTTCAGCAGGGAGCTCCTCTGCAGGGTTAACGGTCAGTCCTTCCCGCAGGGCAACGTTATGCAAAGTGTAACAGGCCACCACAATCCTTGACACTTTCATAGGAGAATACAGCAAAGTCCCCCCTGACCTGTCCAGGCACCGGAAGCTTGATTTCAGAACCCCGATTGTCCTCTCGTGCCTCCTGATCAGGCGACGATGATGGTTCTTTAGTCTTCTTTGTTGTTCCTTGGTGTTTCCGATTCCATGCTCCAGAATCACACCGAGGATTAGGGCAACATCGTCAAGAGGCATGTTTCTCCCTCACAGGCTTCCTCTTTAAACAGATGAAGTTTCCACAGGGAAAACATGGAAAGAGTTGTAAATGTCATTTTAATAGAGAGTGGGTAGAAATTCACGGCAGACTGTGGTGGGAAACGGGCGGTATCGGATCGGGCACCCGTCATACCCGCCTGATGAATATCACCGCCCCAGATGAATTTCGAAGAACTTTAACATTTTCACAAAATCACACATAAAATCTGTAAACAGTGTAAAAAAATGTAACATTTAAATAATTCGTATATTCTGGTATAATTATTTTAATATTAGTAAACGTGAAATAAATCATTTTTAAACAGTCATTTTCAAATTTAAAAATAAATGAAATCTAATTGAATAGAATGCTTACCTTGCCCACAGCGAGAGTTCCTCTTTAAATTACCTGCACTCCTCAAAACAAGATCCAAAACCAATTAAATAATTAACAAAACTAAAGTTGTTAAAAACTTACATCAGGCTATGTGCAAATAACTTTTTACACTTTCACAGCTAAAACAGTCCCGTTTCGCAGCCCCCTGCTTTCCAGGTCTTCTTCTTGCTGCTTTTTCTGATAGAATGCAGGCTGTACGCCTGCTTTTATCTGTCGCAGCTGTTTCGTATGTAGCTGCAATTCAGCAGTTGACAAATTCTCGCACATCTGTGCCGGCAGTACTACTTCTCCTGCGCATGCGGATGATCTGTCAAATTATTCTTGACAGATCGCAAGTGCCGAGTTTCTACGCATGCGCTTCGTAATCCCAACCCCTGGTCTGGCGCGGTCCCTACGGGCGCGTGCGCACCTCGTACGCACTCGTGGGGGTCGCAAAATACGGGCCAATGTGTCTGATGAGCAGAGCATTGAGCAGTAAAATCAAAACCAATGGAGCCATTGGGGTTAAAATAGATTCCTACCACAAAATTTTACCCATATACTTAAGCTATAAAAGCTTTATATTACACAGCAAGAACATGTTACTCTCTCAATTATTTCAGGAAGTTAATATACAAAGTAGATTGCAATATTTTATGAAACGCTCATGGAACAGACCGGGGCTATAACCACAGCCGCAGTGTTTTCACTGCAATATATTGTTGGCAACTTTTGGCAACAAATGGTCGAACCCGGTCAAAGGTGAACGTGACAGTTAACCAGACACAACAACCAACACTAGTAAAAATTAGGGCGGGATTGAGACAGCAAATGGGAGCATAATTCAAGAATGAATATGGACAATAAGCACCTTCAATCCCATATACTATTACATCCGATGTCAGGACCAGTAGACCCGCCGCAGCCATGGTCACCAGGTAACGCGTGCTGCATTTGGAGAGGCCGTAACCTCCGCGCGAGAGATTTACAATTGTAACTAAATTATCTGCAAAAACGATGCAGTGACATTACTAACTCTCCGTATATTGAGAGGATGATCAATCGACAGTTATTTCTATGAAAATTCCTGCTCCCTTTATCTTGTCACTCCAAAGCCTCTGTCGCTAATTTTAACCGTAATGGCAGGGCGGGAATCCCACGGAATCGCAGGAACGCTGGTTTTTCACCACGCCCAATATTACTCTCCAGTAGATTCATTGAGTCCTGTCTCAACTATTTAAACCAATATATATTACTAGCTGCCTTTAAACCCAGAACACATTTAAGAAATTAGTTTCAATTTATCATTTGCTTGTTCAGGGTTTGATGTGTGATGTGGAATTTTTCCTGCGTTCAGTTTCTCAGAATAAGAATAATTAAAATAAAGATCTGCCCACAAGGTGAGTAAAGTCTATTATTTTTTATATATTTATTGCCTTGTCTTACTAAAGCGGAAGAAAGCAGAAGCAGCACAGAGTTTATCTCCAGCGATACTTTACTGGGTAGAATTTCAGAGGTTGGATGTTCTTCCGATCGGCGGCCGTAACTTGGCCGTTCAGACCGCCTCTCCCGGCAAATCTCGGCAACGTATCCTAATGGATAGTTTCTACTCTTCAGTAATATTAACCAACCAGAACCAAGCTGCGATGCTAATATTTGGCTCCGACTGAAAATTACAAGACTTTCTACAAATGAGACAAAATCCCCAGAAACTGTTTAATTTAAAACTTCAGAACTGATTGTGCTGCCGGTCCGGTTATTACATGAGGAATATGTCGGAAACTGAGTTTTCTAATTGTTATTTATTTGCTTGCGGTAATTAATGTCTGCACATTAACCACGTCACAACAAGCAGATAATATTATAACACCGACAGCAGGAGCAGTGATACAGTCAAATACTGCTAAAGGTGGATATTAACTGATTATAAGCGGCTTACTCTGAACACCAAGTTTGTCAAGACTACGGCAGTATCTTTCTATCTGTATGATTATTACCGGCTGTCCTATTTTCGGAGAGAAGCGACGCTCTCTGTCAGTGTTAAGGACACGCAGATATTCTGCTTTCAAAATGAGGTCACATTAAAAGTTGAGAGAAATCCCATGTCACAAAGGAGGATTGCAGAATTGGCAACATTTAAAGTCATTTGAACAAACAGATTACGCCGAGCCGTGTTTGTTCCTACTGATCTGGGAGCAGACAGTAGGTGTTTATTACAAATCTTACCCAGTCAGTTGAACCTTCTAATAATTCAAATCCAGGCAATGGGTGTTTATGATATTTCACACGAAGTCAGTGGGGCCTACGGATAATTCAGACATAGACAGTGTGTGTTTATGTTAATTCAGACCAAGGCAGTGGGTGTTTATGTTAATTCATACCCAGCCAATGGGTGTTTAAGATAATACAGACCCAGGCAATGGGTTTTCCCCATAATTCAAACA
The DNA here is from genome assembly GCA_030390025.1 of Squalus acanthias. Classification (NCBI taxonomy): domain Eukaryota; kingdom Metazoa; phylum Chordata; class Chondrichthyes; order Squaliformes; family Squalidae; genus Squalus; species Squalus acanthias. Next base: position 57,395 of record JASTWF010000703.1, read on the forward strand.
CAGATAATTGTCCTTCTGATAATTCAGACACAGACAGAGTGCCCTTCTGATAATTCAGAGCCAGACAGCGGGCCCTTCTGCTCGGTCAGACCCAGACAGTGAGACCTATTAATATTTCACGCCCAGACAATCGATGTATCTTATAATTCAGTTCCAGACAATCATTGTTTCTGATAATTCTGACCGAGACAGGGGGTGTTTCTGAAAATTCAGACCCAGAAAGTCATTGTTTCTGATATTCAGATTCAGTAGTCGTTTCTGATAATTCTGAGCTAAATAATGGCTGTTTTTGTTAATTCAGGCCCAGACAGTGGGTGTTTCTCATAATTCAGAGCCAGACTATGGGTTTTTATGTTAATTCATACCCAGGCAATGGATTTTTCTGATAATTCAGACACAGACAGTGTGTCCTGGAGTCATAGGGGTAAAAATTGAGTCGCGCCCCATTTGGGGCGCTAACCTCGCCGGGGCGCTACTTTTAGCGCCCCGAAAAAATTAGTGGCCCCGCGCCGGAACTTCAGTGGTTGCGCCCCAAGAGGGAAGCGGGGCGCCACTGGAAGCACCCCGCATCCCTCTTGGGGCGCTGCGAGGGAATATCCTGGCGCTACGTGCCGCAGCGGCAGGCGCTGCGGCACGTCGCGCCACGGTATTGCAGGCCTTCCTCCCCTTCTTAAAGGGGAGGGTCCCTGCGCAGCGCGAACCGGGGCCCAGCTGGGCCCCCAGGGATCGGGAGTGCCGGCAAAAGAGCCCGGCACTCAAGAGAAGTGCCGGGCTCTTGGAGCGCAGCCGGCACTTCACGGTGGGGGGGCTTCACGGGGGCCGGGGACAGCAACGGGGGCAGGTGCTGGCAGGCGGCCAGCAACAAAAATGGCCGCCTGCCACCTCCCCTTTAAATATCGCCGCCCCGGCCGCACGTACGCCTCCCTGAACCCGTCGGACATAGCGTCTGGCGGTAAATCAGGGGGCGCGACTGAAGATCGCGGCTGGAGCGCGAGCGGGGTGCTGCGCACGGCGATGACATCATCGCCGGCGGCGCAGCGCCACAGGGCGCTACCGGCTGGCGCCGCCGCTAACCTCCCGCTGAATTTTACGGGAGGCGTGGGCGGCGCTGCGCCCGGGCGTTAGCTGCTTTACGCCCCATTAGCGCCCTCTTAAGGCGCTAACGGGAGGCGCAAGCAGCTGAATTTTTCCCCCATAGAGTCATAAAGGCGCAGAAGGAGGCCATTTGGCCTATCGATTCAGTCCCGGCTCTCTGTAGAGAAATCCAGTCAGTCTCATTCCACCGCTCTATCCCCGTAGCCCTGCAAGTTTATTTCCCTCAAGTGCCTATCCAGTCTCCCCTTGAAAACATTGAGTGCGTCCACTTCCGTCGGCAGTGAATTCCAGGTCCTCACCAGTCGCTGCATATATAAGCTTTTCCTCACGTCCCCCCTGTATCTCTTGCCCAAAACGTTAAATCTGTGTCCCCTGTGTACCATCAATTAGTGAGATTAGCCTTTCCCCGTCTAGCCTATCCAAACCCGTCATAATCTTGTACACCTCTATCAAATCACCCCGCAACCTCCTTTGCTCGAATGAAAATAAATCCAGCTTCTCCAACCTGTCCTTGTAGCTAAGATCCCCCATCCCCAGAAGCATTCTGGTAATTCTCCTCTGCACCATCTCAAGTGCCTTCACACCTTTCCTAAAGTGTGGTGACCAGAACTGGACACAATGATCCAGTTGTGGCCTAACCAGTGCTTTATAGAGGTTTAGCATAACTTCTCTACTTTATACTCAATACCTCTATTTATGACGTCGAAGATCCCATATGCTTTGCTAACCACTCTCTCAATATGTCCCGCCACCTTCAGGGACTGCATTAGAGGCAGTTCAGAGACGCTTTACTAGGTTAAGTCCTGAGATGAGGGTGTTGACTTATGAAGAATGGTTGAGCAGGTTGGGACTAAACTCATTGGAATTTAGAAGAATTAAAGGTGATCATATTAAACATATACGCAACTGAAGGGCCTCGACAAGGTAGATGCAGGGAGGATGTTTCCCCTCTTGCGGAATCTAGAACTCGGCGGCATAGTTTCAGAATAAAGGGTCGCCCTTTTAGAACTGATATGAGGAGGAATTTCTTCTCTCAGAGGGTCGTACATCTTTGGAATTCTCTGCCCCAGAGAGACGTGGAGGCTGGGTCATTAAATACATTTAAGGTGGTGATAGACAGAGTGTTGCATGATAAGGGAGTGAAGGGTTATGGGGAGCGGGCAGCGAAGTGGCTTTGAGCCCAACATCAGCCATGATCTTATTGAATGGCAGAGCAGGCTCGAGGGGCCAAGTGGACTATTCCTGCTCCTATTTCTTATTGTTAGGGTAAAAATTATAGGGCTTAAAGCAACAATGTAAAAGTTAAAGAATGGATGTTAAAGCAGCAATGTGAAAGTTAAGTTAAATTCGTAAATAAAGAATGGTTTCGCTGACACAGTGCGATGAGTAATGTCTGTGGTCAACATGCGTATGCGTGATGTACACGGTTACACTTGAGAACCAATCACCGCATGACCAGCCAGTCCGACTAGACAGAGCTGACACAACATTTCGATGTTAATAGTTTCGATAGGGAAGTTACATTTTCTTTTGCTTAAAGTGCAGTTTATATTTAGAAGTCTGTTGCTGGGGGAACGTGATTGGGTGTAGTAAGTTGTATGTTTTGAATTGCGTATCCGACCCCATAATGTATAAAAGAAGTTCCGATATCACTGTAAGGTCGAGAAGTGAATCACTAGACCGCGGGGTGTATGACTCTTCTCCAAGAACGCTCTGTTAAATACACTGTGATCTTCTGCTTTGAGACAGACTCGAGTGAATTCATTTTTCACTAACAATTGGCGTAGTCAGCAGGATGCTCCGGAACTGAAAGACCGCCCGCACCGGTGAACCCAGACAAGAAGTCAATTTTGACCATCCAAAAATTGAGTCACCTGGAAAGGCGGAGGGACAGTGCCGTAGCAGCACGAATCAAGTAAAGTCTGTGAGAGGTAGGAGAACACAGTTTTGAGAGTGTGGATCACAAGTACTAAAGGGAACACTGTGTAGCGATAAATGTCACGAAGGAATGAGTGAGAGACGAAACGACACGGAAGAGGAGGGTGCCTGTCTCAAACATCTAGCCTGAGCCTGAATTAAGAGGACGTAGTCCCACGTGACGGCCAGGATCAAGTAGGCGTAGAGGCTGCAAAACACACTGGGATCGTGAAGTCTGCAAATATATATGTGTGTTGTGACTAATTCACCGCTTGAAGGTCTTTAAAGTTTCATAAACAAGCCCGAGTAGAGGAACTCAACATTTGGTAAGACTGTAATTTGGACTACAAATGACTTCGGGGAAGAAATAGAATGGGGACGAATGGGATCCCTTACTAGGTTATATGCAGACGACCGGAAGGGTTTAGTTGATAAGATGACGAAGGATCGGTGGGACCCGCTCCAGAATCCGAAGGTAAAAGAGAGTGGTAAAGGGTCAAAACCAGACATGATGAAAAAGGCGAGGGTAATGCTAGTAAACCAATTAGTCGCATTTAAGAACAAGGTGCAGCGACTCCACACTAGACTTGCAAGTAAAAATAAAAGAATTCTGGAATTAGAACAAGAGTTATTATTATACAAAGGAGGCCAGACGGTCCTTGATGGGTACTGGCTGGACAAAACGGAACTATGGAATGAAAGGCGGGCACATTTGTGCGCCTTGATAAAAGTCCAGGGCTCCAAAAATGAGGACGAGATGCCACTTCCTTACGCCCCAGATGCATCAGCCCCTTCCATGGAAGACAGTGATGACAAAACTTAGAGAAAGGGAAAAGAACCCAAACGTAGTCAAGGCAGCCCCTTTAAAAAGAAGGGGAACGGTACAAAATCCCACAGCCAAGTACCAAGCTTTTAGCCCCTTAGAAAAACAAACAATATTGAAAGATTTTGGAAGTTGGTTCATCTTGCAAAATAATGTAGGGCCCCCAAACAAAACCGACCGGTATGTGCTAATTGCGCAAGACCGGGACCATTGATATGTATCAAAAGTTCCTGCAGTATGTAAAGGAACTGGGTGGCGGCCACTGACTAGCAGCGGCCCCCATCAAGAAGGAGAAGGAAGATCCCAGACTCTATGTACCGGCACTGTTAGGGGGCCGGCAGTGCGATATGTTCGTAGACACGGGAGCTTCTGTATCCATTACCGATTTCCCCTTTCCCCTCAACAAACAAAGGATAGACATAGTGGGGTTGGGAAGGGAGCGTTTACGTGCATTTAAAAGTGAGGTACAAGTATTGGAATGAGGGTGACGACTATTACCCGCACAATTTTATGTATGCCCAAACAGTGAGGGGACTATCTTCGGAATAGATTGGTTAAAAGAATGTAATTTGTTAATAGATTCACCACAAGAAAATTTAACTTGGGTACAGGGAGACGGGAACAAAGTAAACTGGGGAAAGCCACTTTGCCATTTGGCAACAGTAGGAAATGCAAAACTCGTGGCCCGGGACTGGAAGGAGACTAGGGGATTATGTGCAAGGCAATGAACTCAGTATGGGCGACCTCAAAACAGGACGACCCGTTAAGATACGGATGGGCCACCAACCACGGCCGAGGTGCCCATGGGACAATATACAAATAGACTTCACCGGATCCCTCCCCACATCAAGGGGTAAGAGGTATTGCCTGGTAATAATAGACCAGTTTACTAGGTGGGTCGAGGCATTACCAACCCGGAACTGTACTGCCACCACCATGGCACGAATAATGACAGAGGAAATAATTCCCAGGTGGGGAATACCGATCCAAATTGACTCAGATCAGGGAACTCACTTTACGGGAGCAGTAGTGAAGAATGTATTCAAGTGGATGGGCATAAAGCAGAAATTCCACATTCCGTACCATCCCCAAAGTTCTGGAATGGTGGAACGAATGAACCGAACCCTGAAAACAGCCGTAGCCAAGGCTTTAGGGAACAAACATCAACAGTGGGTAGATGTGTTACCAGCAATCTTAATGAAACTAAGAGCCACCCCAAACCGAACAACGGGCTTATCACCATATGAGCTAATGAACGGCAGGGCAATGCACCTCCCCCATGGCATAATAACTGGAGGAGACGATGTGGGTCCTCTAAGGATAAGCTCCGAAGGTATGTCCTCGAATTAAGCAGTCAATTAAAGGAAATGAGGCAGCAAACGCGGGACAGACAGGAAGAAAAGGATAAGGATTTAGAATTGACCGCGTTCCCATATATCCCTCCAGCCGGGACTAAAGTAATGGTTCAAGGTTTACCAGGGAAACCCGGGTTTGCCCCAAAATGGTCAGGACCATATCAGTTTCTAATTAGTGGAGATACGTGTGATTGCATTGATATGAAGGGCATGGGTCGATGGAAGCACTGGACACAGCTAAAAGTCTATGACCCTTCGCCAGCTTAAAAATGGCTACACCAGAGCAAGTACCTTTTGTGGGAATTGAAGAATACGTTAGACAATACAAAGAATGGGAATGGGTGCTGGTACAAACGTTGGTATGGAGAATATGCATTATCCTAATGGGATACACCCTGGGAAGTATCCTGAAGCATGTATGGGAGCAATCCCACCGACTCCAACCAGTCGAGCAGGAGGAGGGAATCCAAATGATTATTATCGAGGAACCAGCCTAATGACAGTATTCTATTCACCCCCACAGGAAAATAGAATCTTCAAGCAACAAAGCGGTTCGGTTGGCGATATAGCCTTTGGGACATTGTTAACATAAAGTGATAAGATGCACGTGTTACGCAATATCATGTGTAGTTTGCCAGTTTGTATAATCATAATATGTAGCCTCGGGAGGACTCAGGCTAGAGTACCCCCACGGGCTAATAGTGGGTTACGGGTGAACACCTTTTTATATATGTCATACACATATGCCAAGAGAGTTGATGTTGCCAGCTGTTGGGTCAGCGCCCATGTCCCCACGCACTCGGAGGAAGGAGTCCCCCTACAACCAATCCCACTTAGTGATGATGAGACGGTCAGTTGGATGTTTGGAGCTGGAGCAGGATGCACAAGTGTGGGCTGTTATGAAGCCAAGACAGACGGCAGCACTATAGCAAAGCTCCAACGTCATGGGTACAACCCAGAATATTGTAGTGGGTGGACACGGTCAACATATAACGATTCCTACCGACCACCGTTCCGGAGAACGAGGAGTAAGAAGGGACAAATGGGGGGACTATGACTCGCATAGAGGGGATGACCGACAGATCCTATTGTGGGCTACAGTAACTGCACATATAACATTGCCTTGCCTGGTGAAACGGGTAGTGTGAAACTCCCATCACTAAACAGAAGCGGTGACTGCTCAGCACAATGGGACCCCTCAGAGGTAAATAAGTATACCCCCTACAACGGGACTCATTTCGTGTGCGGTCATAGGGCCTATCACTGGTTGCCCCGAGAATGGAGAGAGTAAATTGGCAAGGGAATCCATTAACCTGGCCTCCGTCTTGGAGCAGGTGGCCAACGATACAGCTGAAGCCCTAGTTAAGGTTAATGCAGAGATGGTAGCCCTCCGCGCAGTAGCTCTACAAAATCGGATGGCCCCCGACTATGTGTTGCCGGAAAAAGGGGGAACCCGTGCCCTAATAGGTACAGAATCTTGTACCTACATACCAGATAACTCGGAAGCAATAAATAACTTGGCTGAACACATAAAGGAAGAAGTAAAGAAATTAAAACAACCTCCGGAATCAACCCTTTGGGGCTGGGCAACTGGATGGTTGAGATCACTCGGGACATCAGTAGTACAAGGATTGATTTTGTTCTTTGTTATAATATTAATGATGTATGGTCTGGCCCTATTGTTAAAATGTTGTTGTGCTCAGATGTCACGGCCTGCTGTAAGTGTCATGATGGTTAATCAAGTAAACACCCGGAGAGAGAGATGTGTGGATATGAGTCCCTATACAAGGATGCCACAGTCTGACTAACGGACTGTGAGCCCCTGGAATGTAAACATATCTACGTACCTTACCAGAAATCCGTATGATGCTGGTTCCCTGTCACAAAAGGAGTTTTGATCAGGGACCAACAGGAGGGACTGTTAGGGTAAAAATTACAGGGCTTAAAGCAACAATGTAAAAGTTAAAGAACGTAAGTTAAAGCAGCAATGTGAAAGTTAAGGTAAATTCGTAAATACAGAATGGTTTCGCTGACACAGTGCGATGAGTAATGTCTGTGGTCAACATGCGTATGCGTGAGGTACAATGGTTACACTTGAGAACCAAACACCGCATGACCAGCTAGTCCGACTAGACAGAGCTGACACAACATTTCGAAATTAAAATTTCGATAGGGAAGTAACATTTTTTTTGCTTAAAGTGCAGTTTATAATTAGAAGTCTGTTGCTGGGGAAACGTGATTGGGTGAAGGCATTTGTATGTAATGAATTGCATACGCAACCCTATAATGTATAAAAGAAGTTCCAATATCACTGTAAGGTCGAGAAGTGAATCACTAGACCGCGGGTTATATGACTCTTCTCCCAGTGCGGTCTGTTAAATAAACTGTGATCTTCTGCTTCGAGACAGCCTCGAGTGAATTTAGTTTTCAGCAACACTTATGTTCTTATGTTCTTATGCACATTAACTCCCAGTTCCCTCTGACCCTGCACACTCTTTAAAACTGTGCCATTAAGTGTTTATTGCCTCTCCCTGTTCCCTCTGCCAAAATGCTTCACCTCACTCTTCTCTGTATTAAATTCCATCTGCCACTTCTCTGCCCATACTGCTAGCCTTTCTCTGTCCTGTTGCAATCGATTGGTATCATCATCCCTGTTTGCCACCCCTACCCCCAAGTTTGGTGTCATTGGCAAATTTAGAAATTATACTCTATATTTCAATATCCAGGTCAGCTATATATATATATATATATATATATATATATATATATATTTATATTTATATATATATATATAAAAAGCGGTGTTCCCAGCACTGACATTTGGGGAACATTACTACCTACCATCCTCCAGACTGAAAAACAGCCGTTTACCACAACTCGCTGTTTTCTGTCCTTAAGCCAATTCCTTATCAAAGCTGCCACTGACCAACCTATTCCATGAGCCTCAATAAATTAACCAGGTTTTATGTGGTACTTTGTCAAATGCCTTCCGAAAATCCATGTAAACGACATCCATTGCATTCCCTTCATTAATCAACCATGCTACTTCATCAAAAAAATCAATTAGATGATTAGTCCTTCTGGTAATTCGAACACAGACAGCTGTCCTTCTGATAATTCAAACATAGACAGTTGGCCATTCTGTAAATTCAGAGCCAGACAGCGGGCCCTTCTGCTTGGTCAGACCCAGACAGTGAGACCTATTGATAATTCAGGCCCAGACAATGGGTGTATCTTATTATTCAGACACAAACAGTGGCTGTCTCAGATAATTCTGCCCCAGACAGTCATTGTTTCTGATAATTCTGACTGAGATAGTGGTGTTTGTGAAAATTCAGACCCAGACAGTAGTGATCTCGTAATGTTCAGTCCCAGACAGTCGTTCCTTCTGATAATTCAGACACAGAGAGTGGGTGCTTCTGCTATTTCAGGTACAAAAAGTGTATCCTTCTGATACCTAACTTCCAGACAGTGGGTGATTATGACATTTCACACTTAGAATGTGGCAGCCGAGGATAATTAAGAACCACACAGCGGGTGTTTGTGTTAATTCAGAGCCAGAGCGTGTGTGTTTATATTAATTCAGACCCAGACAGTGGGTGTCTCGGATAATTCAGCACCCGATAGTCGTTATTTCTGATAATTCAGACCGATACAGAGGATGTTTCTGATAATTCAGACCCAGGCAGTCTGCCGTTCCGAAAGTTAATACTGAGGCAGCGGGTGATAATGATAATTCAGACCCAGACAGTGCGATCTGCAAATAAATTATATTCAGGCAGTGGGTGTTTATGTTAATTCAGACCCAGACAGTGGTGTCTCTCATAATTCAGATTAAGAAAGTCAATGTTTCTGATAAATCAGACCCAGACAGTTGTTTCTGATAATTCAGACCCAGACAGTGGTACTTTCTGATAAGTCAAGCCCAGATGATTGGGTGTTTCTGAAAATTCAGGCCCAGAAATTGATTTTTCCTGATATGTCAGACACAGACAATGGGTGTTCTGATAATTCAGACGCAGAGAGTGAGTGTTTCTGATAATGCAGACCCAGAAATTGATTTTTCCTGATATGTCAGACACAGACAATGGGTGTTCTGATAATTCAGACGCAGACAGTGGATGTTTCTGAAAATCCAGACCCAGTCAGTGGGTGTTTCTGATACTTCAGAGCCAGACAGTGGTTGTTTCTGATAATTAAGATCCAGGCAGTGTTTTTCCTACTAATTCACAACCAGACAGTGGGTGTTTCTGAAAATTCAGACGCCATCTTTGGCTGTTTCTGATAATTCAGACCCAGACAGTTGGCGTTTCTGATAATTCAGGCCCTGAGAGTGGGTGTTTCTGATAATTCAGACCCAGACATTGTTTGTCTCAGATAGGTCAGACGCAGACTGTGGGTGTTCTGATAATTCAGACGCAGGCAGTGGGCGTTTTTGATCTTTCAGAACCAGACAGTGTGTGTTTCTGATAATTCAGACGCAGACAGTGGGGTTTTTTGATAATTCAGAACCAGACAGTGTGTGTTTCTGATAATTCAGATCCAGACAGTGTTTGTTCCTGATAATTCATAACCAGAGAATGTGTGCTTTTGATATTTCAGTGCCAGAGAGTTGTTATTTCTGATAATTCAGACCCAGACCGTGGGGATTTCTCATAATTCAGACCAAGACAGTGGGTGTTTCTGATAATTCAAGCCCAGATATTGGGTGCTTCTGATAACTCAGAACTGGACAGAGTGTGTTTCTGATCATTCATAAGCAGACATTGGTGGTTCGGAACATTCAAACGCAGACAGTGTGTGTTTCTGATAATTCAGACCCAGCAAGTCATTGTTTCTGATAATTCAGAGCCAGAAAGTTGTTTCTGATAATTCTGAGCCTGACAGTGGGTTATTCTGATCATTCAGACCCAGGCAGTTGTTTCTGATCATTCAGACCCAGACAGTCGGTGTTCCTGATAATTCAGACCCAGACAGTGGGTGTTTCTGGTAAGTAAGACGCAGACAGAGGGTGTTTCTGACAATTCAGATGCAGACCTTGGGTGTTTCTGAAAATACAGACCCAGACAGTGGGTGTTTCCGATAATACAGACCCAGAGAGTGGGTGTTTCTAATAATTCAGACGCAGACAGAGGGTGATTCTGATAAGTCAGACACAGACAGAGGGTGTTTCCGATAATTCAGACCCAGACAGTGGGTGTTTCTAATAATTCTGATCCAGACAGTGGGAGTTTCTGATATTTCAGACCCAGACAGTGAATGTTTCTCAGAATACAAACCCAGACAGTGCGTGTTTCTGGTAAGTAAGACGCAGACAGAGGGTGTTTCTGACAATTCAGATGCAGACCTTGGGTGTTTCTGAAAATACAGACCCAGACAGTGGGTGTTTCCGATAATACAGACCCAGAGAGTGGGTGTTTCTAATAATTCAGACGCAGACAGAGGGTGATTCTGATAAGTCAGACACAGACAGAGGGTGTTTCCGATAATTCAGACCCAGACAGTGGGTGTTTCTAATAATTCTGATCCAGACAGTGGGAGTTTCTGATATTTCAGACCCAGACAGTGAATGTTTCTCCGAATACAGACCCAGACAGTGCGTGTTTCTGATAAGTCAGACCCAGACAGTGGTCGTTTCTGCTAAGTCAGACGCAGACAGTGGGTGTTTTTGATTATTCAGACGCCGACAGTGCGTGTTACTGATAATTCAGATCCAGAAAGTTGGTGTTTCTGATAAGTCAGACCCAGACATTGGGCGTTCCTGAATAATCAGACCCAGACAGTGGATGTTTCTGATAATTCAGACCCAGGCAGTCTGCCATTCCGAAAATTAAGACCGAGGCAAATGTTGATACTGATAATTCAGACACAGACAGTGTGACCTTCGGATAATTCATATTCAGGCAGTGGGTGTTTATATCAATTCAGACCCAGAGATTGGGTGTCTCTGATAATTCAGACCAAGAAAGTTATTGTCTCTGATAATTCAGAGCCAGACAGTTGTTTTTGATAATTGTGAGCCAAACAGTGGGTGTTTCTGATAATTCAGACCCAGACATTGTGTGTACTGAAAATACAGACCCAGACAGTGGGTGTTTCTGATAATTCAGTCCAAGACAGCGGGTGTTTCTGATCAGTTAGACGCAGGCAGAGGGTGTTTCTGATAATTCAGATCCAGACTGTGGGTGTTTCTGATATTTCAAACGCAGAGATTGTGTGTTTCTGATAATTTCGGCACAGACAGTGCGACCTTCGGATAATTCATACTCAGGCAGTGGGTGTTTATGTTAATTCAGACCCAGAGAGTGGGTGTCTCTGATAATTCAGACCCAGAAAATCATTGTCTCTGATAATTCAGAGCCAGACAGTTGTTTTTGATAATTCTGACTCAGGCAGTGGGTGCTTATGTTAATTCAGACCCAGAGAGTGGTTGTATCTAATAATTCAGACCCAGAAAATCATTGTCTCTGATAATTCAGAGCCAGACAGTTGTTTTTGATAATTCTGACTCGGACAGTGGGTGTTTCTGGACATTCCGATGCAGACAGAGTGTGTTTCTGATAATTCAGACACATACCTTGGGTGTTTCTGATAATTCAGACCCAGACAGTGCGTGTTTCTGCTAAGTCAGACCCAGACAGTGGGTGTTTCTAATAATTCAGACCCAGACAGTGGGTGTTAATGAAAATTCAGGGCCAGACAGTGAATGTTTCTGAAAATGCAGACCCAGACAGTGCGTGTTTCTGATAAGTGAGAACCAGACAGTGGGCGTTTCTGATAAGTCAGACGCCGACAGAGCGTGTTTCTGATAATTCAGATCCAGACATTTGGTGTTTCTGATATTTCAGACCCAGACAGTGGGTATCTCTGCTAATTCAGACCGAGAAACACATTGTCTCTGATAATTCAGAGCTAGACAGTTGTTTCTGATCATTCTGCGCCAAACAGTGGAATTTTCTGATAATTCAGACCCAGGCAGTTGTTTCTGATAATTCAGACCCAGACAGAGGTTGTTTCTGATAAGTCAGACACAGACAGCAGGTGTGTCTGATAATTCAGTCGCAGACAGTGGGTGCTTCTAATAATTCCTACCCAGACAGTGTGTGTTTCTGAAAATTCAGACCCAGAGAGGGGTGTTTTTGATAATTCAGATCCAGACAGTTGGTGTTTCTGATAAGCGAGACGCAGGAATTGGGAGTTTCTGATAATTGAGATCCAGACAGTGGATGTTTCTGTTCATTCAGAACCAGGCAGTCTGCAGTTCCGAAAATTAAGACCGAGGCAGCGGTTGATACTGATAATTCAGACACAGACAGTGCGAACTTCGGATAATTCATATTCAGGAAGTGGGTGTTTATGTTAATTCAGATCCAGACAGTGAGTGTCTCTGATAATTCAGATCCAGAAAGTCATTGTCTCTGATAATTCAGAGCCAGACAGTTGTTTCTGATAGTTCTGAGCCAAGCAGTGCGTGTTTCTGTTAATTCAGAGCCAGAAAGTGGGTGTTTCAGAAAATTTTGACCCAGACAAAGGGCGTTTGTGATAAGCCAGACCTAGAGAGTATATGTTTCTGATAAGTCTGCCCCAGTCATTGAGTGTTTCTGAAAATTCAGTCGCAGTCAGTGGGTGTTTCTGATAATTCAGACCCAGACAGTGGTAGTTTCTGATAAGTCAGACCCAGACATTGTGTGTTTCTGAAAATTCAGACGCAGACAGTGGCTGTTTCTGATAATTCAGATGCAGACATTGTGTGGTTCTAATAGTTCAGACCGAGGCAGAATGCCGTTCCGAAAATTCAATCCGAAGCATCGGGTGATACTGATAATTCAGACACAGACAGCGCGCACTTCAGATAATTCATATTCAGGCGGTGAGTGTTTATGTTAATTCAGACTAAGAGTGTGTGTGTCCCTAATAATTCATACCCAGATAGTCATTGTTTCTGATAATTCAGAGACAGACAGTTGTTTCTAATAATTCTGAGCCAAACAGTGGGTGTTTCTGACAATTCAGACGCAGACAGTGGGTGTTTGTGATAATTCAGACACAGACAGTGAGTGTTTCTGATAATTCAGACCCAGACATTGTGTATTTCTGAAAATTCAGACGCAGTCAGTGGGTGTTTCTGATAATTTAGACGCAGACCTTGTGTGTTTGTGATAATTCAGACCCAGACAGTTGGTGTTTCTGTAAATACAGACCCAGACAGTGCGTGTTTCTAATAAGTCAGACCCAGACAGTGGGCGTTTCTGATAAGTCAGATGCAGACAGTGGGTGTTGTTGATAATTCAGACGCTGACAGAGCGTGTTTCTGATAATTGAGAGCCAGACTGTGGGTGTTTCTGATAATTCAGATGCAGACATTGGGAGTTTCTGATTATTCAGATGCAGACATTATGAGTTTCTGATAATTCAGACCCAAGCAGATTGCCGTTCTGAAAATTCAGACCGAGGCAGCGGGTGATACTGATAATTTAGATATAGACAGTGCGAACTTCGGATAATTCGTATTCAGGTGGTGGGTGTTTATGTTAATTCAGACCCAGGCAGTTGGCGTCTATGATAATTCAGACCCAGAAAGTCATTGGGGTAAAAATCCAGTTGGTTGCGCCTCCCGTTAGTGCCTTAAGAGGGCGCTAATGGGGCGCAAAGCCGCTAACGCCCGGGCGCAGCGATGTTTGCGCCGCTCGGGAACTTAACTAGAGATTGTGCGGCGGCGCTAAACCTTACCGCTGCGACCACCTGCGCGCGCAGTTTGTGACGTCATTCCATGGTGCAACGCCCTTGTGGCGCCCCGGAGCGGAAATTGAGTGGCGCCCCCTGCCTTACCGCCTGGCGCATCCAACGACCAGAAGACTGGAACGCTATCAATCGCTGTGGGGCTGGGGGGGGCGCTATTTAAAGGGGGCCTCTTCCTGTCTTTTTCTGTGGTGGACATTTTTGCACCACTCGTTCTGAGAGAGAGAGAGAGATTCGGAGAGAGAGAAAGAGAGACTTCTGCATTGACTCAACGCTTTGTGAGATAGTTTTGCCGACTGATCCTAACTTCGCTAGTACTTTAGTTGCTGTCCTTCATTACTTTGCTTGCAAAGAGACTATGGGGGCTGCACTGATTGGGGGCGTCGTCCTGCTCCAGCTGAATCGGAGGACACAGAGACACAGAGAGAGAGTGGCAATGATGGCCAGACGGAGGAGGGCCAACAGGTGTATGTACAGGAGAGCTTACCCTCCCAGGGTATATCGTGAACAGCTCTCCTACCTTCATATGTCTGAGGAGCTGTGTTTGCGAAGGCTGCAATTCAGCAAGGAGGTGGTCACTGAGCTCTGTCACCTGCTGCAGCCAGATCTGCAGCCTCAACTGAGGTCAAGGACGTCTCTGTCGGTGGCAGTGAAGGTCACAGTGGCTCTCAACTTCTACGCTACTGGTTCATTTCAAGCTGCTGCTGGGGACCTCGGCAATATCTCCCAGTTCGCGGTGCATTGCTGCATTCGGCAGGTCACAAATGCCCTCTTTAAAAGGAGACGAGAGTTCATCTCTTTCCCCATGACCCCAGACAAGCAGCGTGACCGCGCTCTGGGCTTTGCGAGGGTAGCGGGCTTCCCCATGGTGCAGGGCGCCATTGACTGCACGCATGTGGCTTTGCGTGCTCCGCATGAGAATGCCGAGGAATTCCGGAACAGAAAGGGGTTCCATTCCTTGAATGTTCAGTTGGTCTGTGACCACAGACAGCTGATACTCGCTGTCAATGCCCACTATCCTGGCAGCTGCCACGATGCTTTTATCCTGCGCCAGACTACTGTGGCAGAACTTTTCGAGGCACCGCATCAGCCAGTTGGTTGGCTTCTCGGGGACAAGGGGTATGCATTGAGCACCTGGCTGATGACACCGCTCCGTACGCCCAACACCCCTGCTGAGCTGCGGTACAATGAGAGCCATCAAGCTACCAGGAACATAATTGAGCGCACAATCGGCGTGCTGAAGCAACGGTTCCGCTGTCTCGACCATTCTGGAGGAGCCCTGCAGTACTCGCCTGAGCGAGTATCCAACTTCGTAGTTGTGTGCTGCATGTTGCTTAACATGGCAATCCTCAGGACCCAGCCAATGCCACCAGGCCTTGGAGCACCACCAGAGGAGGAGGAGGAAGAGGAGGAAGAGGACGAGGAGGATGATCATCAGCAGCACCAAGGCGGGAGGGCGGCCCACAATGGTGAAACTGCAAGGGCCGTCCGTCAACGGCTAATAGCAAGCCGCTTCTAGGGCCCCTGCTGTGGAAATGGCTTCTGCCATTGCTAACAACATCAATGAACCCAGCACGCAACCCCGAAGCCGGCCAAGGCACCAATAATTCCAACCACCAACCATGTATATTTTGAATACAGAAACTTATTTATTTTACAAACTCTGTGTGTGTCAATTCCTCATGACAAACTCATAGAAATAAACACAAAAAAACAGTCAATAACATAACTGGTTCTCACAACCTGGAGATAATGTCCAAAACACTAAACAAAAGTTGGACCATGAACCTCGACCTTTAATAAAAAAATGACCAGCATTTTGTCACACCTCCTACTTTTTGCCTTTCGAGGGTGATCTCCTTCCCTTGCGCACTTCCCCCCTTCTAACGCTACTGCTCCTCCGTAATGGGACCTCAGTGGCTGCAGCAAGGCTGGTGGAAGGCTGCTGCTCGTCAGACCCTGACACTGCAGATGCCCCTGAAGGACGGCCTCGACCAGTTCTGGGCCTGGAGGGCCCGGCTGCAGACTGCACCAAACTCTGCATGGGCGGCAGCAGTCTGTCCTACAGGCGGTGGCAAGTGCAGTGGAGAAGTGACAGTGTTGGCAGCAGGAATGCTGTCATCGTGAGAGAGGACAACAATTCCCTGCTCGCCCGACACACTGGCACTCCCACGGGGCAGCACTTCAGCATCCGGAGCAATCTGCTGGAGAACAGATTGCTGACCTGCTGCGGCGCGGTGACAGCCCCGGGGACATGTGAACGAACCATCGAGGTTGGCAGCAGTCTGTGCTCGCGTGGCCTCAATCTGAGTCTGCATGAGAGCAGTCAGAGATGGGATCACGGCAGCCAGTGACTGAATTGCAGCACTAAGCGTTAGTGTGGCATCCGCCTGTGCTACATCGAAGTGCTCCACACTCCTTGCCAGTGATTCAATGCATTCGGGCACCCTTCCCACTGCACCCATGAGGTCAGTGTGCATGTCCACCGCCTGGGTGTTCATTTCTGCGATCAGCCGCTCCTCCTCTGCGTCCATTGCAGTAGGAGTGTCTGGCATACTCTCCCTCTGGGGAGAAGGCCCCCGTTCTTCCCTACCCCCATGGCGTTGCTGCAGCCCGCTGGGTCCCGGAGCTTCACCCTCATCAGACCCTTCCCCCCTGCTCCCCTCCAGGGAAGGCGTGTTCCCAGTGTGGGCATGGGCTTCCTCGGGAGAGGGTGGCACTGATGCTCCGGCTTCCTCTTCCTCCTCGGCTGCAGCTTCACTCCCAGTGGCAGCTTCAGGGCCCGTCTCCTCAGCTGGTGAATCACCATCTGAAAGCAGGAATGTACAAGAGTGGCTTTAGCGTGAGGACAGGGTGGCAGTAAGGGAGGAATAAGTGCAGCGAGTTAGCAAGTTGGATTGAAAGTGTCAAAGGCTGGTGTTGTGAGGGACAAGTGGAAGGACAGAGGACAAAAAGGTGATGACCTTACCATTGCTGTCCAGAACGGGGTCGGCGTCTCCAGTGGCGACGGGACCGATCACCCGGCTTGCCACAATCCTGTGGATGCGCTCCTCAAGATCGCTGAGGGGTTGCAGCTGAGGCCGCCCTCCACCTGTCCGTTGCTGCTGTCTCCGATTATGCGCCAGCTCGGCCTGTAATAAAAAGGACAGCATCTGAGTAAATATACAGCCATGGTCTTGCCTGATGTGCCTCCCATAGGTGAATAGCCCTTAGTGTATGCAGCCATGGTCTTGCCTGATGTGCCTCCCATAGGTGAATAGCCCTTACTGTATGCAGCCATGGTCTTGCCTTATGTGCCTCCCATAGGTGAATAGCCCTTACTGTATGCAAAGTGTGGAATGTGTGTGTGTGTTTCATGAAAGGGCCATAGGTGTTGGATGAGTGTTGTGCATTGGGGTTTTAAGACCCTCTGGCCATAGAGTGAGGTTGAGATGGAGGGATGGAGAGGTATTGAGAAAAAGCCACTCACCCTGACGACCCGAGTGAGGTCGTTGAACTTTTTGCGGCATTGAGTATGGGTCCTGGGCACCATGCTCCTGGAGGGGACGCTCTGAGCCACCTCCCTCCACACTCTTCTGAACTCGCGTGGCAAAGGCCTCCTGCCACTCTCAGGGAAGAGTATACATCTTCTGCGCTCCAGCGCGCCAACCAGAGCATCCAAGGCCCGCTCGGTGAAGCGATGAGCTCGTTCTCTCACCCTCTCCATCCTTGGCAGCAAAATGGATTCACAGGTCTCTCCAGGCCGAGATTCAAGGCTGCAATGAGCAGGGTGTGGCTGGGGAGCAAGTTGCCCCCCCCCCCGCTTTAAGAAGTGGCCGGCGCCAGTGTGTCTGTGTTCCCTCGCTAACTGGCAGCAGCTGCGCTGCGCTCGCACACTGAGTTAGCGCCTCACTGCTCGGCCTTTGCGCCTTAAGACAGGTGTGCAGCGCCTGATTTAGCGCTCCACTCACCTCCCGGGGCGGTAAAAGTGAAGTTTCCAGTCAGTGGCGATAATTAGCGCCAGGTGCTAATATTTGCGTCCAGACGATATTTGCGCCCCAAATGGGGCGCGACCTAATTTCCCCCCATTGTCTCTGATAATTCTGAGCCAAACAGTGACTGTTTCTGATAATTCAGAGCCAGACAATGGGCGTTTGTGATAATTCAAACCCAGACTGCGGGTGTTTCTGATAAGTCGGACGCAGACAGCGGGTGTTTGTGATAATTTATCCCCAGCGAGTGGTTGTTTCTGATAAGTCAGCCCCAGACATTGAATGTTTCTGAAAATTCAGACGAAGGCAGTGTGTGTTTCAGTTAATTCAGACCCAGACATTGGGTGTTCCTGATAATTCAGACCCAGACAGTGGGTGTTTCTGATAACTCAGAGCCAGACAGTGGATGTTTCTGATAATTCAGACCCAGAAAGTCATTGTTCTGATAATTCAGAGCCCGACAGTTGCTTCTGAAAATTCAGACCCGGTTTTTCCGATAAGTCAGTCACAGAGACGTGGTGTTTCTGATAATTCAGGCGCAGACAGAGTGTGTTTGTGACATTTCAGCCCCAGAGAGTGGTAGTTTCTGAGAAGTGAGCACCAGACATTGAGTGTTTCGGACAATTCAGACCCAGACAGTGTGTGTTTCGGATAAGTCAGACCAAGTCAGGGGGGTTTCTGATAATTCAGACCCAGACAGTGGGAGTTTCGGAAAAATCAGATTAAGACAGTACATTTTTCTGATAATTCAGTCCCAGACAGTGCACGTTTCTGATCAATTAGACACAGACAGTGGTTGTTGTTGATAATTCAGACGCAGACAAAGCGTGTTTCTGATAATTCAGACCCAGAGAGTGGTTATTTCTGATAATTCAGACACAGACAGAGGTTGTTTCTGATCATTCAGACTGAGACAGCGGGTGTTTCTGATAATTCAGAGCCAGACAGTGGGTGTTTATGATAAATCAGCCGCAGACAGTGGGTGTTTCTGATAATTCAGACTCAGACAGTGGGTATTTCTGATAAAGCGCATGCGGACAGTGGGTGTTTCTGAAAATTCAAAACCAGACAGTGGAATTTTCTGATAATTCAGTCCCAGAGAGTGGGTGTTTCTGATAATTGCGACCCAGACAGATGGTGTTTGTGATAATTCAGCCCCCGAGAATGGTTGTTTCTGATAAGTCAGCCCCAGACACTGAGAGTTTCTGAAAATTCAGACGAAGGCTGTCTGTGTATGTGATAATTCAGACCAAGACAGTTGGGTTTCTGATAATTCAGACCCAGACAGTGTGTGTTTCTGATAAGTCAGACCCAGACAGTGGGGGATTCTGATAATTCAGACCCAGACAGTGGGTGTTTCTGATAAGTCAGACACAGAACTTGGGCGTTGCTGATAATTCAGACAGAGACAGTGGGAGTTCTGAAACATCAGACTCAGACAGTGCATTTTTCTGATAATTCAGTCCCAGACAGTGGGCGTTTCTGATAAATTAGACGCAGACAGTGGGTGTTGTTGATAATTCAGACGCAGACAAAGCGTGTTTCTGATAATTCAGACCCAGAGAGTGGAAGTTTCTGATAATTCAAACCGTGACAGAGGTTGTTTCTGATAATTCAGACCGAGACAGTGGGTGTTTCTGATAATTCAGAGCCAGACAGTGGGTATTTCTGCGAATCAGACACAGACAGTGGGTGTTTATTATAATTCAGACCCAGACAGTGGGTGTTGCTGATAATTCAGACTCAGAATGTGGGTGTTTCTGATAAAGCGCATGTAGACAGTGGGTGTTTCTGAAAATTCAGAAAAAGACAGTGGATTTTTATTATAATTCAGTCCCAGAGAGTGGATGTTTCTGATAATTGAGACCCAGACAGAGGGTGTTTGTGCTAATTCAGGCCCCGAGAATGGTTGTTTCTGATAAGTCAGCCCCAGACACTGAGTGTTTCTGAAAATTCAGTCGAAGTCTGTGTGTGTTTCTGATAAGTCAGACCCAGACATTGGGTATTTCTGATAATTGAGACCAAGACACTGGGTGTTTATGATAAGTCAGACGCAGACAGTGGGTGTTTCTGATAATTCAGACCCAGACAGTGGATGTTTCTGATAATTCAGACCCAGACTGTTGGTGTTTCTGTAAATACAGACCCAGACAGTGCGTGTTTCTAATAAGTCAGACCCAGACAGTGGGCGTTTCTGATAAGTCAGATGCAGACAGTGGGTGTTGTTGATAATTCAGACGCTGACAGAGCGTGTTTCTGATAATTGAGAGCCAGACTGTGGGTGTTTCTGATAATTCAGATGCAGACATTGGGAGTTTCTGATTATTCAGATGCAGACATTATGAGTTTCTGATAATTCAGACCCAAGCAGATTGCCGTTCTGAAAATTCAGACCGAGGCAGCGGTTGATACTGATAATTTAGATATAGACAGTGCGAACTTCGGATAATTCGTATTCAGGTGGTGGGTGTTTATGTTAATTCAGACCCAGGCAGTTGGCGTCGATGATAATTCAGACCCAGAAAGTCATTGGGGTAAAAATCCAGTTGGTTGCGCCTCCCGTTAGTGCCTTAAGAGGGCGCTAATGGGGCGCAAAGCCGCTAACGCCCGGGCGCAGCGATGTTTGCGCCGCTCGGGAACTTAACTAGAGATTGTGCGGCGGCGCTAAACCTTACCGCTGCGACCACCTGCGCGCGCAGTTTGTGACGTCATTCCATGGTGCAACGCCCTTGTGGCGCCCCGGAGCGGAAATTGAGTGGCGCCCCCTGCCTTACCGCCTGGCGCATCCAACGACCAGAAGACTGGAACGCTATCAATCGCTGTGGGGCTGGGGGGGGCGCTATTTAAAGGGGGCCTCTTCCTGTCTTTTTCTGTGGTGGACATTTTTGCACCACTCGTTCTGAGAGAGAGAGAGAGATTCGGAGAGAGAGAAAGAGAGACTTCTGCATTGACTCAACGCTTTGTGAGATAGTTTTGCCGACTGATCCTAACTTCGCTAGTACTTTAGTTGCTGTCCTTCATTACTTTGCTTGCAAAGAGACTATGGGGGCTGCACTGATTGGGGGCGTCGTCCTGCTCCAGCTGAATCGGAGGACACAGAGACACAGAGAGAGAGTGGCAATGATGGCCAGACGGAGGAGGGCCAACAGGTGTATGTACAGGAGAGCTTACCCTCCCAGGGTATATCGTGAACAGCTCTCCTACCTTCATATGTCTGAGGAGCTGTGTTTGCGAAGGCTGCAATTCAGCAAGGAGGTGGTCACTGAGCTCTGTCACCTGCTGCAGCCAGATCTGCAGCCTCAACTGAGGTCAAGGACGTCTCTGTCGGTGGCAGTGAAGGTCACAGTGGCTCTCAACTTCTACGCTACTGGTTCATTTCAAGCTGCTGCTGGGGACCTCGGCAATATCTCCCAGTTCGCGGTGCATTGCTGCATTCGGCAGGTCACAAATGCCCTCTTTAAAAGGAGACGAGAGTTCATCTCTTTCCCCATGACCCCAGACAAGCAGCGTGACCGCGCTCTGGGCTTTGCGAGGGTAGCGGGCTTCCCCATGGTGCAGGGCGCCATTGACTGCACGCATGTGGCTTTGCGTGCTCCGCATGAGAATGCCGAGGAATTCCGGAACAGAAAGGGGTTCCATTCCTTGAATGTTCAGTTGGTCTGTGACCACAGACAGCTGATACTCGCTGTCAATGCCCACTATCCTGGCAGCTGCCACGATGCTTTTATCCTGCGCCAGACTACTGTGGCAGAACTTTTCGAGGCACCGCATCAGCCAGTTGGTTGGCTTCTCGGGGACAAGGGGTATGCATTGAGCACCTGGCTGATGACACCGCTCCGTACGCCCAACACCCCTGCTGAGCTGCGGTACAATGAGAGCCATCAAGCTACCAGGAACATAATTGAGCGCACAATCGGCGTGCTGAAGCAACGGTTCCGCTGTCTCGACCATTCTGGAGGAGCCCTGCAGTACTCGCCTGAGCGAGTATCCAACTTCGTAGTTGTGTGCTGCATGTTGCTTAACATGGCAATCCTCAGGACCCAGCCAATGCCACCAGGCCTTGGAGCACCACCAGAGGAGGAGGAGGAAGAGGAGGAAGAGGACGAGGAGGATGATCATCAGCAGCACCAAGGCGGGAGGGCGGCCCACAATGGTGAAACTGCAAGGGCCGTCCGTCAACGGCTAATAGCAAGCCGCTTCTAGGGCCCCTGCTGTGGAAATGGCTTCTGCCATTGCTAACAACATCAATGAACCCAGCACGCAACCCCGAAGCCGGCCAAGGCACCAATAATTCCAACCACCAACCATGTATATTTTGAATACAGAAACTTATTTATTTTACAAACTCTGTGTGTGTCAATTCCTCATGACAAACTCATAGAAATAAACACAAAAAAACAGTCAATAACATAACTGGTTCTCACAACCTGGAGATAATGTCCAAAACACTAAACAAAAGTTGGACCATGAACCTCGACCTTTAATAAAAAAATGACCAGCATTTTGTCACACCTCCTACTTTTTGCCTTTCGAGGGTGATCTCCTTCCCTTGCGCACTTCCCCCCTTCTAACGCTACTGCTCCTCCGTAATGGGACCTCAGTGGCTGCAGCAAGGCTGGTGGAAGGCTGCTGCTCGTCAGACCCTGACACTGCAGATGCCCCTGAAGGACGGCCTCGACCAGTTCTGGGCCTGGAGGGCCCGGCTGCAGACTGCACCAAACTCTGCATGGGCGGCAGCAGTCTGTCCTACAGGCGGTGGCAAGTGCAGTGGAGAAGTGACAGTGTTGGCAGCAGGAATGCTGTCATCGTGAGAGAGGACAACAATTCCCTGCTCGCCCGACACACTGGCACTCCCACGGGGCAGCACTTCAGCATCCGGAGCAATCTGCTGGAGAACAGATTGCTGACCTGCTGCGGCGCGGTGACAGCCCCGGGGACATGTGAACGAACCATCGAGGTTGGCAGCAGTCTGTGCTCGCGTGGCCTCAATCTGAGTCTGCATGAGAGCAGTCAGAGATGGGATCACGGCAGCCAGTGACTGAATTGCAGCACTAAGCGTTAGTGTGGCATCCGCCTGTGCTACATCGAAGTGCTCCACACTCCTTGCCAGTGATTCAATGCATTCGGGCACCCTTCCCACTGCACCCATGAGGTCAGTGTGCATGTCCACCGCCTGGGTGTTCATTTCTGCGATCAGCCGCTCCTCCTCTGCGTCCATTGCAGTAGGAGTGTCTGGCATACTCTCCCTCTGGGGAGAAGGCCCACGTTCTTCCCTACCCCCATGGCGTTGCTGCAGCCCGCTGGGTCCCGGAGCTTCACCCTCATCAGACCCTTCCCCCCTGCTCCCCTCCAGGGAAGGCGTGTTCCCAGTGTGGGCATGGGCTTCCTCGGGAGAGGGTGGCACTGATGCTCCGGCTTCCTCTTCCTCCTCGGCTGCAGCTTCACTCCCAGTGGCAGCTTCAGGGCCCGTCTCCTCAGCTGGTGAATCACCATCTGAAAGCAGGAATGTACAAGAGTGGCTTTAGCGTGAGGACAGGGTGGCAGTAAGGGAGGAATAAGTGCAGCGAGTTAGCAAGTTGGATTGAAAGTGTCAAAGGCTGGTGTTGTGAGGGACAAGTGGAAGGACAGAGGACAAAAAGGTGATGACCTTACCATTGCTGTCCAGAACGGGGTCGGCGTCTCCAGTGCCGACGGGACCGATCACCCGGCTTGCCACAATCCTGTGGATGCGCTCCTCAAGATCGCTGAGGGGTTGCAGCTGAGGCCGCCCTCCACCTGTCCGTTGCTGCTGTCTCCGATTATGCGCCAGCTCGGCCTGTAATAAAAAGGACAGCATCTGAGTAAATATACAGCCATGGTCTTGCCTGATGTGCCTCCCATAGGTGAATAGCCCTTAGTGTATGCAGCCATGGTCTTGCCTGATGTGCCTCCCATAGGTGAATAGCCCTTACTGTATGCAGCCATGGTCTTGCCTTATGTGCCTCCCATAGGTGAATAGCCCTTACTGTATGCAAAGTGTGGAATGTGTGTGTGTGTTTCATGAAAGGGCCATAGGTGTTGGATGAGTGTTGTGCATTGGGGTTTTAAGACCCTCTGGCCATAGAGTGAGGTTGAGATGGAAGGATGGAGAGGTATTGAGAAAAAGCCACTCACCCTGACGACCCGAGTGAGGTCGTTGAACTTTTTGCGGCATTGAGTATGGGTCCTGGGCACCATGCTCCTGGAGGGGACGCTCTGAGCCACCTCCCTCCACACTCTTCTGAACTCGCGTGGCAAAGGCCTCCTGCCACTCTCAGGGAAGAGTATACATCTTCTGCGCTCCAGCGCGCCAACCAGAGCATCCAAGGCCCGCTCGGTGAAGCGATGAGCTCGTTCTCTCACCCTCTCCATCCTTGGCAGCAAAATTGATTCACAGGTCTCTCCAGGCCGAGATTCAAGGCTGCAATGAGCAGGGTGTGGCTGGGGAGCAAGTTGCCCCCCCCCCCCCGCTTTAAGAAGTGGCCGGCGCCAGTGTGTCTGTGTTCCCTCGCTAACTGGCAGCAGCTGCGCTGCGCTCGCACACTGAGTTAGCGCCTCACTGCTCGGCCTTTGCGCCTTAAGACAGGTGTGCAGCGCCTGATTTAGCCCTCCACTCACCTCCCGGGGCGGTAAAAGTGAAGTTTCCAGTCAGTGGCGATAATTAGCGCCAGGTGCTAATATTTGCGTCCAGACGATATTTGCGCCCCAAATGGGGCGCGACCTAATTTCCCCCCATTGTCTCTGATAATTCTGAGCCAAACAGTGACTGTTTCTGATAATTCAGAGCCAGACAATGGGCGTTTGTGATAATTCAAACCCAGACTGCGGGTGTTTCTGATAAGTCGGACGCAGACAGCGGGTGTTTGTGATAATTTATCCCCAGCGAGTGGTTGTTTCTGATAAGTCAGCCCCAGACATTGAATGTTTCTGAAAATTCAGACGAAGGCAGTGTGTGTTTCAGTTAATTCAGACCCAGACATTGGGTGTTCCTGATAATTCAGACCCAGACAGTGGGTGTTTCTGATAACTCAGAGCCAGACAGTGGATGTTTCTGATAATTCAGACCCAGAAAGTCATTGTTCTGATAATTCAGAGCCCGACAGTTGCTTCTGAAAATTCAGACCCGGTTTTTCCGATAAGTCAGTCACAGAGACGGGGTGTTTCTGATAATTCAGGCGCAGACAGAGTGTGTTTGTGACATTTCAGCCCCAGAGAGTGGTAGTTTCTGAGAAGTGAGCACCAGACATTGAGTGTTTCGGACAATTCAGACGCAGACAGAGTGTGTTTCTGATAATTCAGACGCAGACAGTGATTGTTTCAAACAATTCAGACCCAGACAGTGTGTGTTTCGGATAAGTCAGACCAAGTCAGGGGGGTTTCTGATAATTCAGACCCAGACAGTGGGAGTTTCGGAAAAATCAGATTAAGACAGTACATTTTTCTGATAATTCAGTCCCAGACAGTGCACGTTTCTGATCAATTAGACACAGACAGTGGTTGTTGTTGATAATTCAGACGCAGACAAAGCGTGTTTCTGATAATTCAGACCCAGAGAGTGGTTATTTCTGATAATTCAGACACAGACAGAGGTTGTTTCTGATCATTCAGACTGAGACAGCGGGTGTTTCTGATAATTCAGAGCCAGACAGTGGGTGTTTATGATAAATCAGCCGCAGACAGTGGGTGTTTCTGATAATTCAGACTCAGACAGTGGGTATTTCTGATAAAGCGCATGCGGACAGTGGGTGTTTCTGAAAATTCAAAACCAGACAGTGGAATTTTCTGATAATTCAGTCCCAGAGAGTGGGTGTTTCTGATAATTGCGACCCAGACAGATGGTGTTTGTGATAATTCAGCCCCCGAGAATGGTTGTTTCTGATAAGTCAGCCCCAGACACTGAGAGTTTCTGAAAATTCAGACGAAGGCTGTCTGTGTATCTGATAATTCAGACCAAGACAGTTGGGTTTCTGATAATTCAGACCCAGACAGTGTGTGTTTCTGATAAGTCAGACCCAGACAGTGGGGGATTCTGATAATTCAGACCCAGACAGTGGGTGTTTCTGATAAGTCAGACACAGAACTTGGGCGTTGCCGATAATTCAGACAGAGACAGTGGGAGTTCTGAAACATCAGACTCAGACAGTGCATTTTTCTGATAATTCAGTCCCAGACAGTGGGCGTTTCTGATAAATTAGACGCAGACAGTGGGTGTTGTTGATAATTCAGACGCAGACAAAGCGTGTTTCTGATAATTCAGACCCAGAGAGTGGAAGTTTCTGATAATTCAAACCGTGACAGAGGTTGTTTCTGATAATTCAGACCGAGACAGTGGGTGTTTCTGATAATTCAGAGCCAGACAGTGGGTATTTCTGCGAATCAGACACAGACAGTGGGTGTTTATTATAATTCAGACCCAGACAGTGGGTGTTGCTGATAATTCAGACTCAGAATGTGGGTGTTTCTGATAAAGCGCATGTAGACAGTGGGTGTTTCTGAAAATTCAGAAAAAGACAGTGGATTTTTATTATAATTCAGTCCCAGAGAGTGGATGTTTCTGATAATTGAGACCCAGACAGAGGGTGTTTGTGCTAATTCAGGCCCCGAGAATGGTTGTTTCTGATAAGTCAGCCCCAGACACTGAGTGTTTCTGAAAATTCAGTCGAAGTCTGTGTGTGTTTCTGATAAGTCAGACCCAGACATTGGGTTTTTCTGATAATTGAGACCCAGACACTGGGTGTTTATGATAAGTCAGACGCAGACAGTGGGTGTTTCTGATAATTCAGACCCAGACAGTGGATGTTTCTGATAATTCAGAACCAGACAGTGGGTGTTTCTGACAATTCATACCCAGACATTGGGTGTTTGTGATAATTCAGACCCAGGCAGTGTGTCTTTCTGATAATTTAGACCCAGAAAGTCATTGTTCTGGTAATTCAGAATCAGACAGTTGCTTCTGAAAATTCAGACCCAGACAGTAGATTTTTCCGATAATTCATTCCCAGAGTCGTGGTGTTTCTGATCATACAGACCCAGACAGTGGGTGTTTCTGATGATTCATAACCCAGACATTGGGTGTTTCTGATAAGTCAGATGCAGACAGTGCATGTTTCTGATAATTCAGAGCCAGACAGTGGAAGTTTCTGATAAATCAGAACCAGACAGTGGATGTTTCTGATAATTCAGTCCCAGAATCTCATTGTTCTGATAATTCAGATCCCGACAGTTGCTTCTGAAAATTCAGACCCGGTTTTTCCTATAAGTCAGTCACAGAGACTGGGTGTTTCTGATAATTCAGGCCCAGACAGAGTATGTTTGTGACATTTCAGCCCCAGAGACTGGTTGTTTCTGATAAGTGAGCCCCAGACATTGAGTGTTTCTGACAATTCAGACGCAGACAGAGTGTGTTTCTGATAAATCAGACGCAGACAGTGATTGTTTCAGACAATTCAGACCCAGACAGTGTTAGTTTCGGATAAGTCAGACTAAGGCAGTGGGGGTTTCTGATAATTCAGACCCAGACAGAGGGTGTTTGTGATAATTCAGCCTCAGAGAATGTTTGTTTCTGATAAGTCAGCCCCAGACAATGAGTGTTTCTGAAAATTCAGACGAAGGCAGTTTGTGTTTCTGATAATTCAGACCCAGACAGTGGGTGTTTCTGATAAGTCAGACCCAGACATTGAGAGTTTTGGATAATTCAGCCCTAGACAGTGGCTGTTTCTGATAAATCAGACGCAGACAGTGGGTGATTCTGATAATTCAGACCCAGAGAGTGTGTCTTGCTGATACGTCAGACTCAGACATTGGGTGTTTCTGATAATTCATACCCAGACAGTGGGCGTTTCTGATATGTCAGATGCAGACAGTGGCTCTTTCTGATAAAATGCATGTAGACAGTGAGTGTTCCTGAAAATTCAGAACCAGACAGTGGATTTTTCTGATAATTCAGTCCAGAGAGTGGGTGTTTCTGATAATTGAGACCCAGACAGAGGGTGTTTGTGATAATTCAGGCCCCGAGAATGGTTGTTTCTGATAAGTCAGCCCCAGACACTGAGTGTTTCTGAAAATTCAGACCAAGTCTGTGTGTGTTTCTGTTCAGTCAGACGCAGACAGTGGGAGTTTCGGAAAAATCAGACTAAGACAGTGCATTTTTCTGATAATTCAGTCCCAGACAGTGGGCGTTTCTGATCAATTTGACACAGACAGTGGGTGTTGTTGATAATTCAGACGAAGACAAAGCGTGTTGCTGATAATTCAGACACAGAGAGTGGTTATTTCTGATAATTCAGTCACAGACAGAGGTTGTTTCTGATCATTCAGACCGAGACAGTGGGTGTTTCTGATAATTCAGAGCCAGACAGTGGGTGTTTATGATAAATCAGCCGCAGACAGTGGGTGTTTCTAATAATTCAGACTCAGACAGTGGGAGTTTCTGATAAAGCGAATGCAGACAGTGGGTGTTTCTGAAAATTCAAAACCAGACAGTGGATTTTTCTGATAATTCAGTCCCAGAGAGTGGGTGTTTCTGATAATTGAGACCCAGACAGATGGTGTTTGTGATAATTCAGCCCCCGAGAATGGTTGTTTCTGATAAGTCAGCCCCAGACACTGAGTGTTTCTGAAAATTCAGTCGAAGGCTGTCTGTGTTTCTGATAATTCAGACAAAGGCAGTGGGGTTTCTGATAATTCAGAGCCAGAAGTTTGTGTTTCTGATAAGTCAGACCCAGACAGTGGGGGATTCTGATAATTCAGACCCGGACAGTGGTTGTTTCTGATAAGTCAGACACAGAACTTGGGCGTTGCTGATAATTCAGACAGAGACAGTGGGAGTTTCTGAAACAGCAGACCCAAACAGTGCATTTTTCTGATAATTCAGTCCCAGACAGTGGGCGTTTCTGATAAATTAGACGCAGACAGTGGGTGTTGTTGATAATTCAGACGCAGACAAAGCGTGTTTCTGATAATTCAGACCCAGAGAGTGGTAGTTTCTGATAATTCAAACCGTGACAGAGGTTGTTTCTGATAATTCAGAACGAGACAGTGGGTGTTTCTGATAATTCAGAGCCAGACAGTGGGTATTTCTGCCAATCAGACACAGACAGTGGGTGTTTATGATAATTCAGACCCAGAGAGTGTGTGTTTCTGATACGTCAGACTCAGACATTGGGTGTTTCTGATAATTCATAACCCAGACAGTGGGCGTTTCTGATAAGTCAGATGCAGACAGTGGGTGTTTCTGATAAAGCGCATGTAGACAGTGGGTGTTCCTGAAAATTCAGAACCAGACAGTGGATTTTTCTGATAATTCAGTCCAGAGAGTGGGTGTTTCTGATAATTGAGACCCAGACAGAGGGTGTTTGTGATAATTCAGGCCCCGAGAATGGTTGTTTCTGATAAGTCAGCCCCAGACACTGAGTGTTTCTGAAAATTCAGACGAAGTCTGTTTGTGTTTCTGTTAAGTCAGACGCAGACAGTGGGAGTTTCGGAAAAATCAGACTAAGACAGTGCATTTTTCTGATAATTCAGTCCCAGACAGTGGGCGTTTCTGATCAATTAGACACAGACAGTGGGTGTTGTTGATAATTCAGACGAAGACAAAGCGTGTTGCTGATAATTCAGACACAGAGAGTGGTTATTTCTGATAATTCAGTCACAGACAGAGGTTGTTTCTGATCATTCAGACCGAGACAGTGGGTGTTTCTGATAATTCAGAGCCAGACAGTGGGTGTTTATGATAAATCAGCCGCAGACAGTGGGTGTTTCTAATAATTCAGACTCAGACAGTGGGAGTTTCTGATAAAGCGAATGCAGACAGTGGGTGTTTCTGAAAATTCAAAACCAGACAGTGGATTTTTCTGATAATTCAGTCCCAGAGAGTGGGTGTTTCTGATAATTGAGACCCAGACAGATGGTGTTTGTGATAATTCAGCCCCCGAGAATGGTTGTTTCTGATAAGTCAGCCCCAGACACAGAGTGTTTCTGAAAATTCAGACGAAGGCTGACTGTGTTTCTGATAATTCAGACAAAGGCAGTGGGGTTTCTGATAATTCAGAGCCAGAAGTTTGTGTTTCTGATAAGTCAGACCCAGACAGTGGGGGATTCTGATAATTCAGACCCGGACAGTGGTTGTTTCTGATAAGTCAGACACAGAACTTGGGCGTTGCTGATAATTCAGACAGAGACAGTGGGAGTTTCTGAAACAGCAGACCCAAACAGTGCATTTTTCTGATAATTCAGTCCCAGACAGTGGGCGTTTCTGATAAATTAGACGCAGACAGTGGGTGTTGTTGATAATTCAGACGCAGACAAAGCGTGTTTCTGATAATTCAGACCCAGAGAGTGGTAGTTTCTGATAATTCAAACCGTGACAGAGGTTGTTTCTGATAATTCAGAACGAGACAGTGGGTGTTTCTGATAATTCAGAGCCAGACAGTGGGTATTTCTGCCAATCAGACACAGACAGTGGGTGTTTATGATAATTCAGACCCAGAGAGTGTGTGTTTCTGATACGTCAGACTCAGACATTGGGTGTTTCTGATAATTCATAACCCAGACAGTGGGCGTTTCTGATAAGTCAGATGCAGACAGTGGGTGTTTCTGATAAAGCGCATGTAGACAGTGGGTGTTCCTGAAAATTCAGAACCAGACAGTGGATTTTTCTGATAATTCAGTCCAGAGAGTGGGTGTTTCTGATAATTGAGACCCAGACAGAGGGTGTTTGTGATAATTCAGTCCCCGAGAATGGTTGTTTCTAATAAGTCAGCCCCAGACACTGAGTGTTTCTGAAAATTCAGACGAAGTCTGTGTGTGTTTCTATTAAGTCAGACCCAGACAGTGGATGTTTCTGATAATTCAGACCCAGACAGTGGGTGTTTCTGATAAGTGAGACGCAGACAGTGGGTGTTTCTGATAAGTCAGACGCAGGCAGTGGATTTTTCAGGTAATTCAGAACCAGACAGTGGATGTTTCTGACAATTCATACCCAGACATTGGGTGTTTGTGATAATTCAGACCCAGGCAGTGTGTATTTTCTGATAATTCAGACCCAGAAAGACATTGTTCTGATAATTCAGGGTCAGAAAGTTCCTTCTGAAAATTCAGACCCAGACAGTGGATTTTTCCGTCAATTCATTCCCAGAGACGTGGTGTTTCTGATCATACAGACCCAGACAGTGGGTGTTTCTGATAAGACACACCCAGACATAGGATGTTTCTGATAATTCAGAACCAGACAGCGGATGTTTATGATAATTCAGGCCCAGAAAGTCATGGTTCTGAAAATTCAGAGCCCGACAGTTGCTTCCGAAAATTCAGACCCGGATTTTCCGATAAGTCAGTCACAGAGACGGGCTGTTTCTGATAATTCAGGCCCAGACAGAGTGTGTTTGTGACATTTCAGCCCCAGAGAGTGGTTGATTCTGATAAGTGAGCCCCAGACATTGAGTGTTTCTGACAATTCAGACGAAGTCTGTGTGTGTTTCTGTTAAGTCAGACCCGGACAGTGGGTGTTTCTGATAATTCAGACCCAGACAGTGTGTGTTTCTGATAAGTCAGACGCAGACAATGGGTGTTTCTGATAAGTCAGACGCAGACAGTGGGTGTTTCTGATAAGTCAGACGCAGACAGTGGATGTTTCTGATAATTCAGACCCAAAAAGTCATGGTTCTGATAATTCAGAGCCCGACAGTTGCTTCTGAAATTTCAGACCCGGTTATTCCGATAAGTCTGTCACAGAGACGGGGTGTTTCTGATAATTCAGGCCCAGACAGAGTGTGTTTGTGACATTTCAGCCCCAGAGAGTGGTTGATTCTGATAAGTGAACCCCAGACATTGAATGTTTCTGACAATTCAGACGCAGACAGAGTGTGTTTCTGATAATTCAGACTTAGACTGTGATTGTTTCAGACAATTCAGACCCAGACAGTGTGTGTTTCGGATAAGTCAGACCAAGGCAGTGGGGGTTTCTGATAATTCAGACGCAGACAGTGGCAGTGTCTGATAAGTCAGTCGCTGAACGTGGGTGTTTCTGATAATTCAGTCACAGACCTTGAGCGTTTCTGATAATTCAGACCAAGACAGTGGGAGTTTCTGAAAAATCAGACCGAGACAGTACATTTTTCTGATAATTCAGTCCCAGACAGTGGGTGTTGTTGATAATTCAGACGCAGACAGTGTGTGTTTCTGATAATTCAGACCCAGACAGAGGTTGTTTCTGATAATTCAGACCGAATCAGTGGGTGTTTCTGATAATTCAGAGCCAGACAGTTTGGTGTTTATGATAATTCAGCTGCAGACTGTGGGTGTTTCTTAAAATTCAGACTCAGACAGTGGGTGTTTCTGATAAAGCGGAGGCAGACAGTGGGTGTTCCTGAAAAATCAAAACCAGACAGTGGATTTTTCTGATAATTCAGTCCCAGAGAGTGGGTGTTTCTGATAATTGAGACCCAGACAGATGGTGTTCGTGATAATTCAGCCCCCGAGAATGGTTGTTTCTGATAAGTCAGCCCCAGACACTGAGTGTTTCTGAAAATTCAGACGAAGGTTGTCTGTGTTTCTGATAATTCAGACAAAGGCAGTGGGGTTTCTGATAATTCAGAGCCAGAAGTTTGTGTTTCTGATAAGTCAGACCCAGACAGTGGGGGATTCTGATAATTCAGACCCGGACAGTGGTTGTTTCTGATAATTCAGACCCAGACTGTGTGTGTTTCTGATAAGTCAGACGCAGACAATGGGTGTTTCTGATAAGTCAGACGCAGACAGTGGGTGTTTCTGATAAGTCAGACGCAGACAGTGGATGTTTCTGATAAGTCAGACGCAGACAGTGGATGTTTCTGATAATTCAGACTCAGACAGTGGTTGTTTCTGACAATTCATACCCAGACATTGAGTGTTTCTGACAATTCAGACGAAGTCTGTGTGTGTTTCTGTTAAGTCAGACCCGGACAGTGGGTGTTTGTGATAATTCAGCTCCAGAGAATGTTTGTTTCTGATAAGTCAGCCCCAGACAATGAGAGCTTCTGAAAATTCAGACGAAGGCAGTTTGTGTTTCTGATAATTCAGACCCAGACAATGGGTGTTTCTGATAAGTCAGACCCAGACATTGAGTGTTTCGGATAATTCAGCCCTAGACGGTGACTGTTTCTGATAAGTCAGACCCAGACATTGAGTGTTTCGGATAATTCAGCCCTAGACGGTGACTGTTTCTGATAAGTCAGACGCAGACAGTGGATGTTTCTGATCATTCAGAACCAGACAGTGGGTGTTTCTGACAATTCAAACCCAGACATTGGGTGTTTGTGATAATTCAGACCCAGGCAGTGTGTGTTTCTGATAATTCAGGCCCAGAAAGTCATTGTTCTGATAAATCAGAGTCAGACAGTTGGTTCTGAAAATTCAGACCCAGACAATGGATTTTTCCGATAATTCATTCCCAGAGACCGGGTGTTTCTGATCATACAAACCCAGACAATGGGTGTTTCTGATAAGACACTCCCAGACATTGTGTGTTTTGAATAATTCAGCCCCAGAGAGTGTGTGATTCTGATAATTCAGACGCAGAGAGTGGGGGTTTCTGATATTACAGACCTAGACAGAGGGTGTTTGTGATATTTCAGCTCCAGAGAATGTTTGTTTCTGATAAGTCAGCCCCAGACAATGAGAGCTTCCTAAAATTCAGACGAAGGTAGTTTGTGTTTCTGATAATTCAGACCCAGACATTGAGTGTTTCGGATAATTCAGCCCTAGACGGTGACTGTTTCTGATAAGTCAGACGCAGACAATGGGTGATTCTGATAATTCATAACCCAGACAGTGGGCGTTTCTGATAATTTAGACGCAGACAGTGGGTGTTGTTGACATTTCAGACGCAGACAAAACGCGTTTCTGATGATTCAGACCCAGAGAGAGGTTGTTTCTGATAATTCAGACCGAGGCAGAGTTTGTTTCTGATAATTCAGACCGAGACAGTGGGTGTTTCTGATAAGTCAGAGCCAGACAGTGGGTGTTTCTGATAATTCAGACCCAGGCAGTGGGTGTTTCTGATAATTCAGACTCAGAATGTGGGTGTTTCTGATAAAGCGCATGTAGACAGTGGGTGTTTCTGAAAATTCAGAAAAAGACAGTGGATTTTTATTATAATTCAGTCCCAGAGAGTGGATGTTTCTGATAATTGAGACCCAGACAGAGGGTGTTTGTGCTAATTCAGGCCCCGAGAATGTTTGTTTCTGATAAGTCAGCCCCAGACACTGAGTGTTTCTGAAAATTCAGTCGAAGTCTGTGTGTGTTTCTGATAAGTCAGACCCAGACATTGGGTTTTTCTGATAATTGAGACCCAGACACTGGGTGTTTATGATAAGTCAGACGCAGACAGTGGGTGTTTCTGATAATTCAGACCCAGACAGTGGATGTTTCTGATAATTCAGAACCAGACAGTGGGTGTTTCTGACAATTCATACCCAGACATTGGGTGTTTGTGATAATTCAGACCCAGGCAGTGTGTCTTTCTGATAATTTAGACCCAGAAAGTCATTGTTCTGGTAATTCAGAATCAGACAGTTGCTTCTAAAAATTCAGACCCAGACAGAAGATTTTTCCGAAAATTCATTCCCAGAGTCGTGGTGTTTCTGATCATACAGACCCAGACAGTGGGTGTTTCTGATGATTCATAACCCAGACATTGGGTGTTTCTGATAAGTCAGATGCAGACAGTGCATGTTTCTGATAATTCAGAGCCAGACAGTGGAAGTTTCTGATAAATCAGAACCAGACAGTGGATGTTTCTGATAATTCAGTCCCAGAATCTCATTGTTCTGATAATTCAGATCCCGACAGTTGCTTCTGAAAATTCAGACCCGGTTTTTCCTATAAGTCAGTCACAAAGACTGGGTGTTTCTGATAATTCAGGCCCAGACAGAGTATGTTTGTGACATTTCAGCCCCAGAGACTGGTTGTTTCTGATAAGTGAGCCCCAGACATTGAGTGTTTCTGACAATTCAGACGCAGACAGAGTGTGTTTCTGATAAATCAGACGCAGACAGTGATTGTTTCAGACAATTCAGACCCAGACAGTGTTAGTTTCGGATAAGTCAGACTAAGGCAGTGGGGGTTTCTGATAATTCAGACCCAGACAGAGGGTGTTTGTGATAATTCAGCCTCAGAGAATGTT
Organism: Squalus acanthias; assembly: GCA_030390025.1. NCBI lineage: Eukaryota > Metazoa > Chordata > Chondrichthyes > Squaliformes > Squalidae > Squalus > Squalus acanthias. The sequence continues at coordinate 92,474 of JASTWF010000703.1, forward strand.
TGTTTCTGATAAGTCAGCCCCAGACAATGAGTGTTTCTGAAAATTCAGACGAAGGCAGTTTGTGTTTCTGATAATTCAGACCCAGACAGTGGGTGTTTCTGATAAGTCAGACCCAGACATTGAGTGTTTTGGATAATTCAGCCCTAGACAGTGGCTGTTTCTGATAAATCAGACGCAGACAGTGGGTGATTCTGATAATTCAGAGCCAGAGAGTGTGTCTTGCTGATACGTCAGACTCAGACATTGGGTGTTTCTGATAATTCATACCCAGACAGTGGGCGTTTCTGATATGTCAGATGCAGACAGTGGCTCTTTCTGATAAAATGCATGTAGACAGTGAGTGTTCCTGAAAATTCAGAACCAGACAGTGGATTTTTCTGATAATTCAGTCCAGAGAGTGGGTGTTTCTGATAATTGAGACCCAGACAGAGGGTGTTTGTGATAATTCAGGCCCCGAGAATGGTTGTTTCTGATAAGTCAGCCCCAGACACTGAGTGTTTCTGAAAATTCAGACGAAGTCTGTGTGTGTTTCTGTTAAGTCAGACGCAGACAGTGGGAGTTTCGGAAAAATCAGACTAAGACAGTGCATTTTTCTGATAATTCAGTCCCAGACAGTGGGCGTTTCTGATCAATTAGACACAGACAGTGGGTGTTGTTGATAATTCAGACGAAGACAAAGCGTGTTGCTGATAATTCAGACACAGAGAGTGGTTATTTCTGATAATTCAGTTACAGACAGAGGTTGTTTCTGATCATTCAGACCGAGACAGTGGGTGTTTCTGATAATTCAGAGCCAGACAGTGGGTGTTTATGATAAATCAGCCGCAGACAGTGGGTGTTTCTAATAATTCAGACTCAGACAGTGGGAGTTTCTGATAAAGCGAATGCAGACAGTGGGTGTTTCTGAAAATTCAAAACCAGACAGTGGATTTTTCTGATAATTCAGTCCCAGAGAGTGGGTGTTTCTGATAATTGAGACCCAGACAGATGGTGTTTGTGATAATTCAGCCCCCGAGAATGGTTGTTTCTGATAAGTCAGCCCCAGACACTGAGTGTTTCTGAAAATTCAGACGAAGGCTGTCTGTGTTTCTGATAATTCAGACAAAGGCAGTGGGGTTTCTGATAATTCAGAGCCAGAAGTTTGTGTTTCTGATAAGTCAGACCCAGACAGTGGGGGATTCTGATAATTCAGACCCGGACAGTGGTTGTTTCTGATAAGTCAGACACAGAACTTGGGCGTTGCTGATAATTCAGACAGAGACAGTGGGAGTTTCTGAAACAGCAGACCCAAACAGTGCATTTTTCTGATAATTCAGTCCCAGACAGTGGGCGTTTCTGATAAATTAGACGCAGACAGTGGGTGTTGTTGATAATTCAGACGCAGACAAAGCGTGTTTCTGATAATTCAGACCCAGAGAGTGGTAGTTTCTGATAATTCAAACCGTGACAGTGGTTGTTTCTGATAATTCAGAACGAGACAGTGGGTGTTTCTGATAATTCAGAGCCAGACAGTGGGTATTTCTGCCAATCAGACACAGACAGTGGGTGTTTATGATAATTCAGACCCAGAGAGTGTGTGTTTCTGATACGTCAGACTCAGACATTGGGTGTTTCTGATAATTCATAACCCAGACAGTGGGCGTTTCTGATAAGTCAGATGCAGACAGTGGGTGTTTCTGATAAAGCGCATGTAGACAGTGGGTGTTCCTGAAAATTCAGAACCAGACAGTGCATTTTTCTGATAATTCAGTCCCAGACAGTGGGCGTTTCTGATCAATTAGACACAGACAGTGGGTGTTGTTGATAATTCAGACGAAGACAAAGCGTGTTGCTGATAATTCAGACACAGAGAGTGGTTATTTCTGATAATTCAGTCACAGACAGAGGTTGTTTCTGATCATTCAGACCGAGACAGTGGGTGTTTCTGATAATTCAGAGCCAGACAGTGGGTGTTTATGATAAATCAGCCGCAGACAGTGGGTGTTTCTAATAATTCAGACTCAGACAGTGGGAGTTTCTGATAAAGCGAATGCAGACAGTGGGTGTTCCTGAAAATTCAGAACCAGACAGTGGATTTTTCTGATAATTCAGTCCAGAGAGTGGGTGTTTCTGATAATTGAGACCCAGACAGAGGGTGTTTGTGATAATTCAGTCCCCGAGAATGGTTGTTTCTAATAAGTCAGCCCCAGACACTGAGTGTTTCTGAAAATTCAGACGAAGTCTGTGTGTGTTTCTATTAAGTTAGACCCAGACAGTGGATGTTTCTGATAATTCAGACCCAGACAGTGGGTGTTTCTGATAAGTGAGACGCAGACAGTGGGTGTTTCTGATAAGTCAGACGCAGGCAGTGGATTTTTCAGGTAATTCAGAACCAGACAGTGGATGTTTCTGACAATTCATACCCAGACATTGGGTGTTTGTGATAATTCAGACCCAGGCAGTGTGTATTTTCTGATAATTCAGACCCAGAAAGACATTGTTCTGATAATTCAGGGTCAGAAAGTTCCTTCTGAAAATTCAGACCCAGACAGTGGATTTTTCCGTCAATTCATTCCCAGAGACGTGGTGTTTCTGATCATACAGACCCAGACAGTGGGTGTTTCTGATAAGACACACCCAGACATAGGATGTTTCTGATAATTCAGAACCAGACAGTGGATGTTTATGATAATTCAGGCCCAGAAAGTCATGGTTCTGAAAATTCAGAGCCCGACAGTTGCTTCCGAAAATTCAGACCCGGATTTTCCGATAAGTCAGTCACAGAGACGGGCTGTTTCTGATAATTCAGGCCCAGACAGAGTGTGTTTGTGACATTTCAGCCCCAGAGAGTGGTTGATTCTGATAAGTGAGCCCCAGACATTGAGTGTTTCTGACAATTCAGACGAAGTCTGTGTGTGTTTCTGTTAAGTCAGACCCGGACAGTGGGTGTTTCTGATAATTCAGACCCAGACAGTGTGTGTTTCTGATAAGTCAGACGCAGACAATGGGTGTTTCTGATAAGTCAGACGCAGACAGTGGGTGTTTCTGATAAGTCAGACGCAGACAGTGGATGTTTCTGATAATTCAGACCCAAAAAGTCATGGTTCTGATAATTCAGAGCCCGACAGTTGCTTCTGAAATTTCAGACCCGGTTATTCCGATAAGTCTGTCACAGAGACGGGGTGTTTCTGATAATTCAGGCCCAGACAGAGTGTGTTTGTGACATTTCAGCCCCAGAGAGTGGTTGATTCTGATAAGTGAACCCCAGACATTGAATGTTTCTGACAATTCAGACGCAGACAGAGTGTGTTTCTGATAATTCAGACTTAGACTGTGATTGTTTCAGACAATTCAGACCCAGACAGTGTGTGTTTCGGATAAGTCAGACCAAGGCAGTGGGGGTTTCTGATAATTCAGACGCAGACAGTGGCAGTGTCTGATAAGTCAGTCGCTGAACGTGGGTGTTTCTGATAATTCAGTCACAGACCTTGAGCGTTTCTGATAATTCAGACCAAGACAGTGGGAGTTTCTGAAAAATCAGACCGAGACAGTACATTTTTCTGATAATTCAGTCCCAGACAGTGGGTGTTGTTGATAATTCAGACGCAGACAGTGTGTGTTTCTGATAATTCAGACCCAGACAGAGGTTGTTTCTGATAATTCAGACCGAATCAGTGGGTGTTTCTGATAATTCAGAGCCAGACAGTTTGGTGTTTATGATAATTCAGCTGCAGACTGTGGGTGTTTCTTAAAATTCAGACTCAGACAGTGGGTGTTTCTGATAAAGCGCAGGCAGACAGTGGGTGTTCCTGAAAAATCAAAACCAGACAGTGGATTTTTCTGATAATTCAGTCCCAGAGAGTGGGTGTTTCTGATAATTGAGACCCAGACAGATGGTGTTCGTGATAATTCAGCCCCCGAGAATGGTTGTTTCTGATAAGTCAGCCCCAGACACTGAGTGTTTCTGAAAATTCAGACGAAGGCTGTCTGTGTTTCTGATAATTCAGACAAAGGCAGTGGGGTTTCTGATAATTCAGAGCCAGAAGTTTGTGTTGCTGATAAGTCAGACCCAGACAGTGGGGGATTCTGATAATTCAGACCCGGACAGTGGTTGTTTCTGATAAGTCAGACACAGAACTTGGGCGTTGCTGATAATTCAGACAGAGACAGTGGGAGTTTCTGAAACAGCAGACTCAAACAGTGCATTTTTCTGATAATTCAGTCCCAGACAGTGGGCGTTTCTGATAAATTAGACGCAGACAGTGGGTGTTGTTGATAATTCAGACGCAGGCAAAGCGTGTTTCTGATAATTCAGACCCAGAGAGTGGTAGTTTCTGATAATTCAAACCGTGACAGAGGTTGTTTCTGATAATTCAGAACGAGACAGTGGGTGTTTCTGATAATTCAGAGCCAGACAGTGGGTATTTCTGCCAATCAGACACAGACAGTGGGTGTTTATGATAATTCAGACCCCGAGAGTGTGTTTTTCTGATACGTCAGACTCAGACATTGGGTGTTTCTGATAATTCATAACCCAGACAGTGGGCGTTTCTGATAAGTCAGATGCAGACAGTGGGTGTTTCTGATAAAGCGCATGTAGACAGTGGGTGTTCCTGAAAATTCAGAACCAGACAGTGGATTTTTCTGATAATTCAGTCCAGAGAGTGGGTGTTTCTGATAATTGAGACCCAGACAGAGGGTGTTTGTGATAATTCAGTCCCCGAGAATGGAAGTTTCTAATAAGTCAGCCCCAGACACTGAGTGTTTCTGAAAATTCAGACGAAGTCTGTGTGTGTTTCTGTTAAGTCAGACCCAGACAGTGGGTGTTTCTGATAATTCAGAACGAGACAGTGGGTGTTTCTGATAATTCAGAGCCAGACAGTGGGTATTTCTGCCAATCAGACACAGACAGTGGGTGTTTATGATAATTCAGACCCAGAGAGTGTGTGTTTCTGATACGTCAGACTCAGACATTGGGTGTTTCTGATAATTCATAACCCAGACAGTGGGCGTTTCTGATAAGTCAGATGCAGACAGTGGGTGTTTCTGATAAAGCGCATGTAGACAGTGGGTGTTCCTGAAAATTCAGAACCAGACAGTGGATTTTTCTGAAAATTCAGTCCAGAGAGTGGGTGTTTCTGATAATTGAGACCCAGACAGAGGGTGTTTGTGATAATTCAGTCCCCGAGAATGGTTGTTTCTAATAAGTCAGCCCCAGACACTGAGTGTTTCTGAAAATTCAGACGAAGTCTGTGTGTGTTTCTGTTAAGTCAGACCCAGACAGTGGGTGTTTCTGATAATTCAGACCCAGACAGTGGGTGTTTCTGATAAGTGAGACGCAGACAGTGGGTGTTTCTGACAATTCAGACGAAGTCTGTGTGTGTTTCTGTTAAGTCAGACCCGGACAGTGGGTGTTTCTGATAATTCAGACCCAGACAGTGTGTGTTTCTGATAAGTCAGACGCAGACAATGGGTGTTTCTGATAAGTCAGACGCAGACAGTGGGTGTTTCTGATAAGTCAGACGCAGACAGTGGATGTTTCTGATAAGTCAGACGCAGACAGTGGATGTTTCTGATAATTCAGACTCAGACAGTGGTTGTTTCTGACAATTCATACCCAGACATTGAGTGTTTCTGACAATTCAGACGAAGTCTGTGTGTGTTTCTGTTAAGTCAGACCCGGACAGTGGGTGTTTGTGATAATTCAGCTCCAGAGAATGTTTGTTTCTGATAAGTCAGCCCCAGACAATGAGAGCTTCTGAAAATTCAGACGAAGGCAGTTTGTGTTTCTGATAATTCAGACCCAGACAATGGGTGTTTCTGATAAGTCAGACCCAGACATTGAGTGTTTCGGATAATTCAGCCCTAGACGGTGACTGTTTCTGATAAGTCAGACCCAGACATTGAGTGTTTCGGATAATTCAGCCCTAGACGGTGACTGTTTCTGATAAGTCAGACGCAGACAGTGGATGTTTCTGATCATTCAGAACCAGACAGTGGGTGTTTCTGACAATTCAAACCCAGACATTGGGTGTTTGTGATAATTCAGACCCAGGCAGTGTGTGTTTCTGATAATTCAGGCCCAGAAAGTCATTGTTCTGATAAATCAGAGTCAGACAGTTGCTTCTGAAAATTCAGACCCAGACAATGGATTTTTCCGATAATTCATTCCCAGAGACCGGGTGTTTCTGATCATACAGACCCAGACAGTGGGTGTTTCTGATAAGACACTCCCAGACATTGTGTGTTTTGAATAATTCAGCCCCAGAGAGTGTGTGATTCTGATAATTCAGACCCAGACAGTGTGTGTTTCTGATAAGTCAGACGCAGACAATGGGTGTTTCTGATAAGTCAGACGCAGACAGTGGGTGTTTCTGATAAGTCAGACGCAGACAGTGGATGTTTCTGATAAGTCAGACGCAGACAGTGGATGTTTCTGATAATTCAGACTCAGACAGTGGTTGTTTCTGACAATTCATACCCAGACATTGAGTGTTTCTGACAATTCAGACGAAGTCTGTGTGTGTTTCTGTTAAGTCAGACCCGGACAGTGGGTGTTTGTGATAATTCAGCTCCAGAGAATGTTTGTTTCTGATAAGTCAGCCCCAGACAATGAGAGCTACTGAAAATTCAGACGAAGGCAGTTTGTGTTTCTGATAATTCAGACCCAGACAATGGGTGTTTCTGATAAGTCAGACCCAGACATTGAGTGTTTCGGATAATTCAGCCCTAGACGGTGACTGTTTCTGATAAGTCAGACCCAGACATTGAGTGTTTCGGATAATTCAGCCCTAGACGGTGACTGTTTCTGATAAGTCAGACGCAGACAGTGGATGTTTCTGATCATTCAGAACCAGACAGTGGGTGTTTCTGACAATTCAAACCCAGACATTGGGTGTTTGTGATAATTCAGACCCAGGCAGTGTGTGTTTCTGATAATTCAGGCCCAGAAAGTCATTGTTCTGATAAATCAGAGTCAGACAGTTGCTTCTGAAAATTCAGACCCAGACAATGGATTTTTCCGATAATTCATTCCCAGAGACCGGGTGTTTCTGATCATACAGACCCAGACAGTGGGTGTTTCTGATAAGACACTCCCAGACATTGTGTGTTTTGAATAATTCAGCCCCAGAGAGTGTGTGATTCTGATAATTCAGACGCAGAGAGTGGGGGTTTCTGATATTACAGACCCAGACAGAGGGTGTTTGTGATATTTCAGCTCCAGAGAATGTTTGTTTCTGATAAGTCAGCCCCAGACAATGAGAGCTTCCTAAAATTCAGACGAAGGTAGTTTGGGTTTCTGATAATTCAGACCCAGACATTGAGTGTTTCGGATAATTCAGCCCTAGACGGTGACTGTTTCTGATAAGTCAGACGCAGACAATGGGTGATTCTGATAATTCATAACCCAGACAGTGGGCGTTTCTGATAATTTAGACGCAGACAGTGGGTGTTGTTGACATTTCAGACGCAGACAAAACGCGTTTCTGATGATTCAGACCCAGAGAGAGGTTGTTTCTGATAATTCAGACCGAGGCAGAGTTTGTTTCTGATAATTCAGACCGAGACAGTGGGTGTTTCTGATAATTCAGAGCCAGACAGTGGGTGTTTCTGATAATTCAGACCCAGGCAGTGGGTGTTTCTGATAATTCAGACTCAGAATGTGGGTGTTTCTGATAAAGCGCATGTAGACAGTGGGTGTTTCTGAAAATTCAGAAAAAGACAGTGGATTTTTATTATAATTCAGTCCCAGAGAGTGGATGTTTCTGATAATTGAGACCCAGACAGAGGGTGTTTGTGCTAATTCAGGCCCCGAGAATGTTTGTTTCTGATAAGTCAGCCCCAGACACTGAGTGTTTCTGAAAATTCAGTCGAAGTCTGTGTGTGTTTCTGATAAGTCAGACCCAGACATTGGGTTTTTCTGATAATTGAGACCCAGACACTGTGTGTTTTTCTTATAATTCAGACCCAGAAAGACATTGTTCTGATAATTCAGGGTCAGAAAGTTCCTTCTGAAAATTCAGACCCAGACTGCGGATTTTTCCGTCAATTCTTTCCCAGAGACGTGGTGTTTCTGATCATACAGACCCAGACAGTGGGTGTTTCTGATAAGACACACCCAGACATAGGATGTTTCTGATAATTCAGAACCAGACAGTGGATGTTTATGATAATTCAGGCCCAGAAAGTCATGGTTCTGAAAATTCAGAGCCCGACAGTTGCTTCCGAAAATTCAGACCCGGATTTTCCGATAAGTCTGTCACAGAGACGGGCTGTTTCTGATAATTCAGAGCCAGACAGAGTGTGTTTGTGACATTTCAGCCCCAGAGAGTGGTTGATTCTGATAAGTGAACCCCAGACATTGAGTGTTTCTGACAATTCAGACGAAGTCTGTGTGTGTTTCTGTTAAGTCAGACCCGGGCAGTGGGTGTTTCTGATAATTCAGACCCAGACAGTGGGTGTTTCTGATAAGTCAGACGCAGACAGTGGATGTTTCTGATAATTCAGAACCAGACAGTGGGTGTTTCTGACAATTCATACCCAGACATTGAGTGTTTCTGACAATTCAGACGAAGTCTGTGTGTGTTTCTGTTAAGTCAGACCCGGACAGTGGGTGTTTGTGATAATTCAGCTCCAGAGAATGTTTGTTTCTGATAAGTCAGCCCCAGACAATGAGAGCTTCTGAAAATTCAGACGAAGGCAGTTTGTGTTTCTGATAATTCAGATCTAGACAATGGGTGTTTCTGATAAGTCAGACGCAAACATTGGGTGTTTCTGATAATTCATAACCCAGACAGTGGATGTTTCTGATCATTCAGAACCAGACAGTGGGTGTTTCTGACAATTCATACCCAGACATTGGGTGTTTGTGATAATTCAGACCCAGGCAGTCTGTGTTTCTGATAATTCAGGCCCAGAAAGTCATTGTTCTGATAAATCAGAGTCAGACAGTTGCTTCTGAAAATTCAGACCCAGACAATGGATTTTTCCGATAATTCATTCCCAGAGACCGGGTGTTTCTGATCATACAGACCCAGACAGTGGGTGTTTCTGATAAGACACTCCCAGACATTGTGTGTTTTGAATAATTCAGCCCCAGACAGTGAATGTTTCTGATAATTCAGACCCAGAAAGTCATGGTTCTGATAATTCAGAGCCCGACAGTTGCTTCCGATAATTCAGACCCGGATTTTCCGATAAGTCAGTCACAGAGACGGGGTGTTTCTGATAATTCAGAACCAGACAGAGTGTGTTTGTGACATTTCAGCCCCAGAGAGTGATTGATTCTGATAACTGAGCCCCAGACATTGAGAGTTTCTGACAATTCAGACGCAGACAGAGTGTGTTTCTGATAATTCTGATGCGGACAGTGATTGTTTCAGAAAATTCATACCCAGACAGTGTGGGGTAGAAATTAGGTCGTGCCCCATTTGGGGCGCAAATATCGTCTGGACGCAAATATTAGCGCCTGGCGCTAATTATCGGCACTGACTGGAAACTTCACTTTTACCGCCCCGGGAGGTGAGTGGAGCGCTAAAGCAGGCGCTTCACACCTGTCTTAAGGCGCAAAGTCAAGGAGTGAGGCGCTAACTCAGAGCGCTGGCGAAGCTCATGTAATGTCAGTCAGCAATGGAACACACACACAATGGCACGGGCCAGCTCTTAAAGGGGATGGTTAACCTTGCTTTCCATCCACATCCTGTTCATTGCAGCCTTGAATCTCGGCCTGGAGAGACTTGCACATCAAATGTGCTGGAAAGAACAATGGAGAGTACCAGGCAAAGAGCTCAGAGTGCAGCTCCCGCAGTCTCTGCTAAATCGATACAAGGAAGGGCAAATCAAAATGAACCTGCAAAGTGCTGCTCAGTACCCAAAACTCCTTCACACAACGTTGAATCTCTCCAGAAGTCTCTCCCTCTCTCTCTCAGAATGCGTAGTTCAAAAATGCCACCAACAATAAAAGACAGGAAGAGGCCCCCTTTAAATAGCGGCCCCCCCAGCCCCACAGCGATTGATACCGTTCCAGTCTTCTGGTCGTTGCCAGCGTCAGGCGGTAAGGCAGGGGGCGCCACTCAATTTCCGCTCCGGGGCGCCACAAGGGCGTTGCACCATGGAATGACGTCACAATCTGCGCGCGCAGGTGGTCGCAGCGGTAAAGTTTAGCGCCGCCGCAGAATGTCTAGTTAAGTTCCTGAGCGGCGCAAACATCGCTGCACCCGGGCGTTAGCGGCTTTGCGCCCCATTAGCGCCCTCTTAAGGTGCTAACGGGAGGCGCAACCAACTGAATTTTTACCCCTGAGTGTTTCTAAAAAATTCAAACGAAGGCTGTCTGTGTTTCTGATAATTCAGACCAAGCAAGTGGGGTTTCTGATAATTCAGACCCAGACAATCTGTGTTTCTGATAAGTCAGACCCAGTCAGTGGGGGTTTCTGATAATTCAGACCCAGACAATGGATATTTCTGATAATTCAGACCCAGACAGTGGATGTTTCTGATCATTCAGAACCAGACAGTGGATGTTTCTGATAATTCAGACCCAGAAAGTCATGGTTCTGATAATTCAGAGCCCGACAGTTGCTTCCGATAATTCTGACCCGGATTTTCCGATAAGTCAGTCACAGAGACAGGGTGTTTCTGATAATTCAGGCCCAGACAGAGTGTGTTTGTGACATTTCAGCCCCAGAGAGTGGTTGATTCTGATAAGTGAGCCCCAGACATTGAGTGTTTCTGACAATTCAGATGCAGACAGAGTGTGTTTCTGATAATTCAAACGCAGACAGTAATTGTTTCAGACAATTCATACCCAGACACTGGTGTTTCAGATAATTCAGACGCAGGCAGTGGGGGTTTCTGATAATTCAGAGCCAGACAGTGGTTGTTTCTGATAAGTCAGTCGCTGACAGTGGGTGTTTCTGATAATTCAGTCACAGACCTTGGGCATTTCTGATAATTCAGACCCAGACAGTGGGTGTTTCTGATAATTCAGACTCAGACAGTGGGTGTTTCTGATAAAGGGCACGTAGACAGTGGGTGTTTCTGAAAATTCAGAACCAGACAGTGAATTTTTCTGATAATTCAGTCCCAGAGAGTGAGTGTTTTTGATAATTGAGACCCAGACAGAGGGTGGTTGTTAATTCAGGCCCCGAGAATGGTTGTTTCTGATAAGTCAGCCCCAGACACTGAGTTTTTCTCTAAATTCAGACGAAGTCTGTGTGTGTTTCTGTTAAGTCAAACCCAGACAGTGGGTGTTTCTGATAATTCAGACCCAGACAGTGTGTGTTTCTGATAAGCCAGACGCAGACAATGTGTGATTCTGATAATTCAGACCCAGAGAGTGGTTGTTTCTGATAATTCAGACCAAGACAGAGGTTGTTTCTGATAATTCAGACTGAGACAGTGAGTGTTTCTGATAATTCAGAGCCAGACAGTGGGTGTTTCTGATAATTCAGACTCAGTCAGTGAGTGTTTCTGATAAAGCGCATGTAGACAGTGGGTGTTTCTGAAAATTCAGTCACATACCTTGGGCGTTTCTGATAATTCAGACCAAGACAGTGGGAGTTTCTGAAAAATCAGACCAAGACAGTACATTTTTCTGATAATTCAGGCCCAGACAGTGGGCGTGTCTTCTAAATTAGACACAGATAGTGGGTGTTGTTGATAATTCAGACGAAGACAAAGCGTGTTTCTGATAATTCAGACCCAGAGAGTGAATATTTCTGATAATTCACACCCAGACAGAGGTTGTTTCTGATAATTCAGACCGAGACAGTGGGTGTTTCTGATAATTCAGAGCCAGACAGTGGGTGTTTCTGATAATTCAGTCACAGACAGTGGGTGTTTCTGATAATTCAGACTCAGACAGTGGGTGTTTCTGATAAAGCGGATGCAGACAGTGGGTGTTTCTGAAAATTCAAAACCAGACAGTGGATTTTTCTGGTAATTCACTCCCAGAGAGTGGGTGTTTCTGATAATTGAGACACAGAGAGAGGTTGTTTGTGATAATTCAGCCACCGAGAATGGTTGTTTCTGATAAGTCAGACCCAGACAGTGGGGGTTTCTGATAATTCAGACCCAGACAGTGGTTGTTTCTGATAAGTCAGTCGCTGACAGTGGGTGTTTCTGATAATTCAGTCACAGACCTTTGCCGTTTCTGAAAAATCAGACCAAGACAGTACGTTTTTCTGAAAATTCAGTCCCATACAGTGGGCGTGTCTGATAAATTAGACGCAGACAGTGGGTGTTGTTGATAATTCAGACGCAGACAAAGCGTGTTTCTGATAATTCAGACCCAGAGACTGGATATTTCAGATAATTCAGACCCCACAGTACGTTTTTCTGATAATTCTGTCCCAGACAGTGGGCGTGTCTGATAAATTAGACGCAGACAGTGGGTGTTGTTGATAATTCAGACGCAGACAAAGCATGTTTCTGATAATTCAGACCCAGAGAGTGGATATTTCTGATAATTCAGACCCAGACAGTAGTTGTTTCTAATAAATCAGACCCAGACAGTGGGTGTTTCTGATAATTCAGAGCCAGACAGTGGGTGTTTCTGATAATTTAGCCGCAGACAGTGGATGTTTCTGATAATTCAGACACAGACAGTGAGCGTTTCTGATAAAGCGGATGCAGACAGTGGGTGTTTCTGAAAATTCAAAACCAGACAGTGGATATTTCAGATAATTCACTCCCAGAGAGTGGGTGTTTCTGATAATTGAGACCCAGACAGAGGTTGTTTGTGATAATTCAGCCCCCGAGAATGGTTGTTTCTGATAATTCAGAGCCAGACAGTGGGTGTTTCTGATAATTCAGCCGCAGACAGTGGTTGTTTCTGACAAGTCACGCTGACAGTGGGTGTTTCTGATAATTCAGACACACACCTTGGGCTTTTCTGATAATTCAGACCAAGGCAGTGGGGGTTTCTGAAACATCAGACCCAGACAGTGCATCTTTCTGATAATTCAGTCCAAGACAGTGGGCGTTTCTGATTAATTAGATGCAGACAGTGGGTGTTTCTGATAATTCAGGCCCAGACAGAGTGTGTTTGTGACATTTTAGCCCCAGAGAGTGGTTGATTCTGATAAGTGAGCCCCAGACATTGTGTGTTTCTAACAATTCAGACGCAGACAGAGAGTGTTTATTTTAATTCAGACGCAGACTGTGATTGTTTCAGACAATTCAGACCCAGACAGTGTGTGTTTCGGATAAGTCAGTCCAAGGCAGGTGGGTTTTCTGATAATTCAGACCCAGACAGTGGTTGTTTCTATTAAGTCAGTCGCTGACAGTGGGTGTTTCTGATAATTCAGTCACAGACCTTTGCCGTTTCTGAAAAATCAGACCAAGACAGTACGTTTTTCTGAAAATTCAGTCCCAGACAGTGGGCGTGTCTGATAAATTAGACGCAGACAGTGGGTGTTGTTGATAATTCAGTCACAGACAAAGCCTGTTTCTGATAATTCAGACACAGAGACTGGATATTTCTGATAATTCAGACCCAGACAGTACGTTTTTCTGATAATTCAGTCCCAGACAGTGGGCGTGTCTGATAAATTAGATGCAGACAGTGGGTGTTGTTGTTAATTCAGACGCAGACAAAGCGTGCTTCGGATAATTCAGACCCAGAGAGTGGATATTTCTGATAATTCAGACCCAGACAGAGGTTGTTTCTAATAATTCAGACCGAGACAGTGGGTGTTTCTGATAATTCTGAACCAGACAGTGGTGTTTCTGAAAATTCATACCCAGACATATGGTGTTTGTGATAATTCAGACCCAGGCAGTGTGTGTTTCTGATAATTCAGACCCAGAAAGTCATTGTTCTGATGATTCAGTGTCAGACAGTTGCTTCTGAAAATTCAGACACAGACAGTGGATTTCTCCGATAATTCGTTCCCAGAGACGGGGTGTTTCTAATCATACAGACCCAGACAGTTGGTGTTTCTGATAAGACATATCCAGACATTGGATGTTTCTGATAATTCAGAGCCAGACTGTGGATGTTTCTGATAATTCAGACCCAAAAAGTCATGGTTCTGATAATTCAGAGCCCGACAGTTGCTTCTGAAATTTCAGACCCGGTTATTCCGATAAGTCTGTCACAGAGACGGGGTGTTTCTGATAATTCAGGCCCAGACAGAGTGTGTTTGTGACATTTCAGCCCCAGAGAGTGGTTGATTCTGATATGTGAACCCCAGACATTGAGTGTTTCTGACAATTCAGACGCAGACAGAGTGTGTTTCTGATAATTCAGACTTAGACTGTGATTGTTTCAGACAATTCAGACCCAGACAGTGTGTGTTTCGGATAAGTCAGACCAAGGCAGTGGGGGTTTCTGATAATTCAGACGCAGACCTTGAGCGTTTCTGATAATTCAGACCAAGACAGTGGGAGTTTCTGAAAAATCAGACCGAGACAGTACATTTTTCTGATAATTCAGTCCCAGACAGTGGGTGTTGTTGATAATTCAGACGCAGACAGTGTGTGTTTCTGATAATTCAGACCCAGACAGAGGTTGTTTCTGATAATTCAGACCGAATCAGTGGGTGTTTCTGATAATTCAGAGCCAGACAGTTTGGTGTTTATGATAATTCAGCTGCAGACTGTGGGTGTTTCTTAAAATTCAGACTCAGACAGTGGGTGTTTCTGTTAAAGCGGAGGCAGACAGTGGGTGTTCCTGAAAAATCAAAACCAGACAGTGGATTTTTCTGATAATTCAGTCCCAGAGAGTGGGTGTTTCTGATAATTGAGACCCAGACAGATGGTGTTTGTGATAATTCAGCCCCCGAGAATGGTTGTTTCTGATAAGTCAGCCCCAGACACTGAGTGTCTCTGAAAATTCAGACAAAGTCTGTGTTTGTTTCTGTTAAGTCAGACCCGGACAGTGGGTGTTTCTGATAATTCAAACCCAGACAGTGGGTGTTTCTGATAAGTCAGCTCCAGACATTGAGTGTTTCGGATAATTCAGCCCTAGACAGTGGTTGTTTCTGATAAGTCAGACGCAGACTGTGTGTGTTTCCGAAAATTCAGACCCAGCCAGTGGGTGTTTGTGATTATTCAGAACCAGAAAGACATTGTTCGGATAATTCAGAGCCAGACTGTTGCTTCGAAAAATTCAGACCCGGACAATGGATTTTTCGGTAATTCAGTCCCAGAGACGGTGTTTTTCTGTTAACTTAGGCCCAGACAGCGGGTGTTTGTGACATTTCAGAACAGAGAATAGTTGTTTCTGATAAGTGAGCCCCAGACATTGAGTGTTTCGGAAAATTCAGCCCGAGACAGTAGGTGTTTCTGATAATTCAGACCCAGAGATTGTGAGTTTCTGATATGTCAGACCCAGGGAGTGGGGTTTTCTGATACGTCAGACTCAGACATTGGGTGTTTCGGATAATTCAGCCACAGGCAGTGTGCGTTTCTGATAAGCCAGACGCAGACAGTGTGTGATTCTGATAATTCAGACGCAGACAGTGAGTGTTTTGACAATTCAGACCAGACAGTGTGTGTTTCTGATAAGTTAGACCCAGAGAGTGGGGTTTTCTAATATTACAGACCCAGACAGAGGGTGTTTGTGATAATTCAGCCCCAGAGAATGTTTGTTTCTGATAAGTCAGCCCCAGAAAATGTGTGTTTCTGAAAATTCAGAAGAAGGCAGTTTGTCTTTCTGATAATTCAGACGCAGACAGTTGGTGTTTCTGATAATTCAGAGCCAGACAGTGGATGTTTCTGATAAAATAGTAACAGACAGTGGCTGTTTCTGATAATTCACCATCTGAAAGCAGGGAGGTACAAGAGTGGCTTTAGCGTGAGGAAAGGGTGGCAGTAAGGGAGGAATAATTGCAGCAAGTTAGCAAGTTGGATTGAAAGTGTCAAAGGCTGGTGTTGTGAGGGACAAGTGGAAGGACAGAGGACAAAAAGGTGATGACTTTACCATTGCTGTCCAGAACGGGGTCGGCGTCTCCAGTGGCGGCGGGACCGATCACCCGGCTTGCCACAATCCTGTGGACGCGCTCCTCAAGATCGCTGAGGGGTTGCAGCTGAGGCCGCCCTCCACCTGTCCGTTGCTGCTGTCTCCTATTATGCGCCAGCTTGGCCTGCAAGAAAAAGGACAGCATCTGAGTAAATATACAGCCATGGTCTTGTCTGATGTGCCTCCCATAGGTGAATAGCCCTTACTGTATGCAAAGTGTGGAATGTGTGTGTGTGTTTCATGAAAGGGCCATAGGTGTTGTATGAGTGTTGAGCATTGGGGTTTTAAGACCCTCTGGCCATAGAGTGAGGTTTGAGATGGAGGGATGGAGAGGTATTGAGAAAAAGCCACTCACCCTGACGACCCGAGTTAGGTCGTTGAACTTTTTGCGGCATTGAACATGGGTCCTGGGCACCATGCTCCTGGAGGAGACGCTCTGAGCCACCTCCCTCCACACTCTTCTGTACTCGCGTGGCAAAGGCCTCCTGCCACTCTCAGGGAAGTGTATACATCTTCTGCGCTCCACCGCGCCAACCAGAGCATCCAAGGCCCGCTCGGTGAAGCGCTGAGCTCGTTCTCTCACCCTCTCCATCCTTGGCAGCAAAATGGATTCACAGGTCTCTCCAGGCCGAGATTCAAGGCTGCAATGAGCAGGGTGTGGCTGGGGAGCAAGTTGGCACCCCCCGCTTTAAGAAGTGGCCGGCGCCAGTGTGTCTGTGTTCCCTCGCTAACTGGCAGCACCTGCGCTGCGCTCGCGCGCTGAGTTAGCGCCTCACTGCTCGGCCTTTGCGCCTTAAGACAGGTGTGCAGCGCCTGATTTAGCGCTCCACTCACCTCCCGGGGCGGTAAAAGTGAAGTTTCCAGTCAGTGGCGATAATTAGCGCCAGGCGCTAATATTTGCGTCCAGACGATATTTGCGCCCCAAATGGGGCGCGACCTAATTTTTCCCCCTGGGTGTTTCTAATAATTCATAACCCAGACATTGGGCATTTCTGTTAATTCAGAACCAGACAGTGGATGTTTATGATAAGTCAGAACCAGACAGTGGGTGTTTCTGATAATTCAGACCAAGAGAGTGGGTGTTTGTGATAATTCAGTCCCAGGCAGTGGGTGTTTATGATAATTCAGTCCAAAAAAGTCATTGTTCTGATAATTCAGAGCCCGACAATTGCTTCTGAAAATTCAGACCCAGACATTGGATATTTCCGATAATTCAGTCTCAAAGCTGGTGTGTTTCTGATAATTCAGGCCCAGACAGAGGGTGTTTGTGACATTTCAGACCTGGTGAGTGTTTGTTTCTGATAATAAGCCCCAGACATTGAGTGTTTCTGACAAGTTAGACGCAGTCGGTGTGTTTTTCTGATAATTCAGACGCAGACAGTGAGTGTTTCCGATAATTCAGACACAGACAGTGTGTGTTTCTGATAGGTCAGACCCAGACAGTGGGGGTTTCTGATAATTCAGAACCAGACAGTGGGCGTTTCCGTTAAATTAGACGCAGACAGTGAGTGCTTCCGATAATTCAGACACCGACAGTGTGTGTTTCTGATAAGTCAGAAACAGACTGTGGGGGTTTCTGATAATTCAGACCCAGACAGTGGGTGTTTCTGATAATTCAGATCTAGACATTGGTTGTTTCTTATAAGTCACACGCTGACAGTGTGTGTTTCTGAAAATTCAGACACAGACATTGGGCATTTTTGATAATTCAGACCCAGACAGTGGGAGTTTCTGAAAATTCAGACGCAGACAGCACATTTTTCTGTAAATTCCGTCCCAGACAGTGGACGTTTCTGATAAAATAGGCTCAGAGAGTGGTTGTTGTTGATAATTCAGACGTAGACAAAGCGTGTTTCTGATAATTCAGACCCAGACAGTATTTGTTTCTGATAATTCAGACCCAGACAGAAGTTGTTTCTGATAAATCAGACGGAGACAGTGGGTGTTTCTGATAAGTCAGACAGAGCAGTCTGTGTTTCTGATAAATAAGAGCCAGATAGTTGTATCTGATAATTCTGAGCAAAACAGTGAGTGTTTCTGATAATTCAGACCCAGAGAGTGGGTGTTTCTGATAATTCAGAGCCAGACAGTGGGAGTTTCTGATAATTCAGAGCCAGACAGTGGGTCTTTCTCAAAATGCAGAGCAAGGAAGTGGGTGTTTCTGATCATTCAGACACCGACAGTGTTTTTTCCTGATAATTCAGAACCAGACAGTGGGTGTTTCTGATAAGTCGGACGCAGACTTTTGGTGTTTCTGAAAATTCCGTCCCAGACAGTGGATTTTTCTGATATATCAGACCCAGACATTGATTGTTTCTGATAATTCATAACCCAGACAGTGGGAGTTTCTGATAAGTTAGACGGAGACAGTGGTTGTTTTTGATCATTCAGACCCAGACAGTTGGTATTTCTGATAATTCAGAGCCACAAAGTTGCTTCTGAATATTCTGACACAGACAGTGTATTTTTCCAATAATTCAGTCCCAGAGACGAGGTGTTTCTGATAATTCAGACCCAGACAGAGGGTGTTTGTGACATGTCAGCCCCAGAGAGTGGTTGTTTCTGATAAATGAGCCCCAGACATTGAGTGTTTCTGACAATTCGGATGCCGACAGTGTGTGTTTCTGATAATTCAGACCAATACAGTGTGTGTTTCTGATAAGTCAGACCCAGACAGTCGGGGCTTCTGAAATATCCGAATCGGACAGTGGTTGTTTCTGACAAGTCCGACGCTGACAGTACGAGTTTCTGAAATATCAGACACAGACCTTGGGCGTTTCTTATAATTCAGACCCAGAGTGTGGGAGTTTCTGAAAAATCAGACACAGGCAGGGCATTTTGCTGATAATTCATTCCCAGGCAGTGGGCGTATCTGTTAAATTAGAAGCAGACAGTGGGTGTTGTTGATAATTGAGACGCAGACAAAGCGTGTTTCTGATAATTCGGACCCAGTCAGTGGTTGTTTCTGTTAATTCAGACCCAGACAGTGGGTGTTTCTGAAAATTCAGGCACAGTGAGTGGATCTAGCTGATAATTCAGACCCAGACAGTTGTATCTCATAATTCTGAGCCAGACAGTGGGTGTTTCTGATAATTCACTCCCAGAGAGTGGGTGTTTCTGATAATTGAGACCCAGACAAAGGCTGTATGTGATATTTCAGCCCCAGACAATGAGTGTTTCTGAAACTTCAGACGAAGGCAGTGTGTGTTTCTGAGAATTCAGTTCCAGACAGTGTGTGTTTTTGACAATTCAGACCCAGACTGTGTGTGTTTCTGCTAAGTCAGACCCAGACATTGCGTGTTTCTGATAATTCAGCCCCAGACAGTGGGCGCTTCTGATAAGTCAGGCGCAGAGAGTGGGTGTTTCTACTAATTCAGATCCAGACAGTGGGTATTTCTGCTAAGGCAGAACCAGACATTGGGTGTTTCTGATAATTCATAGCCCAGACAGTTGGCGTTTCTGATAATTCAGCCGTAGACAATGGATGTTTATGATAATTCAGACCCAGACAGTGCGTGTTTCTGATAAGTCAGACGCAGACAGTGGGTGTTTCTGATAAATCAGACGCAGGCACTGGGTGTTTTTAATTATTCAGAGCCAGACAGTGGACGTTTCTGATAATTCGGAACCATACAGTGGGTGTTTCTGACAATTCAGACCCAGAAAATAATTGTTCTGGTAATTCAGAGCCAGACAGTTGCTTCTGAAAATTCAGACCCAGACAGTGTATTTTTCTGATAATTCAGTCCCAGAGACGGGGTGTTTCTGATAATTGAGGCCCAGCCAGAGGGTGTTTTTGATATTTCAGCCCCAGAGAGTGGTTGTTTCTGATAAGTGAGCCCCAGACATTGAGTGTTTCTGACAATTCAGATGCAGACAGTGTGTGTTTCTGATAATTCAGACGCAGGCAGTGAGTGTTTCCGATAATTCAGACCCAGACAGTGTGTGTTTCAGATAATTCAGACGCAGACAGTGGGTGTTTCTGATAATTCAGACCCAGAACGTCATTGTTCTGATAATTTGGAGCCAGACAGTTGCTTCTGCAAATTCAGACCAAGACAGTGGGTTTTTCCCGATAATTCAGTCCCAGAGATGGGGTGTTTCTGATAACTCAGGCACAGACAGAGAGTGTTAGTGACATTTCAGTCGCAGAGACTGGTTGTTTCTGATAAGTGAGCCACAGACATTGAGTGTTTCTAACAATTCAGACGCAGACATTGCGTGTTTCTGATAATTCAGACCCAGACAGTGTGTGATTCTGATAAGTCAGACCCAGACAGTGGGGGCTTCTGTTAATTCTGACCCGGACAGTGGTTGTTTCTGATATGTCAGACAGTGACAGTGGGTGTTTCTGAAAGTTCAGACCCAGACAGGGCATTTTTCTTATAATTCAGTTCCAGACAGTGGGCGTTTAGGATAATTAAGACGCAGACAGTGGGTGTTGTTGATAATTCAGACGCAGACAAAGCGTGTTTCTGATAATTCGGACCCAGACAGAGGTTGGTTCTGATAATTCAGACCAAGACAGTGAGTGTTTCTGATAATTCCAACTCAGGCAGTCGGTGTTTCTGGTAATTAAGAGCCAGACAGTTGTACCTGATAATTGTGAGCTAGACAGTGGTTGTTCCTGATATTTCAGAGCCAGACGGTGGGTGTTTCTGAAAATTCAGACCAAACAGTTGTATCTCATAATTCTGAGCCAAACAGTGGGTGTTTCTGATAATTCACTCCCAGAGAGTAGGTGTTTCTGAAAATTCACACCCAGACAGAGGATGTTTGTGATAATTCCTCCCCAGAGAATGGTTGTTTCTGATAAGTCAGGCCCAGACAATGAGTGTTTCTGAAAATTCAGACGAAGGCTGTTTGTGTTTCTGATAATTCAGACCCAGACAGTGCTTATTTCTGATAAGTCAGATGTAGGCACTGGGTGTTTTTGATAATTGAGAGCCAGACAGTGGATGTTTCTGATAACTCAGAAACAGGCAGTGGGTCTTTATGATAATTCAGACCAAGAAAGTCATTGTTCTGATAATTCACAGCCAGACAGTTGCTTCTGAAAATTCAGACCCAGAAATTGGGTGTTTCTGATAATTCAGACGCAGATATTGAGTGCTGCTGAAAATTCAGAACCGGACAAATGGGCTTTCTGATAATTCAGAACCAGACCGTGGTTGTTTCTGATAATTCACACCAAATCAGTTGTTGTTTCTGATAATTCAAGCAAGACATTGGGCGTTATTGATAAATCAGAGCCAGTTTAAGCTGTTTCTGATAATTCAGACACAGACAGTGGCTCTTTGTCATAATGCAGAGCCAGAGAGTGGGCGTTTCTGATAATTCAGGCACAGTCTGTGTTTTTACTGATAATTCAGAACCAGACAGTAGATTTTTCTGATAAGGCAGACCCAGACATTGGGTGTTTCTGATAATTCATAACCAAGACATTGAGCGTTTCTGATAAGTCAGACGCAGACTGTGGTTATTTCTGATAATTCAGACCCAGAGAGTGGGTGTTTCTGATAATTCAGAGCCAGACAGTGGATGTTTATGATAATTCAGAAACAGTCAGTGGGTGTTTCTGACATTTCAGACACAGACAGAGGGTGTTTCTGACATTTCAGACACAGAGAGTGGTTGTTTCTGATAAGTGAGCCCCAGACATTGAGTGTTTCTGACAATTCAGATGCAGACAGTGTGTGTTTCTGATAATTCAGACCAATACAGTGTGTGTTTCTGATAAGTCAGACCCAGACAGTGGGGACTTCTGAAATATCCGAATCGGACATTGGTTGTTTCTGACAAGTCCGACGCTGACAGTACGAGTTTCTGAAATATCAGACACCGACCTTGGGCGTTTCTGATAATTCAGACCCAGAGTGTGGGAGTTTCTGAAAAATCAGACACAGGCAGGACATTTTGCTGATAATTCATTCCCAGACAGTGGGCGTTTCTGATAAATTAGAAGCAGACAGTGGGTGTTGTTGATAATTCAGACGCAGACAAAGCGTGTTTCTGATAATTCGGACCCAGTCAGTGGTTGTTTAAGAACATAAGAACATAAGAAATAGGAGCAGGAGTAGGCCAATCGGCCCCTCGAGCCTGCTCCGCCATTCAATAAGATCATGGCTGATCTGATCCTAACCGCCAATCTACTATCTACTATCACAGAACCATCTCCTGCATCTAACGGAATTGCACACACGATATAGGAGCAGAATCAGGCTACACAGTCCCTGGGCCCGCTCCACTACCCACAGGGCCATGACCGATCCGAACCTAGACTCATGTCCAAATTCCTGCCCGCTCCCCGTAACCCTTAATGCCCTTTACTTCTAGGAAACTGTCTATTTCTGTTTTAAATTTATTTAATGATGTAGTTTCTACAGCTTTTTGTGGCAGTATATTCCATGGACCTACCACCCTCTGAGTGAAGTAGTTCCTCCTCATCTCAGTTTTGAAAGAGCAGCCCCTTATTCTAAGACTATGTCCCCTAGTTTTTAGTCTCACCCGTCATCGGGAACATCCTCCCCGCATCCACCCGATCCAACCCCTTCACAATCTTATATGTTTCAATAAGATCGCCTCTCATTCTTCTGAACTCCAATGAGTAGAGTCCCAATCTACACAACCTCTCCTCATATGACCACCCCCTCATCCCCGGGATTAACCGAGTGAACCTTTTTTGCACTGCCTCGAGAGCAAGGATGTCTTTCCTTAAGTAAGGACACCAAAACTGTATGCAGTATTCCAGGTGCGGTCTCAACAATACCTTGTACAACTGAAGCAATACCTCCCTATTTTTATATTCTATCCCCCTAGCAATGAAAGCCAACATTCCATTTGCCTTCTTAATCACTTGCTGCACCTGCATACCAACCTTTTGAGTTTCGTGCACCAGGACCCCAAGATCCCTTTGCACTTCAGTACTCTCCAGTTTCTTGCCATTAAGATAATAAATTGCTCTAGGATTTTTCCTGCCAAAGTGCATCACCTCACACTTTCCAGTGTTGTATTCCATCTGCCAAATCTCTGCCCACTTATTTAGCCTGTCTATGTCCCCTTGCAGGTTTTTTATGTCCTCCTCACTCACTACTTTCCCTCCCATCTTTGTATCATCTGCAAATTTTGATATGTTACACTTGGTCCCTTCCTCAAAATCGTTAATATAGATTGTAAAGAGTTGGGGACACAGCACTGACCCCTGTGGAACATCACTAGTTACTGATTGCCAGTCTGAGAATGAACCATTTATCCCAACTCTTTGCTTTCTGTTAGATAGCCAATCCTCTATCCATGCCAGAATATTACCCCCAATCCCGTGATTTTTTACCTTAAGCAATAATCTTTTGTGTGGCACCTTGTCAAATGCCTTTTGGAAGTCTAAATACACTACGTCCACTGGTTCCCCTTTATCCACTCTATATGTTACTTCCTCAAAGAACTCCAGCAAATTTGTCAAACATGACTTCCCCTTCGTAAAACCATGCTGACTTTGTCCTATTAAATTATGATTATCCAAATGTCCTGTTACTGTTTCCTTAATAATGGACTCCAAAATTTTACCTACCACAGATGTTAGGCTAACCGGTCTATAGTTACCAGCCTTCTGTCTACTGCCCTTTTTAAATAAGGGTGTTACATTCGCAGTTTTCCAGTCTGCCGGGACCTTAGCGGAATCCAGGGAGTTTTGAAAAATTATTACCAATGCATCTACAATCCCTACCGCCACTTCCTTCAAGACTCTAGGATGTAAGCCATCAGGTCCAGGTGATTTATCCGCCTTGAGTCCCATTATTTTACCGAGTACCACTTCCTTAGTGATTTTGATCGTGTTTAGCTCCTCTCCCCCTATAGCCCCCTGTTTGTCCAGTGTTGGGATATTCTTAGTGTCCTCTACTGTAAAGACTGATACAAAATATTCATTCAGTGTTTTTGCCATCTCCATATTTCCCACCATTAATTTCCCGGTCTCATCCTCTAAGGGACCAACATTTACTTTAGCCACCCTTTTTCTTTTTATATAACTATAAAAACTCTTACTATCTGTCTTTATATTTTTTGCTAATTTACTTTCATAATCTATCTTCCCTTTCTTAATCAATCTTTTTGTTATTTTTTGCTGCCTTTTAAAGTTTTCCCAATCCTCTGTCCTCCCACTGGATTTCGCTACCTTATATGCCCTTGTTTTTAGTCGAATACTATCCTTAATTTCTTTACTTAGCCACGGATGACTGTCCTTTCTTTTACACCCTTTTCTTTTCAGTGGAATATATATTTTTTGGAAGTTGTAAAATAACTCCTTGAATGTACACCACTGATCATGTGTCGTCTTACCCTTTAATCTGTTTTCCCAATCCACTCTACTCAATTCCGCTCGCATACCTTCATAGTCTCCTTTATTCAAGCTTAGCACGCTTGTTTGAGATCCAACCTTCTCACCCTCTAATTGAATATGGAATTCAACCATGTTATGGTCACTCATTCCAAGGGGATCCTTTACTAGGACATTTTTAATTAATCCTGTCTCGTTACACAGGACCAGATCTAAGGTTGCTTGCCCCCTGGTCGGTTCAGTTACATACTGCTCAAGAAACCCATCCCTAATACACTCAATGAACTCATCCTCAAGGCAGCCCTGCCCCATTTGATTTGTCCAATTAATATGATAGTTAAAATCCCCCATAATTATAGATGTTCCCTTATTACATGCCTCAACTATTTCCTGATTGATACTCCGTCCAACAGAGTTGCAACTGTTCGGAGGCCTATAGACTACGCCCACTAGTGTTTTTTTCCCCTTATTATTCCTTATCTCCACCCAAACTGTTTCATTATCATGATTTTTTGACCCAATATCATTACTCTGTATTACAGTGATTCCTTCCTTTATTAACATAGCCACCCCACCTCCCCTTCCTTCCTGCCTGTCCTTCCTGATCGTTAAATAACCCGGTATGTTTAATTCCCAGGCATTGTCACCCTACAGCCATGTTTCTGTAATGGCCACAATATCATAACCATATGTAGTTATTTGTGCCATTAACTCGTCTATTTTGTTACGAATGCTACGTGCATTCAGATAGAGAACTTTCAAATATGCTTTGTGGCACTTAGTTCCTGCTTTTTCACTTTTTACCACTTTACCTTTTACTCCACACACTCTGTCCCTTCCTGCCACGCTCTGATTTGTGATTCCCCTACTGCTACCTATGTCTATGACCCTCTCTGTTGTCATTTTTATTTTTTGCTCTCTTGAAACCTCCCCCCCACTAATTAGTTTAAAGCCCTCTCCACAGCCCTAGTTATTCGATTCGCCAGGACACTAGTCCCAGCACTGGCCAAGTGAAGTCCGTCCCAACGGAACAGCTCTCTCCTGCCCCAGTACTGGTGCCAGTGTCCCAAGAAGCAAAACCCATTTTTCCCACACCAGTCTTTGAGCCACGCTTTCAACTCCCTGATTTTATTTACCCTAGCCAAATTTGCTCGTGGCTCAGGTAGTAATCCAGAGATTATTACCCTCGAGGTTCTGCTTTTTAATTTGGCCCCTAGCTGCTCAAACTCCCTCAGCAGAACCTCTTTCCTTGTCCTATCTATGTCATTGGTACCAACATGGACCACGACAACTGGATCCTCCCCCTCCCACTCCAAGTTTCTCTCCAGCCCAGAGGAGATGTTCTTAACCCTGGCACCGGGCAGGCAACACAGCCTTCGGGACTCTCGCACTTGGCTGCAAAGGACCCTATCTATACCCCTAATGATACTATCCCCTACCACTACAACATTTCTTTTTACTCCCCCCACTTGAATGGCCCCCCCTACCACGGTGCTGTGGCCAGGTTGCTCATCCTCCCTGCAGTCCCCGCTCCTATCCACACAGGGAGTAAGCCTCGAACCTGTTGGACAAGAGCAAGGGCTGCGGCTCCTCCAACACTACCTCCTGGATCCCTGTACCTGCCTCACTCGTAGTCACACCTTCCTGTCCCTGACCACGGGCTACTTCTGAATTAGTTACTCTAATTGGTGTGACTACCTCCTGAAACACGGAGTCCAGGTAACTCTCCCCCTCCCTGATGTGTCGCAGTGTTTGAAGCTCGGACTCCAGCTCATCAACACGGAGCCGGAGTTCCTCGAGCAGCCAACACTTACTGCAAATGTGTTCACCGTGAACATCAATGGTGTCCACCAGCTCCCACATATTGCAGCAGTAACACATCACCTGCTCTCCCATTCTGTGTAATTAATTAAAAATGTATTATTTTCCCTTCAGTTAATTTATGCCAGCAGTCTCCGCTACACCACAGATACCCGAGAAGCTATAAACTATGGAATTGAAGTTTTGTATAAAAAAAAGAGAAATACTCACCAACCAATCACTTACCTGCTTTCTGGTGACGTCACACTTCGATTATTTTTTACCTCTCTCCTGCTCTCGGCTTGGTGAAAGCCTACCTGGTCGGTGCCGCCTTTTACCGCCGCCGCCTCGCCGCTGTTGCTCCACCCAGGTCCGCCGCCTCTGTGGGCCTACCTGGTCGCTGCCGCCTTTTACCGCCGCCGCCTCGCCGCTGTTGCTCCACCCAGGTCCGCCGCCTCTGTGGGCCTACCTGGTCGCTGCCGCCTTTTACCGCCGCCGCCTCGCCGCTGTTGCTCCACCCAGATCCGCCGCCTCTGTCAGAACCAGACATTGGGTGTTTCTGTTAATTCAGACCCAGACAGTGGGTGTTTCTGAAAATTCAGGCACAGTGAGTGGATCTTGTGATAATTCAGACTCAGACAGTTGTATCTCATAATTCTGAGCCAGACAGTGGGTGTTTCTGATAATTCACTCCCAGAGAGTGGGTGTTTCTGATAATTCAGACCCAGACAAAGGCTGTATGTGATAATTCAGCCCCAGAGAATGGTTGTTTCTGATAAGTCAGCCCCAGACAATGAGTGTTTCTGAAACTTCAGACGAAGGCAGTGTGTGTTTCTGAGAATTCAGTTCCAGACAGTGTGTGTTTTTGATAATTCAGACCCAGACTGTGTGTGTTTCTGCTAAGTCAGACCCAGACATTGCGTGTTTCTGATAATTCAGCCCCAGACAGTGGGCGCTTCTGATAAGTCAGGCACAGAGAGTGGGTGTTTCTACTAATTCAGATCCAGACAGTGGGTATTTCTGCTAAGTCAGAACCAGACATTGCGTGTTTCTTATAATTCAGCCCCAGACAGTGGGCGCTTCTGATAAGTCAGGCGCAGAGAGTGGGTGTTTCTACTAATTCAGATCCAGACAGTGGGTATTTCTGCTAAGTCAGAACCAGACATTGCGTGTTTCTGATAATTCAGCCCCAGACAGTGGGCGCTTCTGATAAGTCAGGCGCAGAGAGTGGGTGTTTCTACTAATTCAGATCCAGACAGTGGGTATTTCTGCTAAGTCAGACCCAGACATTGCGTGCTTCTGATAATTCAGCCCCAGACAATGGGCGCTTCTGATAAGTCAGGCACAGAGAGTGGGTGTTTCTACTAATTCAGATCCAGACAGTGGGTATTTCTGCTAAGTCAGAACCAGACATTGGGTGTTTCTGATAATTCATAACCCAGACAGTTGGCGTTTCTGATAATTCAGCTGTAGACAATGGATGATTATGATAATTCATACCCAGACAGTGCGTGTTTCTGATAAGTCAGACGCAGACAGTGGGTGTTTCTGATAAATCAGACGCAGGCACTGGGTGTTTTTAATAATTCAGAGCCAGACAGTGGACGTTTCTGATAATTCGGAACCAGACATTGGGTGTTTCTGACAATTCAGACCCAGAAAATAATTGTTCTGGTAATTCAGAGCCAGACAGTTGCTTCTGAAAATTCAGACCCAGACAGTGTATTTTTCTGATAATTCAGTCCCAGAGACGGGGTGTTTCTGATAATTGCGGCCCAGCCAGAGGGTGTTTTTGACATTTCAGCCCCAGAGAGTGGTTGTTTCTGATACGTGAGCCCCAGACATTGAGTGTTTCTGACAATTCAGATGCAGACAGTGTGTGTTTCTGATAATTCAGACGCAGGCAGCGAGTGTTTCCGATAATTCAGACCCAGACAGTGCGTGTTTCAGATAACTCAGACCCAGACAGTGGATGTTTCTGATAATTCAGACCCAGACAGTGGGTTTTTCTGATAATTCAGACCCAGAACGTCATTGTTCTGATAATTTGGAGCCAGACAGTTGCTTCTGCAAATTCAGACCAAGACAGTGGGTTTTTCCCGATAATTCAGTCCCAGAGATGGGGTGTTTCTGATAACTCAGGCACAGACAGAGAGTGTTAGTGACATTTCAGTTGCAGAGACTGGTTGTTTCTGATAAGTGAGCCACAGACAGTGCGTGTTTCTGAAAGTTAAGACCCAGACAGGGCATTTTTCTTATAATTCAGTTCCAGACAGTGGGCGTTTAGGATAATTAAGACGCAGACAGTGGGTGTTGTTGATAATTCAGACGCAGACAAAGCGTGTTTCTGATAATTCGGACCCAGACAGAGGTTGGTTCTGATAATTCAGACCAAGACAGTGAGTGTTTCTGATAATTCCAACTCAGGCAGTCGGTGTTTCTGGTAATTAAGAGCCAGACAGTTGTACCTGATAATTGTGAGCTAGACAGTGGTTGTTCCTGATATTTCAGAGCCAGACGGTGGGTGTTTCTGATAATTCAGACCAAACAGTTGTATCTCATAATTCTGAGCCAAACAGTGGGTGTTTCTGATAATTCACTCCCAGAGAGTGGGTGTTTCTGAAAATTCACACCCAGACAGAGGATGTTTGTGATAATTCCTCCCCAGAGAATGGTTGTTTCTGATAAGTCAGGCCCAGACAATGAGTGTTTCTGAAAATTCAGACGAAGGCTGTTTGTGTTTCTGATAATTCAGACCCAGACAGTGCTTATTTCTGATAAGTCAGATGTAGGCACTGGGTGTTTTTGATAATTCAGAGCCAGACAGTGGATGTTTCTGATAACTCAGAAATAGGCAGTGGGTCTTTATGATAATTCAGACCAAGAAAGTGATTGTTCTGATAATTCACAGCCAGACAGTTGCTTCTGAAAATTCAGACCCAGAAATTGGGTGTTTCTGATAATTCAGACGCTGATATTGAGTGCTGCTGAAAATTCAGAACCGGACAAATGGGCTTTCTGATAATTCAGAACCAGACCGTGGTTGTTTCTGATAATTCACACCAAATCAGTTGTTGTTTCTGATAATTCAAGCAAGACATTGGGCGCTATAGATAATTCAGAGCCAGTTTAAGCTGTTTCTGATAATTCAGACACAGACAGTGGCTCTTTGTCATAATGCAGAGCCAGAGAGTGGGCGTTTCTGATAATTCAGGCACAGTCTGTGTTTTTTCCT
Organism: Squalus acanthias; assembly: GCA_030390025.1. Taxonomy (NCBI): domain Eukaryota; kingdom Metazoa; phylum Chordata; class Chondrichthyes; order Squaliformes; family Squalidae; genus Squalus; species Squalus acanthias. Next base: position 121,784 of record JASTWF010000703.1, read on the forward strand.
GATAATTCAGAACCAGACAGTAGATTTTTCTGATAAGGCAGACCCAGACATTGGGTGTTTCTGATAATTCATAACCCAGACAATGAGCGTTTCTGATAAGTCAGACGCAGACTGTGGTTATTTCTGATAATTCAGACCCAGAGAGTGGGTGTTTCTGATAATTCAGAGCCAGACAGTGGATGTTTCTGATAATTCAGAAACAGTCAGTGGGTGTTTCTGACATTTAAGACACAGACAGAGGGTGTTTGTGACATTTCAGCCCCAGAGAGTGGTTGTTTCTGATAAGTGAGCCCCAGACATTGAGTGTTTCTGACAATTCAGATGCAGACAGTGTGTGTTTCTGATAATTCAGACCAATACAGTGTGTGTTTCTGATAAGTCAGACCCAGACAGTGGGCTTCTGAAATATCCGAATCGGACAGTGGTTGTTTCTGACAAGTCCGACGCTGACAGTACGAGTTTCTGAAATATCAGACACAGACCTTGGGCGTTTCTGATAACTCAGACCCAGAGTGTGGGAGTTTCTAAAAAACAGACACAGGCAGGGCATTTTGCTGATAATTCATTACCAGACAGTGGGCGTATCTGATAAATTAGAAGCAGACAGTGGGTGTTGTTGATAATTCATTCGCAGACAAAGCGTGTTTCTGATAATTCGGACCCAGTCTGTGGTTGTTTCTGTTAATTCAGACCCAGACAGTGGGTGTTTCTGAAAATTCAGGCACAGTGAGTGGATCTTGCTGATAATTCAGACCCAGACAGTTGTATTTCATAATTCTGAGCCAAACAGTGGGTGGTTCTGATAATTCACTCCCAGAGAGTGGGTGTTTCTGATAATTCAGACCCAGACAGAGGATGTTTGTGATAATTCAGCCCCAGAGAATGGATGTTTCTGATAAGTCAGCCCCAGACAATGAGTGTTTCTGAAACTTCAGACGAAGGCAGTGTGTGTTTCTGAGAATTCAGCCCCAGACAGTGGGCGCTTCTGATAAGTCAGGCGCAGAGAGTGGATGTTTCTACTAATTCAGATCCAGACAGTGGGTATTTCTGCTAAGTCAAAACCAGACATTGGGTGTTTCTGATAATTCATAACCCAGACAGTTGGCGTTTCTGATAATTCAGCCGTAGACAATGGATGTTTATGATAATTCAGACCCAGACAGTGCGTGTTTCTGATAAGTCAGACGCAGACAGTGGGTGTTTCTGATAAATCAGACGCAGGCACTGGGTGTTTTTAATTATTCAGAGCCAGACAGTGGACGTTTCTGATAATTCGGAACCAGACAGTGGGTGTTTCTGACAATTCAGACCCAGAAAATAATTGTTCTGGTAATTCAGAGCCAGACAGTTGCTTCTGAAAATTCATGCCCAGACAGTGTATTTTTCTGATAATTCAGTCCCAGAGACGGGGTGTTTCTGATAATTGAGGCCCAGCCAGAGGGTGTTTTTGATATTTCAGCCCCAGAGAGTGGTTGTTTCTGATAAGTGAGCCCCAGACATTGAGTGTTTCTGACAATTCAGATGCAGACAGTGTGTGTTTCAGATAATTCAGACGCAGACAGTGGGTGTTGTTGATAATTCAGACGCAGACAAAGCGTGTTTCTGATAATTCGGACCCAGACAGAGGTTGGTTCTGATAATTCAGACCAAGACAGTGAGTGTTTCTAATAATTCCAACTCAGGCAGTCGGTGTTTCTGGTAATTAAGAGCCAGACAGTTGTACCTGATAATTGTGAGCTAGACAATGGTTGTTCCTGATATTTCAGAGCCAGACGGTGGGTGTTTCTGATAATTCAGACCAAACAGTTGTATCTCATAATTCTGAGCCAAACAGTGGGGGGGAAAAATTCAGTTGCGCCCCGTTTGGGGCACACATATCGTCCGGGCGCAAAAATGAGCGCCTGGCGCTAATTATCGCCACTGACTGGAAACTTCACTTTTAACGCCCCGGGAGGTGAGTGGAGCGCTAAATCAAGCACTGCGCACCTGTCTTAAGGCGGAAAGGCCGAGGAGTGAGGCGCTAACTCAGAGCGCGAGCGCAGCGCACGTGCTGCCAGTTAGCGAGGGAACACAGACACACTGGCGCCGGCCAGTTCTTAAAGGTGGGGGGGGCGGTCTTGCTCCCCAGCCACACCCTGCTCATTGCAGCCTTGAATCTCGGCCTGCAGAGACCTGTGAATCAATTTTCCAGCCAAGGATGGAGAGAGTGAGAGAACGAGCTCAGCGCTTCACCGAGCGGGCCTTGGATGCTCTGGTTGGCGCCCTGGAGCGCCAAAGAGCAATACTGTACCCAGAGAGTGGCAGGAGGCCTTTGCCGCGCGACTACAGAAGAGTGTGGAGGGAGGTGGCTCAGCGCATCTCCTCCAGGAGCGTGGTGCCCAGGACCCATGTCCACTGCCGGAAAAAGTTCAACGACCTCATTCGGGTCGTCAGGGTGAGTGGCTTTTTTGCAATACCTCTCCATCCCTCCATCTCAACCTCACTCTATGGCCAGAGGGTCTTAAAACCACAATTAACAACACTCATCCAACACCTATGGCCCTTTCATGAAGCACACACACACATTCCATACTTTGCATACAGTAAGGGCTATCCACCTATGGGAGGCACATCAGGCAAGACCATGGCTGTATATTTACTCAGACGCCGTCCTTTTTCTTGCAGGGCAAGCTGGCGCATAATAGGAGACAGTAGCAATGGACGGGTGGAGGGCGGCCTAAGCTGCAACCCCTCAGCGATCTTGAGGAGCGCGTCCACAGGATTGTGGCAAGCCGGGTGATCGGTCCCGTCGCCACTGGAGACGCCGACCCCGTTCTGGACAGCAATGGTAAGGTCATCACCTTTCTGTCCTCTGTCCTTCCACTTGTCCCTCACAACACCAGCCTTTGACACTTTCAATCCAACTTACTAACTCGCTGCACTTATTCCTCCCTTACTGCCACCCTGTCCTCACGCTAAAGCCACTCTTGTACCTCCCTGCTTTCAGATGGTGATTCACCAGCTGAGGAGACGGGCCCTGAAGCTGCCAGTGGGAGTGAAGCTGCAGCCGAGGAGGAAGAGGAAGCCAGAGCAACAGTGCCACCCTCTCGCAAGTAAGCCCATTCCGACACTGGGAACACGCCTTCCCTGGAGGGGAGCAGGGGGGAAGGGTCTGATTCGGGTGAAGCTCCAGGATCCAGCGGGCTGCAGCAACGCGATGGGGGTAAGGAAGCTCGGGGGCCTTCTCCCCGGAGGGAGAGTATGCCAGCGAGTCCTGCTGCACTGGACGCAGAGGAGGAGCGGCTGATCGCGGAAATGAACACCCAGGCGGTGGGCATGCACACTGAGCTCATGGCTGCAGTGGGTAGGGTGCCCGAATGCATTGAAGCACTGGCAAGGAGTGTGGAGCACTTCGCTGCAGCGCAGGCGGATGCGACACTGAAGCTCAGTGCTGCAATTCAATCTCAGACTGCTCTTATGCAGACTCAGATGGAGGCCACGCGAGTACTGTCTGCTGCCATCCTCGCTGGTTCGTTCACATTTCCCCGGGGCCCCCGCAGCAGGCCAGCAATCTGTGCTCCAGCAGATTGCTCCGGATGCTGAGGTGCTGCCCCGTGGGAGTGCCAGTGTGCCGGTCGAGCAGGGAGTTGCTGTCCTCGCTCAAGATGACAGCATTCCTGCTGCCACCACTGTCACTTCTCCACTGCAGTTGCCACAGCCTGTAGGACAGACTGCTGCCGCCCATGCAGAGTTGGTGCAGTCTGCAGCCGGGCCCTCCAGGCCCAGAGCTGGTCGAGGCCGTCCCTCAAGGGCATCTGCATTGTCAGGTCCTGACAGTCAGCAGCCTTCCACCAGCGTTGCTGCAGCCACTGAGGTCCCATTTCGGAGGAGCAGTAGGGTAAGAAGGGGGGAAGGGCGCACGGGAAGGAGTTCACCCTCGATGTAGGAGGTGTGACAAAATGCTGGTCATTTTTTAATTAAAGGCCGAGGTTCGTGGTCAAACTTTTGTTGAGTGTTTTGCACATGATCTCCAGGTTGTGAGAACCAGTTATGGTAATGACAGTTTTTTTTGTGTTTATTTGTATGAGTTTGTCATGAAGAAATGACACACACAGAGTTTGTAAAATAAATAAGTTTTGGTACTCAAAATATACATGTTTGGTGTTTGGAATCATTGGTGCCTTGGCCGGCTTAGGGGTTGCGTGTTGGGCTCATTCATGCTGTTCTCAATGGCAGAAGCCATTTCCACAGCAGGGGCCTAGAAGCGGCTTGCTATCAGCCGCTGACGGACGGCCCTTGCAGTTTCACCTTTGTGGGCCGCCCTCACGCCTTGGTGCTGCTGCTGATCATCCTCCTCCTCCTCTTCCTCCTCTTCCTCCTCCTCCTCTGTAAGTGCTCCAAGGCCTGGTGGCATTGGCTGAGTCCTGAGGATTGCCATGTTATGCAGCATGCAGCACAAAACTACGATGCTGGAAACTCGCTCAGGCGAGTACTGCAGGGCTCCTCCAGAATGGTCGAGACAGCGGAACCGTTGCTTGAGCACGCCGATTGTGTGCTCCAAGATGTTCCTGGTAGCTTGATGGCTCTCGTTGTACCGCAGCTCAGCAGGGGTGTTGGGCGTACGGAGCGGTGTCATCAGCCAGGTGCACAGTGGATACCCCTTGTCCCCGAGAAGCCAACCAACTGGCTGATGCGGTGCCTCGAAAAGTTCTGCCACAGTAGTCTGGCACAGGATGAAAGCATCGTGGCAGCTGCCAGGATAGTGGGCATTGACAGCGAGTATCAGCTTTCTGTGGTCACAGACCAACTGAACATTCAAGGAATGGAACCCCTTTCTGTTCCGGAAATCCTCGGCATTCTCATGCGGAGCACGCAAAGCCACATGCGTGCAGTCAATGGTGCCCTGCACCATGGGGAAGCCAGCTATCCTCGCAAAGCCCAGAGCGCGTTCTTGCTGCTTGTCTGGGGTCATGGGGAAAGAGATGAACTCTCGTCTCCTTTTAAAGAGGGCATTTGTGACCTTCCTGATGCAGCAGTGCACCACGAACTGGGAGATATTGGCGATGTCCCCAACAGCAGATTGAAATGAGCCGGTAGCATAAAAGTTCAGAGCCACTGTGACCTTCACTGCCACCGACAGAGACGTCCGGGACCTCAGCTGAGGCTGCAGATCTGGCTGCAGCAGGTGGCAGAGCTCAGTGACCACCTCCTTGCTGAAGCGCAGCCTTCGCAGACACTGCTCATCTGACATATGAATGTAGGAGAGCTGTTCACGATATACCCTGGGAGGGTAAGCTCTCCTGTACAGACGCCTGTTGGCCCTCCTCCGTCTGGCCATCATTGCCACTCTCTCTCTGCGTCTCTGTGTCCTCCGATTCAGCTGGCGCAGGACGACGCCCCCCATCAGTGCAGCCCCCATATCTCTAAGCAAGCAAAGTTATGAAGGCCAGAAACCAAAGTACCAGCGAAATTAGGATGAGTAGCCAAAACTACCTCACACAGCGTTGACTCAATGCAGAAGTCTCTCTTTCTCTCTCTCCGAATCTCTCTCTCTCTCTCAGGACGAGTGGTGCAAAAATGTCCACCACAGAGAAAGACAGGAAGAGGCCCCCTTTAAATAGCGCCCCCCCCTGCCCCACAGCGAATGATAGCGTTCCACTCTACCGGTCGTTGGATGCGCCAGGCGGTAAGGATGGGGGCACCACTGAAATTCTGCTCCGGGATGCCACAAGGGCGTTGCACTCTCGTATGACGTCACAATCTGCGCGCGCAAGAGATCGCGGCGATAAAGTTTGGCGCCGCCGCTAAATGTCTAGTTAAGTTCCCGAGCGGCGCAAACATCGCTGCGCCCGGGTGCTAGCTGCTCTGCGCCCCATTAGCGCACTCTTAAGGCGCTAACGGGAGGCGCAACCAACTGAATTTTTCCCCCCCAATGTCTGAGATTGAATGTTCAGAAGCAAATGTCTGGCTCTGAATTACCAGAAAAATGACTTTCTGGGTCTGACTTATCAGGGACACCCACTGTCTGGGTCTGAATTATTAGAAACACGCTTTGTCTGCGTTTGAATTATCAGCAACACCAACTGTCTGCGTCGAATTTATCAGAAACGCCCACTGTCTGGGACTGAATTATCAGAAAAATGCACTGTCTGTGTCTGAATTTTCAGAAACTCTCACTGTCTGGGACTGAATTACCAGAAAAGCCCAATGTCTGCTTCTGACTAATTAGAAACACCCACTATCTAGTACTGAATTATCATCAAGTCTAGTTGTCTGCTTCTGAATTATCAGAATCACCCAATATCTGGGTCTGAATTATCAGAAACACCCACTCTCTGGGTCTGAATTTTTAGAAACATCTGTTGTCTGGGTCTGAATTATCAGAAACAAGCACTCTCTGGGTCTGAATTATCAGAATACGCTTTTTTTCTGCGACTGAATTATCAGAAGCACCCAATATCTGGGTCTGAATTTTCAGAAATAACCACTGTCTGGGTCTGAATTATCAGAAATCCCCACTGTCGAGGTCTGAATTATCAGAAGCACCCGGGGGGAAAAATTCAGCTGCTTGCGCCTCCCGTTAGCGCCTTAAGAGGGCGCTAATGGGGCGTAAAGCAGCTAACGCCCGGGCGCAGCGCCGCCCACGCCTCCCGAAAAATTTAGTGGGAGGTTAGCGGCGGCGGCAGCCGGTAGCGCCCTGTGGCGCTGCGCCGCCGGCGATGACGTCATCGCCGTGCGCAGCACCCCGCTCGCGCCCCGGCCGTGATCTTCAGTCGCGCCCCCTGATTTACCGCCAGACGCTATGTCCGACGGGTTCAGGGAGGCGTACGTGCGGCCGGGGTGGCGATATTTAAAGCGGAGGTGGCAGGCGGCCATTTTTGTTGCTGGCCGCCTGCCAGCACCTGCCCCCGGCCCCCGTGAAGGCCCCCACCGTGAAGTGCCGGCTGCGCTCCAAGAGCCCGGCACTTCTCTTGAGTGCCGGGCTCTTTTGCCGGCACTCCCGATCCCTGGGGGCCCAGCTGGGCCCCGGTTCGCGCTGCGCAGGGTCCCTCCCCTTTAAGAAGGGGAGGAAGGCCTGCAATACCGCGGCGCGACGTGCCGCAGCGCGTGGCGCTGCGGCACGTAGCGCCAGGATATTCACTCGCAGCGCCCCAAGAGGGATGCGGGCTGCTTCCAGTTGCGCCCCGCTTCCCTCTTGGGGCGCAACCACTGAAGTTCCGGCGCGGGGCCGCTAATTTTTTCGGGGCGCTAAAAGTCGCGCCCCGGCGAGGTTAGCGCCCCAAATGGGGCGCGACTCAATTTTTACCCCCTGGTCTCTGGGACCGAATTATCAGAAATATCCAATATCTGGGTCAGAGTTTTCAGAAGCAACTGTCTTGCTCTGAATTACCAGAACAGTGAATTTCTGGGTCTGATTTATCAGAAACATCCACTGTCAGGCTCTGAATTATCAGAAACACCCACTGCCTGCCTCTGACTTATCAGAAACACCCACTCTCTGCGTCTGACTTATCAGAATCACCCACTGTCGAGGTTATAAATTCTCAGAAACACCCAATGTCTGGGTCTGACTTATCAGAAACACCTAGGGGTAAAAATTGAGTCGCGCCCCATTTGGGGCGCTAACCTCGCCGGGGCGCGACTTTTAGCGCCCCGAAAAAATTAGCGGCCCCGCGCCGGAACTTCAGTGGTTGCGCCCCAAGAGGGAAGCGGGGCGCAACTGGAAGCAGCCCGCATCCCTCTTGGGGCGCTGCGAGTGAATATCCTGGCGCTACGTGCCGCAGCGCCACGCGCTGCGGCACGTCGCGCCGTGGTATTGCAGGCCTTCCTCCCCTTCTTAAAGGGGAGGGACCCTGCGCAGCGCGAACCGGGGCCCAGCTGGGCCCCCAGGGATCGGGAGTGCCGGCAAAAGAGCCCGGCACTCAAGAGAAGTGCCGGGCTAATGGAGCGCAGTCGGCACTTCACGGTGGGGGGGCTTCACGGGGGCCGGGGGCAGGTGCTGGCAGGCGGCCAGCAACAAAAATGGCCGCCTGCCACCTCCGCTTTAAATATCGCCGCCCCGGCCGCACGTACGCCTCCCTGAACCCGTCGGACATAGCGTCTGGCGGTAAATCAGGGGGCGCGACTGAAGATCACGGCCGGGGCGCGAGCGGGGTGCTGCGCACGGCGATGACGTCATCGCCGGCGGCGCAGCGCCACAGGGCGCTACCGGCTGCTGCCGCCGCTAACCTCCCACTAAATTTTTCGGGAGGCGTGGGCGGCGCTGCGCCCGGGCGTTAGCTGCTTTACGCCCCATTAGCGCCCTCTTAAGGCGCTAACGGGAGGCGCAAGCAGCTGAATTTTTCCCCCCTACTGTCTGTGTGTGAATTATCAGAAACACGCTTTGTCTGCGGTTGAATTACCAAAAACACCCACTGTCTGCGTCTAATTTAACAGCAACGCCCACTGTCTGGGACAGAATAAGCAGAAAAATGCTCTGTCTGGGTCTGAATTTTCAAAAACACAAACTGTCTACGTCTAATTTAACAGGAACGCCCACTGTCTGGCACAGAATTATCAGAAAAATGCACTGTCAGGGTCTGAATTATCAGAAACCCCCACTGTCTGGGTCTGACTTATCAGAAACACTCACTGTCTGCGTCTGAACTATCAGAAACACACACTGCCTGTGCCTGAATTGTCAGAAACAGTCAATGTCTGGGGCTCATTATCAGAAACAACCACTCTCTGGGGCTGAAATGTCACAAACACCATCTGTCTGGGCCTGAATTACCAGAAACTCCCCGTCTCTGGGGCTGACTTATCAGAAATATCCAATGTTGAGATTGAATTTTCAGAAGCAAATGTCTGGATCTGAATTACCAGAAAAATGATGTTCTGGGTCTGACTTTTCAGGAACACCCACTGTCTGGGTCTGAATTATCAGAAACACGCTTTGTCTGCGTTTGAATTATCAGCAACACCAACTGTCTGCGTCGAATTTATCAGAAACGCCCACTGTCTGGGACTGAATTATCTGAAAAATGCACTGTCTGTGTCTGAATTTTCAGACACTCTCACTGTCTGGGTCTGAATTACCTGAAAAGCCCAATGTCTGCTTCTGACTAATTAGAAACACCCACTATCTAGTACTGAATTATCAGCAAGTCCAGTTGTCTGGTTCTGAATTATCAGAAGCACCCAATATCTGGATCTGAATTATCAGAAACACCCACTGCCTGGGTCTGAATTTTCAGAAACATCTGTTGTCTGGGTCTGAATTATCAGAAACAAGCACTCTCTGGGTCTGAATTATCAGAAATACGCTTTTTTTCTGCGACTGAATTATCAGAAGCACCCAATATCTGGGTCTGAATTTTCAGAAACAACCACTGTCTGGGTCTGAATTATCAGAAATCCCCACTGTCTAGGTCTGAATTATCAGAAACACCCGGTCTCTGGGACTGAATTATCAGAAATATCCAATGTCTGGGTCAGAATTTTCAAAAGCAACTGTTTTGCTCTGAATTACCAGAACAGTGAATTTCTGGGTCTGAATTATCAGAAACATCCACTGTCTGGCTGTGAATTATCAGAAACACCCACTCTCTGCGTCTGACTTATCAGAATCACTCACTGTCTAGGCTATAAATTCTCAGAAACACCCAATGTCTGGGTCTGACTTATCAGAAACACCTACTGTCTGTGTGTGAATTATCAGAAACACGCTTTGTCTGCGTTTGAATTATCAAAAACACCCACTGTCTGCGTCTAATTTAAGAGCAACGCCCACTGTCTGGGACAGAATAATCAGAAAAATGCTCTGTCTGGGTCTGAATTTTCAGAAAACACCACTGTCTGTGTCTGAATTATCAGAAAACCCCACTGTCTGGGTCTGAAATTTCGCAGACACCCTCTGTCTGGGCCTGAATTATCCAAAACACCCGTCTCTGGGGCTGAATTATCGGAAATATCCAATGTGTGGGTCTGAATTTTCAGAAGCAACTGTCTGGCTCTGAATTATCAGAACAGTGACTTTCTGGGTCTGAATTATCATAAATACCCACTGTCTGGGTCTGAATTATCAGAAACGCCCACAGTCTGCGACTGACTCATCAGAAACGCACACTGTCTGGGTTATGAATTATCAGAAACACCCATTGTCGGGGTCCACCATAGCAGAAAAATCCACTGTCTGGGACTGGATTTTCAGAAACACCCACAGTCTGCGTCTAACACATCAGAAACACCCATTGTCTGGTTCTGAATTATCAGGAAAGAAACATTCTCTGGGGCTGAATTATCACAAAAATCCTCTGTCTGGGTCTGAATTATCGAAAACACTCACTGTCTGCGTCTGAAATATCAGAAGCACACACTGTCTGCGTCTGATTTATCAGAAACAACAACTCGCCGGTCGGAATTATCAGAAACCCCCACTGTCCGGGTCTTAATTATCAGAAACACACACTGTCTGGGTCTGTTTTATCAGGAAAAAACACTTTCTGTGTCTGAATTATCAGAAACACTCACTTCCTGGCTCTGCATTTTGAGATTGACCACTGTCTGGGTCTAAACTATCAGAAACAGCTTATTGTGGCTCTGAATTATCAAGAGCGCCCAATGTCTTGCTTGAATTATCAGAAAAAACAAATGTCTAGTTCTGAATTATCAGAAGCACCCAATATCTGGATCTGAATTATCAGAAACACCCACTGTCTGGGTGTGAATTTTCAGACACATCCGTTTTCTGGGTCTGAATTATCAGAAACAACCACTGTCTGCCTCTAATTTAACAGAAACGTCCAATGTCTGGGACTGAATTATCAGAAAAATGCACTGTCTGGGTCTGATTTTTCAGAAACTACCACTGTCTGGTTCTGAATTATCTGAAACCTTCACTGTCTGGGTTTGACTTATCAGACACACACATTGTCTGGGTCTGAATTATCGGAAACATTCACTGTCTGCGTCTGATTTATCAGAAACACACACTGTCTGCATCTGAATTGACAGAAACACTCAATATCTGGGGCTCATTATCAGAAACATCCTCTCTCTGGTCCTGAATTATCAGAAGCACCCCGTCTCTGGGGCTGAATTAAACGAAATATCCAATGGCTGGGTCTGAAATTTCATAAGCAACTGTCTGGCTCTGAATTACCAGAACAGTGACTTTCTGGATCTGAATAATCAGAAACATCCACTGTCTGGCTCTGAATAATCAGAAACATAGAAACATAGAATCTAGGAGCAGGAGTAGGCCATTCGGCCCGTCGAGCCTGCTCCACCATTCAATACGATCATGGCTGATCATCCATGTCCAGTACCCTGTCCCTGCTTTAATCCCCACAGTACACATATCCCACCCTACTCCCATAACCCCACATATTTAATTCCCCCTAACATATCCCATCCTATCCCCATAACCCCACATATTTAATCCCCCCCTAACACTAAGGATCAATTTACCATAGCCAAATCAACCTAACCCGCACATTTTTGGACTGTGGGACAAAACGGAGCACCCGGAGAAAACCCACGCAAACACGGGGAGAATGTGCAAACTCCACACAGACAGTCACCCGAGGTCAGATGCGAACCCGGGTCCCTGGCGCTGTGAGGCACCAGTGCTAACCACTATGCCACCGTGTTGCCCACTGGCTGCGTCTGACTTATAAGAAACACCCTCTGTCTGCCTCTGACTTATCAGAAATACCCACTGTCTGGGTCTGAATTATCATAAAAACAAACTGTCTGCGTTTGACAGATCAAAAACGCCCTCTGTCTGGGCTATGAATGATCAGAAACACGCTTTGTCTGCGTCTGAATTATCAACAACACCCACTGTCTACGTCTTAATTATCCTAAACGCCCACTGTCTGGAACTGAATTATAAGCAAAATGCCCTGTCTGGGTCTGAACTTTCAGAAACACCCACTGTCACTGTCTGACATATCAGAAACAATCACTGTCCGGGTCAGAATTATCAGAAGCCCCCACTGTCTGGGTCTGACTTATCAGAAACACACACTGTCTGCGTCTGAATTGTCAGAAACACTCAATGTCTGTGGCTCACTTATCAGAAACAACCAGTCTCTGCGACTGAAATGTCACTAACACTCTCTGTCTGTGCCTGAGTTATCAGAAACACCCCATCTCTGGGACTGAATTATCGGGAAAAACCCACTGTCTTGGTCTGAATTTGCAGAAGCAACTGTCTGGCTCCAAATTATCAGAACAATGACGTTCTGGGTCTGAATTATCAGAAACATCCACTGTCTGGGTCTGACTTATCTGAAACACACACTGTCTGGGTCTGAATTATCGGAAACACTCACTGCCTGCGTCTGAATTATCAGAAACACACACTGTCTGCATCTGAATTGTCAGAAACATGGATATTTCTGATAAGTCAGCCCCAGAGACGGGGAGTTTCTGGTAATTCAGGCCCAGACAGAGGGTGTTTGTGACATTTCAGTCCCAGAGAGTGGTTGTTTCTGATAATTCATAACCTAGACATTGGGCGCTTCTGATAAGTCAGCCGCAGACAGTGGGTGTTTCTGATAATTCAGACCCAAACAGTGGGTGTTATTGATAAGTCAGACGCAGGCAGTGAGTGTTTCTGATAATTCAGAGCCAGAAAGTGGTTGTTTCTGATAATTCAAAACCAGAGCATGGGTGTTTCTCATTATTTAGACCCAGAAAGTGAGTGTTTGTGATAATTCAGATCCAGACAGTGGGTGTTTGTGATAATTCAGAGTCAGAAAGTAATTGTTCAGATAATTCAGAGCAAGGCAGTTGCTTCTGAAAATTCAGATTCAGCCAGTGGATTTGTCCGATAATTCAATCCCAGAGACGGGGTGTTTCTGATAATTCAGGTCCAGCCAGAGGGTGTTTGTAACATTTCAGCCCCAGAGAGTGGTTGTTTCTGATAAGTGAGCCCCAGATATTGAGTGTTTCTGACAATTCAGACACAGACAGTTTGTGTTTCTGATAACTCAGACGCAGACTGTGAGTATTTCCAATAATTCAGTCCCAGACAGTGTGAGTTTCTGATAAGTCAGACCCAGACATTGGTGGTTTCTGATAAGTCAGACGCTGACAGTGAGTGTTTCTGATAATTCAGACACAGACAGTGGGAGTTTCTGAAAATACAGACCTAGACAGTGCATTTTTCTGATAATTCAGTCCTAGACAGTGGGCGTTTCTGATAAATTATAAGCAGCCATTTGGCGTTTTTGTTAATTCAGACGCAGACAACGGATGTTTCTGAAATTTCAGAACCAGACAGTGAGTGTTTTTGGTAATTCAGACACCAATATTGTGTGCTTCTGGTAATGCAGAACCAGACAGATGGGCTTTCTGATAATTCAGAACTAGACAGCTGGTGTTTCTGATAATTCAGACCGAGACAGTTGTTGTTTCTGATAATTCAAGCAGGACATTGGGCGCTCTTGATAAATCAGAGCCAGAATAAGCTGTTTTTGATAATTCAGACCCAGACAGTGGATTTTTCTGATATTTCAGAAACAGACTGTTATTGTTTCTGATAATTGACAAAGACCTGGGTGTCCTTGTGCACCAGTCGTTGAAGGTAAGCATGCAGGTGCAGCAGGCGGTTAAGAAGGCAAACGGTATGTTGGCCTTCATAGCGAGAGGGTTTGAGTACAGGAGCAAGGATGTCTTGCTGCAGTTGTACAGGGCCTTGGGGAGACCACACCTTGAGTATTTTGTGCAGTTTTGGTCGCCTTTTCTGAGGAAAGATATTCTTGTCATGGAGGGAGTGTAGCGAAGATTCACCAGACTGATACCTGGGATGGCAGGAATGACGTATGAAGAGAGAGTGTGTCGATTGGGCTTGTATTCGCTAGAGTTTAGAAGAATGGGAGGGGATCTCATTGAAACTTATAAAATTCGAACAGGACAAGACAGACTAGATGCAGGAAGGATGTTCCCGATGGCGGGGGAGTCCAGAACCAGGGGTCACAATCTAAAGATAAGGGGTAAGCCATTTAGGACTGAGATGAGGAGGCATTTCTTCACACAGAGAGTGGTGAACCTGTGGAATTCGCTACCGCAGAAGACACTTGAGTCCAATTCATTAAATATATTCAAGAAGGAGTTAGATATATTTCTTAAGGCTAGGGGATCAAGGGATATGGGGAGAAAGCAGGGACAGGGTACTGAATTTGGATGATCAGCCATGATCACATTGAATGGCGGAGCAGGCTCGAGGGGCCAAATGGCCTACTCTTGCTGCTACCTTCTATGTTTCTATGTTTCAGTCCCAGACAGTCGGTGTTTCTGATATGTCACACCCAGACATTGAGAATTTCTGATAATTTATACGCAGACAGTGCGTGTTTCTGATAATTCAAACCCTGACATTGGGTGTTTCTTATAATTCAACCCAGAGAGTGGATCTTTCTGATAATTCAGATCCAGACAGAGGTTGTTCCTGATAATTCAGAGCCAGACAGTTGTTTCTGATAATTCTGAGCCAAACAGTGGGTGCTTCCAACAATTCAGACCAAGACAGTGGGTGTTTGTGATAATTGAGACCCAGAGAGTGGATGTTTCTGAAAATTCAGACCCAGACAGTGGATTTTTCTGATAATTCAGTTCCAGAGAGTGGGTGTTTTTGATAAAACAGACCCAGACAGTGGGTGTTTGTGATAATTCAGCCCCAGAGAGTGCGTGTTTCTGAAAACTCAGTCCCAGACATTGCTTGTATCTGATAATTTAGACCCAGACAGTGGGCGATTCTGATAAGTCAGACGCAGACAGTGGGTGTTTCTGGTAATTCAAACCCAGAATTTGTGTGTTTCTGATAATTCAGACCCAGACAGTGGTTTTTTCTCATAAGTCAGACCCTGACATTGCGTGCTTCTGAAAATTTAGACGCAGACTGTGGGTGTTTCTGATAATTCAGTCGCAGACAGTGGGTGTTCCTTATAATTCAGACCCCGTTGGTTGTTTCTGATAATTCAGACCCAGACAGTGCTTGTTTTTGACAATTCCGACCCAGACTTTGGTGCTTCTGATTATTTAGTGCCATATAGTGGGTGTTTCTGATAATTCAGACCCAGAGAGTGGGTGTATCTGATAATTCAGACCCACACATTTGCTTGTTTTTGATAAGTCAGACGCAGACAGTGGGTGTTTCTGTCAAATTAGATCCAGACAGTGGCTGTTTCTTAAAATTCAGAACGGGTCAGTTGATGTTTCTGATAATTCTGACCCAGTCGGTGTTTGTTTCTGATAATTCAGACCCAGACAAAGGCTTTTTCTGTTAATTCAGACCCAGAAAGTGGTTGTTTCTGATAATTCATACCCAGACAGTGGGAGTTTCTGATAATTCATTCCCTGACATTGCGTGCTTCTGAAAATTTAGACGCAGACAGTGGGAGTTTCTGATAAGTCAGGTGCAGACATTGTGTGTTTCTGAAAATTCATACGCAGACAGTGGGTGTTTCTGATAATTCAGACCCAGACAGAGGGTGTCTCTGATATTTCAGACACAGACAGTGTTTTTCCTGATAATTCAGAACCAGACACCTGGTGCTTCTGATAATTCAGACACAGGCATTGGGTGATATTGATAATACAGTTCCCGACAGTGGTTTTTACTGATAATTCAGACCGAGACTGTTGTTTCTCATAATTCAGCCCCAGACAGTGGTTGTTTCTGATAATTCAGACACAGACATTATGTGTTTCTGAAAATTGAGACGCAGACAGTGGGTGTTTCTGATAATTCAGACACAGATAATGGGTGTTTCAGATAATTCAGAGCCAGACAGTTGGTTGTGATAATTCAGACCCAGAAAGTGTTTGTTTCTGATAAGTCAGACCCAGACAGAGGCTGTTTCTGAGAATTCAGACCCAGACAGAGGGTGTTGCTGATAATTCAGACCCAGACAGTGTAATTTCTGATAATTCAGTGCCAGACAGTGAGTGTTTCTGATAATTCAGAACCAGACAGCGATAATTTCTGATAATTCAGAACCAGACAGCGATAATTTCTGATAATTCAGACCCAGACAGTAGTAGTTTCTTATAATTCAGAGCCATACAGTGGGTGTTTCTGAAAATACTGACCAAGACAGTGTTTTTTTTCCTGATAATTCAGAGCGAGACAGTGGGAGTTTGTGATAATTCAGACCCAGACAATGCGTGTTTCTGATAATTCAGACCCACACAGTGCTGGTTTATGATCATTCTGAGCCAGGCAGTGCTTTTTATGATAATTGAGGCCCAGACAGTGGGTGTTTCGGATAATTCAGACCCATAGAGTGGGTCCTCCTGATAACTCAGACGCAGACAATGGTTGTTTGTGTAAATTCAGACGCAGACAGTGGGTGTTTCTGATAATTCAGACCCTGACAGTGGATGTTTCTGATAATTCAGACACAGTCAGTTGGTGTTTATGATAATTCAGATCCAGACAGAGTGTGTTTCTTATAATTCTGACCCAGACTGTGGTTGTTTCTGATAATTCAGACCGAGACAGAGGTTGTTTATGAAAATTCAGACCCAGAGAGTGTGTCTTTCTGATAATTCAGGCAGCGGCAATGGGTGTTTATGGAACTTCAGAAGTAGACAGTGGTTTTTTACGA
The DNA here is from genome assembly GCA_030390025.1 of Squalus acanthias. Taxonomy (NCBI): domain Eukaryota; kingdom Metazoa; phylum Chordata; class Chondrichthyes; order Squaliformes; family Squalidae; genus Squalus; species Squalus acanthias. The sequence continues at coordinate 138,364 of JASTWF010000703.1, forward strand.
AAAATTAGATGCAGGCAGTGCGTTTTTATGATAATCCATACCCTAACAGTGTGTGTTTATTATAACTCAGACCCACACATTGTATACATCTGACAATGTAGACCCAGAAAACTGATCCTTCTGATAATTTAGACACAGACAGTGGGTGCCTCGGATAATTGAGCTTCAGACAATCGTTGTTTCTGATAATTCTGACCGATACAGAGGGTGTTTCTCACAATTCAAAGCCAGCCAGTGGGTGTTTCTTATAATTCAGACCCAGACAGTGGGTTTCTCGGCAATTCAGTCCCAGACAGTAGTTGTTTCTGAATTCAGACCGAGACTGGTGTTGTTTATGATAGTTCAGACCCAGACACTGGGCGCTTCTGATAATTTAGAGCCAGAAAGTGGGGGTTTCTGATAATTCAGTCCCAGAAAGTGGGTGTTTCTGGTAATTCAAACCCAGAATTTGTGTGTTTCTGATAATTCAGACCCAGACAGTGGTTTTTTCTCATAAGTCAGACCGTGACATTGCGTGCTTCTGAAAATTCAGACGCAGACAGTGGGTGTTTCTGATAATTCAGACGCAGACAGTGGGTATTTCTTATAATTCAGACCCCGTTGGTTGTTTCTGATAATTCAGACCCAGACAGTGCTTGTTTTTGACAATTCCGACACAGACTTTGGTGCTTCTGATTATTTAGTGCCATATAGTGGGTGTTTCTGATAATTCAGTCCCAGAGAGTGGGTGTATCTGATAATTCAGACCACACATTTGCTTGTTTTTGATAAGTCAGACGCAGACAGTGGGTGTTTCTGTCAAATTAGATCCAGACAGTGGCTGTTTCTGAAAATTCAGAACGGGTCAGTTGATGTTTCTGATAATTCTGACCCAGTCAGTGTTTGTTTCTGATAATTCAGACCCAGACAAAGGCTTTTTCTGTTAATTCAGACCCAGAAAGTGGTTGTTTATGATAATTCATACCCAGACAGTGGGAGTTTCTGATAATTCATTCCCTGACATTGCGTGCTTCTGAAAATTCAGACGCAGACAGTGGGTGTTTCGTATAATTCAGACCCAGTTGGTTGTTTCTGATAATTCTGACCCAGACAGTGCTTGTTTCTGATAAGTCAGGCGCAGACATTGTGTGTTTCTGAAAATTCATACGCAGACAGTGGGTCTTTCTGATAATTCAGACCCAGACAGAGGGTGTCTCTGATATTTCAGACACAGACAGTGTTTTTCCTGATAATTCAGAACCAGACACCTGGTGCTTCTGATAATTCAGGCCCAGGCATTGGGTGATATTGATAATATAGTTCCCGACAGTGGGTGTTACTGATAATTCAGACCGAGACTGTGTTTCTCCTTAATGCAGCCCCAGACAGTGGTTGTTTCTGATAAGTCAGACACAGACATTATGTGTTTCTGAAAATTGAGGCGCAGACAGTGGGTGTTTCTGATAATTCAGACCCAGACAATGCGTGTTTCTGATAATTCAGACCCACACATTGGTGGTTTATGATCATTCTGAGCCAGACAGTGCTTTTTCTGATAATTGAGGCCCAGACAGTGGGTGTTTCGGATAATTCAGACCCATAGAGTGGGTCCTCCTGATAACTCAGACGCAGACAATGGTTGTTTGTGTAAATTCAGACGCAGACAGTGGGTGTTTCTGATAATTCAGACCCTGACAGTGGATGTTTCTGATAATTCAGACACAGTCAGTTGGTGTTTCTGATAATTCAGATCCAGACAGAGTGTGTTTCTTATAATTCTGACCCAGACTGTGGTTGTTTCTGATAATTCAGACCGAGACAGAGGTTGTTTATGAAAATTCAGACCCAGAGAGTGTGTCTTTCTGATAATTCAGGCAGCGGCAATGGGTGTTTATGGAACTTCAGAAGTAGACAGTGGTTTTTTACGAAAAATTAGATGCAGGCAGTGCGTTTTTATGATAATCCATACCCTAACAGTGTGTGTTTATTATAACTCAGACCCACACATTGTATACATCTGACAATGTAGACCCAGAAAACTGATCCTTCTGATAATTTAGACACAGACAGTGGGTGCCTCGGATAATTGAGCTTCAGACAATCGTTGTTTCTGATAATTCTGACCGATACAGAGGGTGTTTCTCACAATTCAAAGCCAGCCAGTGGGTGTTTCTTATAATTTAGACCCAGACAGTGGGTTTCTCGGCAATTCAGTCCCAGACAGTAGTTGTTTCTGAATTCAGACCGAGACTGGTGTTGTTTATGATAGTTCAGACCCAGACACTGGGCGCTTCTGATAATTTAGAGCCAGAAAGTGGGGGTTTCTGATAATTCAGTCCCAGAAAGTGGGTGTTTCTGGTAATTCAAACCCAGAATTTGTGTGTTTCTGATAATTCAGACCCAGACAGTGGTTTTTTCTCATAAGTCAGACCGTGACATTGCGTGCTTCTGAAAATTCAGACGCAGACAGTGGGTGTTTCTGATAATTCAGACGCAGACAGTGGGTATTTCTTATAATTCAGACCCCGTTGGTTGTTTCTGATAATTCAGACCCAGACAGTGCTTGTTTTTGACAATTCCGACACAGACTTTGGTGCTTCTGATTATTTAGTGCCATATAGTGGGTGTTTCTGATAATTCAGTCCCAGAGAGTGGGTGTATCTGATAATTCAGACCACACATTTGCTTGTTTTTGATAAGTCAGACGCAGACAGTGGGTGTTTCTGTCAAATTAGATCCAGACAGTGGCTGTTTCTGAAAATTCAGAACGGGTCAGTTGATGTTTCTGATAATTCTGACCCAGTCAGTGTTTGTTTCTGATAATTCAGACCCAGACAAAGGCTTTTTCTGTTAATTCAGACCCAGAAAGTGGTTGTTTATGATAATTCATACCCAGACAGTGGGAGTTTCTGATAATTCATTCCCTGACATTGCGTGCTTCTGAAAATTCAGACGCAGACAGTGGGTGTTTCGTATAATTCAGACCCAGTTGGTTGTTTCTGATAATTCTGACCCAGACAGTGCTTGTTTCTGATAAGTCAGGCGCAGACATTGTGTGTTTCTGAAAATTCATACGCAGACAGTGGGTCTTTCTGATAATTCAGACCCAGACAGAGGGTGTCTCTGATATTTCAGACACAGACAGTGTTTTTCCTGATAATTCAGAACCAGACACCTGGTGCTTCTGATAATTCAGGCCCAGGCATTGGGTGATATTGATAATATAGTTCCCGACAGTGGGTGTTACTGATAATTCAGACCGAGACTGTGTTTCTCCTTAATGCAGCCCCAGACAGTGGTTGTTTCTGATAAGTCAGACACAGACATTATGTGTTTCTGAAAATTGAGGCGCAGACAGTGGGTGTTTCTGATAATTCAGACCCAGACAATGCGTGTTTCTGATAATTCAGACCCACACATTGGTGGTTTATGATCATTCTGAGCCAGACAGTGCTTTTTCTGATAATTGAGGCCCAGACAGTGGGTGTTTCGGATAATTCAGACCCATAGAGTGGGTCCTCCTGATAACTCAGACGCAGACAATGGTTGTTTGTGTAAATTCAGACGCAGACAGTGGGTGTTTCTGATAATTCAGACCCAGACAGTGGATGTTTCTGATAATTCAGACACAGTCAGTTGGTGTTTCTGATAATTCAGATCCAGACAGAGTGTGTTTCTGATAATTCTGACCCAGACAGTGGATGTTTCTGATAATTCAGACACAGTCAGTTGGTGTTTCTGATAATTCAGATCCAGACAGAGTGTGTTTCTGAAAATTCTGACCCAGACTGTGGTTGTTTCTGATAATTCAGACCGAGACAGAGGTTGTTTATGAAAATTCAGAACCAGAGAGTGTGTCTTTCTGATAATTCAGGCAGCGGCAATGGGTGTTTATGGAACTTCAGAAGTAGAAAGTGGGTTTTTACGAAAAATCAGATGCAGGCAGTGCGTTTTTATGATAATCCATACCCTAACAGTGTGTGTTTATAATAACTCAGACCCACACATTGTATACATCTGATAATGCAGACCCAGAAAACTGATCCTTCTGATAATTTAGGCACAGGCAGTGGGTGCCTCGGATAATTGAGCTTCAGAAAATCGTTGTTTCTGATAATTCTGTTCGATACAGAGGGTGTTTCTCACAATTCAAAGCCAGCCAGTGGGTGTTTCTTATAATTCAGACCCAGAAAGTGGGTTTCTCGGCAATTCAGTCCCAGACAGTAGTTGTTTCTGAATTCAGACCGAGACTGGTGTTGTTTATGATAGTTCAGACCCAGACAGTGGGGGTTTCTGATAATTCAGTCCCAGAAAGTGGGTGTTTCTGGTAATTCAAACCCAGACTTTGTGTGTTTCTGATAATTCAGACCCAGACAGTGGTTTTTTCTCATAAATCAGACCCTGACATTGCGTGCTTCTGAAAATTCAGACGCAGACAGTGGGTGTTTCTGATAATTCAGACGCAGACAGTGGGTGTTTCTTATAATTCAGACCCCGTTGGTTGTTTCTGATAATTCAGACCCAGACAGTGCTTGTTTTTGACAATTCCGACCCAGACTTTGGTGCTTCTGATTATTTAGTGCCATATAGTGGGTGTTTCTGATAATTCAGATCCAGTGAGTGGGTGTATCTGATAATTCAGACCCACACATTGCTTGTTTTTGATAAGTCAGACGCAGACAGTGGGTGTTTCTGTCAAATTAGATCCAGACAGTGGCTGTTTCTGAAAATTCAGAACGGGTCAGTTGATGTTTCTGATAATTCTGACCCAGTCAGTGTTTGTTTCTGATAATTCAGACCCAGACAAAGGCTTTTTCTGTTAATTCAGACCCAGAAAGTGGTTGTTTCTGATAATTCATACCCAGACAGTGGGAGTTTCTGATAATTCATTCCCTGACATTGTGTGCTTCTGAAAATTCAGACGCAGACAGTGGGTGTTTCGTATAATTCAGACCCAGTTGGTTGTTTCTGATAATTCAGACCCAGACAGTGCTTGTTTCTGATAAGTCAGGCGCAGACATTGTGTGTTTCTGAAAATTCATACGCAGACAGTGGGTCTTTCTGATAATTCAGACCCAGACAGAGGGTGTCTCTGATATTTCAGACACAGACAGTGTTTTTCCTGATAATTCAGAACCAGACACCTGGTGCTTCTGATAATTCAGGCCCAGGCATTGGGTGATATTGATAATACAGTTCCCGACAGTGGGTGTTACTGATAATTCAGACCGAGACTGTGTTTCTCATAATGCAGCCCCAGACAGTGGTTGTTTCTGATAAGTCAGACACAGACATTATGTGTTTCTGAAAATTGAGACGCAGACAGTGGGTGTTTCTGATAATTCAGACACAGATAATGGGTGTTTCAGATAATTCAGAGCCAGACATCTGGTTGTGATAATTCAGACCCAGAAAGTGGTTGTTTATGATATTTCAGACCCAGACAGAGGGTGTTTCTGAGAATTCAGACCCAGACAGAGGGTGTTGCTGATAATTCAGACCCAGACAGTGTAATTTCTGATAATTCAGTGCCAGACAGTGGGTGTTTCTGATAATTCAGAACCAGACAGCGATAATTTCTGATAATTCAGAACCAGACAGTGCGTTTTCCTGATAATTCAGACACAGACAGTAGTAGTTTCTTATAATTCAGAGCCATACAGTGGGTGTTTCTGAAAATACTGACCAAGACAGTGTTTTTTTTTCTGATAATTCAGAGCGAGACAGTGGGAGTTTCTGATAATTCAGACCCAGACAATGCGTGTTTCTGATAATTCAGACCCACACATTGGTGGTTTATGATCATTCTGAGCCAGACAGTGCTTTTTCTGATAATTCAGGCCCAGACAGTGGGTGTTTCGGATAATTCAGACCCATAGAGTGGGTCCTCCTGATAACTCAGACGCAGACAATGGTTGTTTGTGTTAATTCAGACACAGACAGTGGGTGTTCCTGATAATTTAGACACAGACAGTGGGTGTTCCTGATAATTCAGACACAGACTGTGGTAGTTTCTGGTAATTCAGAGCCCGACAGTGGCTGTTTCTGATAATTAAGTCCCAGACAGAGGGTGTTTCTGAAAATTCAGACCCAGACAGAGGGTGTTGCTGATAATTCAGAGCAAGACATTTGGTGCTTTTGATAATTCAGATACGTTCAGTGTAAGTTTCTGATAATTCAGGACCAGACAGTTATTGTTTTTGATAATTCAGACCCAGACATTCGGAGCTTCTGATAATTCAGAGCCAGAAAAGGTGTGTTTCTGATAATTCAGTCCTAGACAGTGCGCACTTCTGATAATTCAGAGCCAGACAGTGGGTGTTTTTGATAATTTTGACCCAGACATTTTTTTCTGATAATTCAGACCCAGACTTTGGGTACTCCTGCTAATTCATAGCCAGACAGTGTGTGTTTCTGATAATTCAGAAACAGACAATGGGTGTTTCTGATAATTCAGACCCAGTCTGTGGGAGTTTCTGATAATTCAGACCCAGAAACTGGTTGTTTCTGATAATTCAGACCCAGCCTGTGGGAGTTTCTGATAATTCAGATTCGGCAGTGGGTGCTCGTGTTAATTCAGAGCCAGGCAGTGTGTGTCTATGATAATTCAGGTGCAGGCAGTGTGTTTTTATGATAAACCATACCCTGACAGTGTGTGTTTATGATAATTCAAACCCACCCATTGTATACATCTGATAATGCAAACCCAGAAAACGGATCCTTCTGATAATTTCGACCTAGACAGTTGGTGACTCGGATAATTCAGCTCCATAAAATCGTTATTTCTGATACTTCTGACCCAGACAGTGGGTACTTCTGATAATTCAGAGCCAGACAGTGGGTGTTCCTGATGATTCAGAACAAGTCAGTGTTTTTTTCTGGCAGTTCAGACCCATAAAATGGGTGTTTGTGTTAATTCAGACCCAGACAGTGAGTGCTCCTGATAATTCAGACACAGACAGTGGTAGTCACTGATAATTCAGAGCCATGCAGTGGGTGTTTCTGTAAATACTGACCAAGACAGTGTCTTTTCTGATAAGTCAGAGCGAGACAGTGGGTGTTTCTGATAATTCAGACCCAGACAATGTGTGTTTCTAATAATTCAGACCCACACAGTGGTGGTTTATAATCATTCTGAGCCAGACAGTGCTTTTTCTGTTAATTCAGGACCAGACAGTGGGTGTTTCTGATAATTCAGGAACATAGATGGGTCCTCCTGATAACTCAGACCCAGACAGTGGTTGTTTGTGTAAATTTAGACGCAGACAGTGGGTGTTTCTGATAATTCAGATCCAGACAGAGTGTGTTTCTGATAAATCAGACCCAGAATGTGGTTGTTTCTGATAATTCAGACCCAGCCAGTGGGAGTTTCTGATAATTCAGAACCGGACATTGGGTGTTTATGATCATTCAGATGCAGACAGTGTGTTTTTATGATAATCCATTCCCTGACAGCGTGTGTTTATGATAATTCGGACCCACACATTGTATACATCTGATAATGCAGGCCCAGAAAACTGATCGTTCTGATAATTTAGACACAGACAGTGGGTGCCTCGGATAATTGAGCTCCAGACAATCGTTGTTTCTGATAATTCTGACCGATACAGAGGGTGTTTCTGATAATTCAAAGCCAGCCAGTGGGTGTTTCTTATAATTCAGACCCAGACAGTGGATTTCTCGGCAATTCAGTCCCAGATAGTGATTGTTTCTGAATTCAGACCGAGACAGGTGTTGTTTATGATAATTCAGACCCAGACACTGGATGCTTCTGATAATTCAGAGCCAGAAAGTCGTGGTTTCTGATAATTCCATACCCAGACAGTGGGTGTTTCATATAATTCAGACCCAGTCAGTGGGTGTTTGTGTTAATTCAGACACAGACAGTTGGTGTTCCTGATTATTCAGACCCAGACAATGGCAGTTTCTGGTAATTCAGAGCCAGACAGTGTCTGTTTCTGATAATTCAGTCCCAGACAGAGGGTAATTCTGAAAATTCAGACCCAGACAGAGGGTGTAACTGATAATTCAGACCAAGATAGTTGGTGCTTCTGATAATTCAGAAACGGTCAGTGTGAGTTTCTGATAATTCAGAACCAGACAGTTGTTGTTTTTGATAATTAACACCCAGAAATTTGGTGCTTCTGATAATTCAGAGCCAGAAAATTGTATTTCTGATAATTCAGTCCGAGACAGTGCGCGCTTCTGATAAATCAGACCCAGAGAATGGGTCCTCCTGATAACTCAGACCCAGACAGTGGTTGTTTGTGTAAATTCAAACCCAGCCAGTGGGAGTTTCTGATTGTTCAGAACCGGACAGTGGGTGTTTATGATCATTCAGATGCAGGCAGTGTGTTTTTATGATAATCCATACCCTGACAGTGTGAGTTTATAATAATTCAGACTCACACATTGTATACATCTGATAATGCAGACCCAGAAAACTGATCCTTCTGATAATTTAGACACAGACAGTGGGTACCTCCGATAATTGAACTCCAGACAATCGTTGTTTCTGATAATTCTGACCGATACAGAGGGTGTTTCTGATAATTCAAAGCCAGACAGTGTGTGTTTCTTATAATTCAGACCCAGACAGTGGGTTTCCCGGCAATTCAGTCCCAGACAGTAACTGTTTCTGATCATTCAGACCGAGGCAGGTGTTGTTTATGATAATTCAGACCCCGAAATTTTATCCTTCTGATAATTCAGGCAGCGGCAATGGGTGTTTATGTAACTTCAGAATCAGACAGTGGTTGTTTTCGCTTATTCAGACATGGACAGTGGGTGTTTATTCTCATTCAGTCCAGACAGTGGGTGTTTCTGATAATTCAGACTCAGACAGAGGATGTTTCTGATAATTCAGAGCCAGGCAGTGCGTGTTTCTCATAATGCAGACCCAGACAGAGGGTGTTTCTGATAATTCAGTCGGAGACATCGGGTGCTGCTGATAATTCAGACCGGGACATTTGGTGCTTCTGATAATTCAGAAACGGAGAGTTGGAGTTTCTGATAATCCAAAACCAGAAAGTTGTTGTTTTTGATAAATCAGTCCCAGACATTGGGTGCTTCTGATAATTCAGAGCCAGAAAGTGCGAGTTTCTGATAATTCAGTCCATGACAGTGGGTGTTTCTGATAATTCAGATCCAGACACTTGGTGCTTCTGATAATTCAGATCCAGACACTTGGTGCTTCTGATAATTCAGAACCAGACAGTGAGTGTATCACATAATTCATAACAGTCAGTGTTTCTTTTTTGATAATTCAGACCCAGTCAGCGGGTATTTGTGTTAATACAGACACAGATAGTGGGTGTTCCTGATAATTCAGACACAGACAGTGATAATTTCTGATAAATTTACAGCCAGACAGTGGGTGTTTCAGAGATTCCAGACACAGACAGCATTTTTTTCTGATAATTCAGAGCCAGACAATGGATGTTTCTGATAATTCCAGACCCAGACAGTGGGTGTTTCTGATAATTCCAGAACCAGACAGTGTTTTTTTCTGATTATTCAGAGCCTGACAATGGTTGTTTCTGATAATTGAGATCCAGATCGTGGGTGTTTATGATAATACAGAGCCAGACAATCGGTGTTTATGATAATTCAGATATAAACAGTTGGTGTTTCTGATAATTGAGACAGACATTGTGTGTTTCTGATAATTCAGACCCAAACCGCATGTCCTTCTGATAATTCAGATTCAGACAATTCGTGTGTATTACAAATCTGACCCAATCAGTTGGACCTTCTTATAAATCAGATCCAGACAGTGGGTGTTTATATCATTTCACACCAAGACAGTGGAACCTACGGGTAATTCAGACCCAGACAGTGAGTGCTTATGTTAATGCTTACCCAGAGAATGCATGTTTAAGATAATACGCGCCCAGGCAATGGGTTTTTCTGATAATGCAGACACAGACAGTGGGCTCTTCTGATAATTTAGTCCCAGACAGAGAGTGTTTCTGATAATTCAGACACAGACATTGGGAGCTTCTGCTAATTCAGAACAAGGCAGAGGATGTTTCTGATAACTCAGACGCAAACAGTGGGTGTTTGTGATAATTCAGACACAGACAGTGGGTTTTTCTGACAATTCAGACCCAGGCAGTGGTTGTTTCTGGTAATTCAGACCCTCATAGTGGGTGTTTCTGATAATTCAGACCCCGACAGTGGGTGTGATTGATTATTCAGACCCAGACGGCGGGTGTTTCTGATTATTCAGACCCAAACAGTGTTCTTTTCTAATGATTCAGAGCCAGACAGTGGGTATTTCTGATCACTCAGACCCAGACAGTGAGTGTTCCTGATAATTCAGACACAGACAGTATTTTTTTCTGATAATTCAGAGCGAGACAGTGGGTGTTTCTGATAATTCAGTGCCAGGGAGTATTTTTTTCTGATAATTCAGAGCCAGACAGTGGGAATTTCTGAAAATTCAGACCCAGAGAGTGGATGTTTCTGATAATTCAGACCCAGTCAGTGATTTTTTCTGATAATTCGGACCCAGACATAAGGTGTTTATGTTAATTCAGACACAGTCAGTGGATGTTTCTGATGAATAAGACACAGACAGCTGTAGTTTCTGATAATTCAGACACAGACAGTGGATGTTTCTGATAATTCAGACTCAGACCGTGGTTCTTTCTGATAATTCAGACCCAGCCAGAGGATGTTTCTGATAAATCAAAGCCAGACATTGGGTGTTTCTGATAATTCAGACTCAGGCACAGGGTGTTGCTGATAATTCAGACCGAGACATTTGGATTTTCTGATAATTCAGAACCAGACAGTTGTTCTTTTTGCTAAATCAGACCCAGACATTGGATGCTACTGATAAATTAGAGCCAGAAAGTGGGGGCTTCCGATATTTCAGTCACAGACAGTGCTTTTTTCAGATAATTCAGACCCAGACACTGGGTGCTTCTGATAATTCAGAGCCAGACAGTGGGTATTTCTGATAATTCAGACACAGACAGTGGGTGTTTCTGATAATTCAGACCCAGACAGTGGTTGATTGTATTAATTCAGACCCACACAGTTGGTGTTTATTATAATTCAGACCAAGACAGTGCTTTTTTCTAATGATTCAGAGCCAGACAGTGTGTGTTTCTGATAATTCAGTCCCACTCAGACGGTGTTTCTGATAATTCAAAGCAAGACAGTGGCTGTTTCTGAAAATCCAGACTCAGACAGTTTTCTTCTCTGATAATTCAGAGCCAGACAGTGGTTGTTTCGAATAATTCAGACCCAGAGAGTGGGTGCTCCTGATAATTCAGCCACAGGCAGTGATAATTTCTGATAATTCAGAGCCAGACAGTGTGTGTTTCTGAAATTCCAAACACAAACAGTGGTTTTTTCTGATAATTCAGAGCGAGACAGTGGGTGTTTCTGATAATTGAGAGCAAGACAGTGGGTGTTTCTGATAATTCAGTCCCAGAGAGTGGTTTTTTTCTGATAATTCAGAGCCAGACAATGGTTGTTTCTGATAATTGAGACCCAGACTGTGGGTTTATCTGATATTTTACAGCCAGACAATCGGTGTCTATGATAATTCAGAAACATGCAGTTGGTGTTTCTGATAATTGAGACCGAGACATTGTATGTTTCTGATAATTCAGATCCAAACCGCGTGTCTCTGATAATTCAGATTCAGACAGTACGTGTGTATTACAAATCTGACCCAGTCAGTTGGACCTTCTTATAAATCAGATCCAGACAGTGGGTGTGTATGTCATTTCACACCAAGACACTGGAAACTACGGGAAATTCGGACCCAGACAGTTGGTGCTTATGTTAATGCTTACCCAGAGAATGCATGTTTAAGATAATACGCACCCAGGCAATGGGTGTTTCTGATAATTCAGACCCAGACAGAGGGTGTTTCTGATAATTCAGACCCAGACATTGGGAGCTTCTGATAGTTAAGATCAAGGCAGAGGGTGTTTCTGATAACTCAGACCCAGACAGAATGTGTTTGTGATAATTCAGACACAGACAGTGGGTGTTTCTGACAATTCAGAACCAGACAGTGGATGTTTCTAGTAATTCAGACCCACACAGCTGGAGTTTCTGATATTTCATAGCCAGACAGTGGGAGTTATGATAATTCAGACCCAGACAGTGGATGTTTCTGTATATTCAGACCCAGACAGTGTTCTTTTCTAGTGATTCAGAGCCAGACAGTGGGTGTTTCTGATAATTCGGACACAAACATTGGGTGTTTCTGATAAGTCAGATACAGACAGTGGTAGTTTCTGATATTTCATAGCCAGACAGTGGGAGTTATGATAATTCAGACACAGACAGTGGAAGTTTCTGTATATTCAGACCCAGACAGTGTTCTTTTCTAGTGATTCAGAGCCATACAGTGGGTGTTTCTGATAATTCGGACACAAACATTGGGTGTTTCTGATAAGTCAGACACAGACAGTGGTAGTTTCTGATATTTCATAACAGACAGTGGGTGCTTCTGATAATTCAGAGCCAGAAAGTGGGGGTTTCTGATATTTCAGTCCCAGACAGTGGGTGATTCTAATAACTCAGACCCAGACACTGGGTGCTTCTGATAATTCAGTGCCAGACAGTCGGTGTTTGTGTTAATTCAGACACAGACCGTGGGTATTCCTGATAATTCAGAAAAAGACAGTGGTAGTTTCTGGTAATTCAGAGACAAACAACGGTGTTTCTGAAAATACTGAGCAAGAGAGTGCTTTTTTCTGATAATTCAGAGCCAGACAATGGTAGTTTCTGGTAATTGAGACCCAGACAGTGGGTTTTTCTGATATTTCAGAGCCAGACAATCGTTGTTTATCATAATTCAGACACATGCAGTTGGTGTTTCTCATAATTGAGACCCAGACAATGTGTGTTTCTGATAATTCTGATTCAGACAGTATGTGTGTATTACAAATCTGACCCAGTCAGTTGGACCTTCTTATAAATCAGATCCAGACAGTGGGTGTTTATGTCATTTCCCACCAAGACAGTGGAACCTACGGGTAATTCAGACACAGACAGTGGGTGCTTATGTTAATGCTTACTCAGCGAATGCATGTTTAAAATAAAACGCACCCAGACAATGGGTTTTTCTGATAATTCAGACCCAGACAGAGGGTTATACAGCACAGAAAGCGGCCCTTCTGCCCATCGTGTCCGCGCCGGCCATCAAACCCTGACTATTCTAATCCCATTTTCCAGCACTTGGTCCGTAGCCTTGTATGCTATGGCGTTTCAAGTGCTCATCCAAAGGCGTGTTGAATGTTGTGAGGATTCCTGCCTCTACCACCCTTTCTGGCAGTGAGTTCCAGATTCCAACCACCCCCTGGGTGAAAAAGTTTTTCCTGAAATCCCCTCTAAACCTCCTCCCCAAAACTTGAATCTATGCCCCCTGGTTATTGACACCTCTACTAAGGGGGAAAGTTCCTTTCTTTCCACCCTATATATGTCCCTCATAATTTTGTACACCTCGATCAGGTCCCCCCACAGCCTTCTCTGCTGTAAGGAAAACCACCCCAGCCTGTCTAGTCTCTCTTCATAGCTGAAGTGCTCCAGCCCAGGTAACATCCTGTTGAATCTCCTCTGCACCCTCTCCAATGCAATCACATCCTTACTATAGTGTGGCGAACAGAACTGCACACAGAATTCCAGCTGTTGCCTAACTAGCGTTTTGTACAGCACCATCATAACTTCCCTGCACTTATATTCTACTCCTCGGCTAATGATGGCAAGTAACCCATATGCACTTTTAACCAACTTATCTAACTGTCCTGCTGCCTTCAGGGATCTATTTACATGCATATCCGTGTTCTTTTCTGATGTTTCAGAGCCAGACAGTGGGTGTTTCTGACAATTCAGACCCAAACATTGGGTGTTTCTGATAATTCAGAACAGGCAGTGGGTGTTTCTGATAATTCACACCGAGACAGTGGGTGTTCCTGATAATTCAGACACAGATAGTGTGTTTTTCAGATAATTCAGACACAGACAGTGATAGTTTCTGATAATTCAGAGCCAGACAGTGGGTGTTTCAGATAATTCAGACAAAGACAGTGAAAATGTCTGATAATTCAGAGCCTGACAGTGGGTGTTTCAGATAATTCAGACACAGACAGTGAAAATGTCTGATAATTCAGAGCCTGACAGTGGGTGTTTCAGATAATTCAGACACAGACAGTGAAAATTTCTGATAATTCAGAACCTGACAGTGGGTGTTTCAGATAATTAAGACACAGAGAGTGATAGTTTCTGATAATTCAGAGCCAGATAGTGGGTGTTTCTGAAAATTCAGACCCAGACAGAGGGTTTTTCTGATAATTCAGATCCAGATATTGGAAGCTTCTGATTATTCAGAGCCGGACACTGGGTAGTTTGTGATAATTCAGACCCAGAGATTGTGTGTTTCTGACAATTCATAACCAGAATGTGGTTGTCTCTGGTAATTCAGACCCACACAGTGGGTGTTTCTGATAATTCAGACCTAGACAGTGGGTGTTTCTGAATATTCAGACCCAGACAGTGTTCTTTTCTAATGATTCAGAGCCAGAGAGTGGGTGTTTCTGATAATTCAGACACAAATATTGGGTGTTTCTGATAAGTCAGACACAGATAGTCGGTGTTCCTGATAATTCAAAGACAGACAATTTCTGATAATTCAGAGCAAGACAGTGGCTGTTTCTGAAAATTCAGACTCAGACAGTTTTTTTCCCTGATAATTCAGAGTGAGACAGTGGGAGTTACTGATAATTCAGACCCAGGGAGTGTTTTTCTGATAATTCAGAGCCAGACAATGGTTGTGTCGAAAATTGAGACCCAAACAGTTGATGTGTCTGATCATTTAGACCCAGCCAATACGTGTGTATTAAAAATCTGACCCAATAAGTTGGACCTTCTTATAATTCAGATCCAGGCAGTGGGTGTTTCTGTCATTTCCCACCAAGACAGTGGAAACTACGGGTAATTCAGACCCAGACAGTGGATGCTTATGTTAATGCTTATCCAGAGAATGCATGTTTAAGATAATACGCACCCAGGCAATGGGTTTTTCTGATAACTCAGACACAGACAGTGGGTTCTTCTGATAATTCAGACCCAGACAGAGGGTGATTCTCATAATTCAGAGACAGAAATTGGGAGCTTCTGATCATTCAGAACAAGGCAGAGGGTGTTTCAGATAACGCAGTCCAAGACAGTGGGTGTTTGTGATAATTCAGACACAGACAGTGGGTGTTTCTGATTATTCAGACCCATACAGTGTTCTTTTCTAATGATTCACAACCAGACAGTCGGTATTTCTGATAACTCAGACCCAGACAGTGGGTGGTCCTGATAATTCAGACACAGACAGTGTTTTTTCTGATAATTCAGACCCAAACAGTGGGTGTTTCTGATAATTCAGACCCAAACTGTTGGTGTTTCTGAAAATTCAGGTCCAGACAGTCATTAAGTCATAGAGTCATAGAGTTATAATGCACTGAAAGTGGCCCTTCGGCTCATCGTGTCCGCGCCGGCCATCAAGCCCTGTCTATTCGACTCCCATTTTCCAGCACTTGGTCCGTAGACTTGTATGCTATGTCGATTCAAGTGCTCATCAAAATGCTTTTTGAATGTTGTGAGGGGTCATGCCTCCACCACCCTTTCAGGCAGTGAGTTCCAGATTCCAACCACCTACTGGGTGAAAAGGTTTTTCCTGAAATTCCCTCTAAACCTCCTGCCCCTTAACTTGAAACTATGCCCCCTGGTTATTGACCCCTCTACTCAGGGGAAATGTTCCTTTCTATCTACCCTATCTATGCTTCTCATCATTTTGTACACCTCGATCAGGTCCCCCCTCAGCCTTCTCTGCTCGAAGGGGAAAAAAACACAGCCTGTCCTGTCTCTCTTCATAGCTGAAGTGGTCCAGCCCAGGAAACATCCTGGTGAATCTCCTCTGCACCCTCTCCAATGCAATCACATCCTTCCTATAGTGTGGCGACCAGAACTGCACACAGTATTCCAGCTGTGGCCTCACTAGCGTTTTGTACAGCACCATCATAACCTCCCTGCTCTTATATTCTATGCCTCGGCTAATGAAAGCAGGTATCCCATATGCCTTTTTAACCACCTTATCTAACTGTCCTGCTGCCTTCAGGGATCTATGTACATGCACATCCGTGTTTTTTTTCTAATGATTCAGAGCCCGACAGTGGGTGTTTCTGACAATTCAGACCCAAACATTGGGTGTTTCTGATAAGTCAGACACAGACAGTGGTAGTTTCTGATAATTCAGACCGACACAGTGGGTGTTCGTGTTAATTCAGACACAGAAAGTGATAGTTTCTGATCATTCAGAGCCAGACAGTGGGTGTTGCTGAAAATCCAGACACAGACAGTGTTTTTTTCTGACATTTCAGAGCGAGACAGTGGGTGTTTCTGACAATTCAGACCCAAACATTGGGTGTTTCTGATAATTCAGAACAGGCCGTGGGTGTTTCTGATAATTCACACCGAGACAGTGGGTGTTCCTGATAATTCAGACACAGATAGTTTGTTTTTCAGATAATTCAGACACAGACAGTGAAAATGTCTGATAATTCAGAGCCTGACAGTGGGTGTTTCAGATAATTCAGACACAGACAGTGAAAATGTCTGATAATTCAGAGCCTGACAGTGGGTGTTTCAGATAATTCAGACACAGACAGTGAAAATTTCTGATAATTCAGAACCTGACAGTGGGTGTTTCAGATAATTAAGACACAGAGAGTGATAGTTTCTGATAATTCAGAGCCAGATAGTGGGTGTTTCTGAAAATTCAGACCCAGACAGAGGGTTTTTCTGATAATTCAGATCCAGATATTGGAAGCTTCTGATTATTCAGAGCCGGACACTGGGTAGTTTGTGATAATTCAGACCCAGAGATTGTGTGTTTCTGACAATTCATAACCAGAATGTGGTTGTCTCTGGTAATTCAGACCCACACAGTGGGTGTTTCTGATAATTCAGACCTAGACAGTGGGTGTTTCTGAATATTCAGACCCAGACAGTGTTCTTTTCTAATGATTCAGAGCCAGAGAGTGGGTGTTTCTGATAATTCAGACACAAATATTGGATGTTTCTGATAAGTCAGACACAGATAGTCGGTGTTCCTGATAATTCAAAGACAGACAATTTCTGATAATTCAGAGCAAGACAGTGGCTGTTTCTGAAAATTCAGACTCAGACAGTTTTTTTCCCTGATAATTCAGAGTGAGACAGTGGGAGTTACTGATAATTCAGACCCAGGGAGTGTTTTTCTGATAATTCAGAGCCAGACAATGGTTGTGTCGAAAATTGAGACCCAAACAGTTGATGTGTCTGATCATTTAGACCCAGCCAATACGTGTGTATTAAAAATCTGACCCAATAAGTTGGACCTTCTTATAATTCAGATCCAGGCAGTGGGTGTTTCTGTCATTTCCCACCAAGACAGTGGAAACTACGGGTAATTCAGACCCAGACAGTGGATGCTTATGTTAATGCTTATCCAGAGAATGCATGTTTAAGATAATACGCACCCAGGCAATGGGTTTTTCTGATAACTCAGACACAGACAGTGGGTTCTTCTGATAATTCAGACCCAGACAGAGGGTGATTCTCATAATTCAGAGACAGAAATTGGGAGCTTCTGATCATTCAGAACAAGGCAGAGGGTGTTTCAGATAACGCAGTCCAAGACAGTGGGTGTTTGTGATAATTCAGACACAGACAGTGGGTGTTTCTGATTATTCAGACCCATACAGTGTTCTTTTCTAATGATTCACAACCAGACAGTCGGTATTTCTGATAACTCAGACCCAGACAGTGGGTGGTCCTGATAATTCAGACACAGACAGTGTTTTTTCTGATAATTCAGACCCAAACAGTGGGTGTTTCTGATAATTCAGACCCAAACTGTTGGTGTTTCTGAAAATTCAGGTCCAGACAGTCATTAAGTCATAGAGTCATAGAGTTATAATACACTGAAAGTGGCCCTTCGGCTCATCGTGTCCGCGCCGGCCATCAAGCCCTGTCTATTCGACTCCCATTTTCCAGCACTTGGTCCGTAGACTTGTATGCTATGTCGATTCAAGTGCTCATCAAAATGCTTTTTGAATGTTGTGAGGGGTCATGCCTCCACCACCCTTTCAGGCAGTGAGTTCCAGATTCCAACCACCTACTGGGTGAAAAGGTTTTTCCTGAAATTCCCTCTAAACCTCCTGCCCCTTAACTTGAAACTATTCCCCCTGGTTATTGACCCCTCTACTCAGGGGAAATGTTCCTTTCTATCTACCCTATCTATGCTTCTCATCATTTTGTACACCTCGATCAGGTCCCCCCTCAGCCTTCTCTGCTCGAAGGGGAAAAAAACACAGCCTGTCCTGTCTCTCTTCATAGCTGAAGTGGTCCAGCCCAGGAAACATCCTGGTGAATCTCCTCTGCACCCTCTCCAATGCAATCACATCCTTCCTATAGTGTGGCGACCAGAACTGCACACAGTATTCCAGCTGTGGCCTCACTAGCGTTTTGTACAGCACCATCATAACCTCCCTGCTCTTATATTCTATGCCTCGGCTAATGAAAGCAGGTATCCCATATGCCTTTTTAACCACCTTATCTAACTGTCCTGCTGCCTTCAGGGATCTATGTACATGCACATCCGTGTTTTTTTTCTAATGATTCAGAGCCCGACAGTGGGTGTTTCTGACAATTCAGACCCAAACATTGGGTGTTTCTGATAAGTCAGACACAGACAGTGGTAGTTTCTGATAATTCAGACCGACACAGTGGGTGTTCGTGTTAATTCAGACACAGAAAGTGATAGTTTCTGATCATTCAGAGCCAGACAGTGGGTGTTGCTGAAAATCCAGACACAGACAGTGTTTTTTTCTGACATTTCAGAGCGAGACAGTGGGTGTTTCTGACAATTCAGACCCAAACATTGGGTGTTTCTGATAATTCAGAACAGGCAGTGGGTGTTTCTGATAATTCACACCGAGACAGTGGGTGTTCCTGATAATTCAGACACAGATAGTGTGTTTTTCAGATAATTCAGACACAGACAGTGAAAATGTCTGATAATTCAGAGCCTGACAGTGGGTGTTTCAGATAATTCAGACACAGACAGTGAAAATGTCTGATAATTCAGAGCCTGACAGTGGGTGTTTCAGATAATTCAGACACAGACAGTGAAAATTTCTGATAATTCAGAACCTGACAGTGGGTGTTTCAGATAATTAAGACACAGAGAGTGATAGTTTCTGATAATTCAGAGCCAGATAGTGGGTGTTTCTGAAAATGCAGACCCAGACAGAGGGTTTTTCTGATAATTCAGATCCAGATATTGGAAGCTTCTGATTATTCAGAGCCGGACACTGGGTAGTTTGTGATAATTCAGACCCAGAGATTGTGTGTTTCTGACAATTCATAACCAGAATGTGGTTGTCTCTGGTAATTCAGACCCACACAGTGGGTGTTTCTGATAATTCAGACCTAGACAGTGGGTGTTTCTGAATATTCAGACCCAGACAGTGTTCTTTTCTAATGATTCAGAGCCAGAGAGTGGGTGTTTCTGATAATTCAGACACAAATATTGGATGTTTCTGATAAGTCAGACACAGATAGTCGGTGTTCCTGATAATTCAAAGACAGACAATTTCTGATAATTCAGAGCAAGACAGTGGCTGTTTCTGAAAATTCAGACTCAGACAGTTTTTTTCCCTGATAATTCAGAGTGAGACAGTGGGAGTTACTGATAATTCAGACCCAGGGAGTGTTTTTCTGATAATTCAGAGCCAGACAATGGTTGTGTCGAAAATTGAGACCCAAACAGTTGATGTGTCTGATCATTTAGACCCAGCCAATACGTGTGTATTAAAAATCTGACCCAATAAGTTGGACCTTCTTATAATTCAGATCCAGGCAGTGGGTGTTTCTGTCATTTCCCACCAAGACAGTGGAAACTACGGGTAATTCAGACCCAGACAGTGGATGCTTATGTTAATGCTTATCCAGAGAATGCATGTTTAAGATAATACGCACCCAGGCAATGGGTTTTTCTGATAACTCAGACACAGACAGTGGGTTCTTCTGATAATTCAGACCCAGACAGAGGGTGATTCTCATAATTCAGAGACAGAAATTGGGAGCTTCTGATCATTCAGAACAAGGCAGAGGGTGTTTCAGATAACGCAGTCCAAGACAGTGGGTGTTTGTGATAATTCAGACACAGACAGTGGGTGTTTCTGATTATTCAGACCCATACAGTGTTCTTTTCTAATGATTCACAACCAGACAGTCGGTATTTCTGATAACTCAGACCCAGACAGTGGGTGGTCCTGATAATTCAGACACAGACAGTGTTTTTTCTGATAATTCAGACCCAAACAGTGGGTGTTTCTGATAATTCAGACCCAAACTGTTGGTGTTTCTGAAAATTCAGGTCCAGACAGTCATTAAGTCATAGAGTCATAGAGTTATAATGCACTGAAAGTGGCCCTTCGGCTCATCGTGTCCGCGCCGGCCATCAAGCCCTGTCTATTCGACTCCCATTTTCCAGCACTTGGTCCGTAGACTTGTATGCTATGTCGATTCAAGTGCTCATCAAAATGCTTTTTGAATGTTGTGAGGGGTCATGCCTCCACCACCCTTTCAGGCAGTGAGTTCCAGATTCCAACCACCTACTGGGTGAAAAGGTTTTTCCTGAAATTCCCTCTAAACCTCCTGCCCCTTAACTTGAAACTATTCCCCCTGGTTATTGACCCCTCTACTCAGGGGAAATGTTCCTTTCTATCTACCCTATCTATGCTTCTCATCATTTTGTACACCTCGATCAGGTCCCCCCTCAGCCTTCTCTGCTCGAAGGGGAAAAAAACACAGCCTGTCCTGTCTCTCTTCATAGCTGAAGTGGTCCAGCCCAGGAAACATCCTGGTGAATCTCCTCTGCACCCTCTCCAATGCAATCACATCCTTCCTATAGTGTGGCGACCAGAACTGCACACAGTATTCCAGCTGTGGCCTCACTAGCGTTTTGTACAGCACCATCATAACCTCCCTGCTCTTATATTCTATGCCTCGGCTAATGAAAGCAGGTATCCCATATGCCTTTTTAACCACCTTATCTAACTGTCCTGCTGCCTTCAGGGATCTATGTACATGCACATCCGTGTTTTTTTTCTAATGATTCAGAGCCCGACAGTGGGTGTTTCTGACAATTCAGACCCAAACATTGGGTGTTTCTGATAAGTCAGACACAGACAGTGGTAGTTTCTGATAATTCAGACCGACACAGTGGGTGTTCGTGTTAATTCAGACACAGAAAGTGATAGTTTCTGATCATTCAGAGCCAGACAGTGGGTGTTGCTGAAAATCCAGACACAGACAGTGTTTTTTTCTGACATTTCAGAGCGAGACAGTGGGTGTTTCTAATAATTCAGAGCCAGACACTGGGTGTTTCTGATAATTCAGACCCAGAAGAGTGTTTTATTCAGATAATTCAGAGCCAGACAATGGTTGTTTCTGATAATTGAGACTCAGACAGTGGGTGTTTCTGATAATTCAGACCCAGTGATTGGTTTATTCAGATAATTCAGAGCCAGATAATGGTTATTTCTGATAATTGACCCAGACATTGTGTGTTTCTGATAATTTGGACCCAAACCGCGTGTCCTTCTGATAATTCAGATTCAGACAGTATGTGTGTATTACAAATCTGACCCAGTCAGTTCGACCTTCTTTTAATTCAGAGCCAGACAGTGGGTCTTTATGTCATTTCACACCAAGACAGTGGAACCTACGGTTAATTCAGACCCAGAGAGTCGGTGTTTCTGATAATTCAAACACAGACATTGGGAGCTTCAGATAATTCAGAACAAGGCAGAGGCTGTTTCTGATAACTCAGACCCAGCCAGTGGGTGTTTTTGATAATTGAGACACAGACAGTGGGTGTTGCTGACAATTCAGACCCAGACAGAAAAATAGAAACATAGAAGGTAGGAGTCGGAGTAGGCCATTTGGCCCCTCGAGCCTGTTCTGCCATTTAATGAGATCATGGCTGATCATCCAAATTCAGAACCCTGTCCCTGCTTTCTCCCCATATCGCTTGATTTCCCTCAGCATTAAGAAATGTATCTAACTCCTTCTTGAATATATTTAATGAATTGGCCTCTACTGCCTTGTGAGGTAGAGAATTCCACAGTTTCACCACTCTCTGGGTGAAGAAATTCCTCCTCATCTCAGTCCTAAATGGCTTACCCCTTATCCGTAAACTGTGACCCCTGGTTCTGGACTGCCCCGCCATCGGGAACACCCTTCCTGCATCTAGTCTGTCTAGTCCTGTTTGAATTTTATAAGTTTCAATGAGATCCCCTCTCATTCTTCTAAACTCTAGCGACTATAAGCCTAATCGATGCAATCTTTCCTCATACGTCATTCCTGCCATCCCAGGTATCAGTCTGTTTCATCTTTGCTGCACTCTCTCCATGGCAAGAGCATCCTTCCTCAGATAAGGCGACCAAAACTGCATACAATACTCAAGGTGTGGTCTCAACAAGGCCCTGTACAACTGCAGCAAGACATGCTTGCTCCTGTACTCGAATCCTCTCGCTATGAAGGCCAACATACCATTTGCATTCTTAACCGCCTGCTGCAAATGCATGCATTCCTTCAGCGACTGGTGCACAAGGACACCTAGGTCTCGTTGCACTTCCCCTTTTCCCGATCTATTACCGTTCAGATAATAATCTGTCTTCCAGTTTTTTGCACCGAAGTGGATAACCTCGCATTTATCCAAATTATACTGCATTTACCATGCATCTGGCCAATCACCCAACCTGTGCAAATCATACTGGAGTTTCTTGCATCTTCCTCACAGCACACACGCCCACCCAGAATTGTGTCGTCTGCAAACTTGGAGATATTACATCTAGTTCCCTCGTCTAGATCATTTATATATATTGTAAATAGCTGAGGTCCTAGCACCGATCCCTGCGGTACCCCACCAGTCACTGCCTGCCACTCGGAAAAAGACCCGTTTATTCCAACTCTTTGCTTCCTGTTTGCCAACCAGTTCTCTATCCAAGACAGTACCTTACCCCAGCCCCATGTGCTTTAACTTTGCACGCTAATCTCTTATGCGGGACCTTATCGAAAGCTTTCTGAAAGTCCAAATACACCACATCCAGTGGTTCTCCCTTATCTATTGTACCAGTTACATCCTCATACAGTGGGTGTTTCTGATAATTCAGACCCACACATTGGGTGTTTCTGATAATTCAGACACAAACAGTGGTAGTTTCTGATAATTCAGAACAGACAGTGGGTGTTTCTGAATATTCAGACCCAGACAGCGATTTTTCCGATAATTCAGAGCCAGACAGTGGGTGTTTCTGATAATTTAGGCCCAGACAGTGTGTGTTCCTGATAATTCAGACACAGACAGTGATAGTTTCTGATAATTCAGATCCACACTGTGGCTGTTTCTGAAAATCCAGACCCAGACAATGTTTTTTTCTGATAATTCAGAGCGAGACAGTGCGTGTTTCTGATAATTCAGACCCAGAAGATGTTCTTTTCTGAAAATCCAGACCCAGACAGTGTTTTTTTCTGATAATTCACAGCCAGACAATGGTATTTCTGCTAATTGAGACCCAGACATCGTGTGTTTCTAATAATTCAGACCCAAAACGTGCGTCCTGCTTATAATGAAGAATCAGACAATACGTGTGTATTAAAAATCTGACCCAGTCTGTTGGACCTTCATGTAATTCAGATCCAGGCAGTGGGTGTTTATATCATTTCACACCAAGACAGTGGAACCTACGGGTAATGTAGACCCAGACAGTGGGTGCTTATGTTATTGCTTACCCAGAGAATGCATGTTTAAGATAACACGCACCCAGGCAATGGGTTTTTCTGATAATTCAGACACAGACAGTGGCTGGTTCTGATATTTCAGACCCAGGCATGGGTGCTTCTGATAATTTAGAGCCAGACAGATCGTGTTACTGATAATTCAGACCTAGACAGGGGGTCCTTCTGATAATTCAGACCCAGACAGTGCGTGTTAGGATAAGCTAAAAACGCAGAGACCTAAACTGGTGAGCTGAGCCTTAAATTATCACCCAGATAACAGAAATCACAAAGTATGTCGATAAGTGTAGCCATGGAGACAACCTCTCTGAACTGAGGATATGGGTAGTTCATACAGCCTAGCTGGCAGATAGTAACTTCTGCAAATATAGAAGAACAATGTATGTCGTTTTTCTAAGTAAATGCATACGTGCAAAAGCAACATGTTAATTTTTGCAGTTTTCAAGCATAAAAAGCAGTTGCTTCTTGCTGTAAGGTCTGGGAAATTCTCTTGACCCTAGTGGAACAGAGATCTCTCCCTGTGTGCACTTGAATAAAGCGATCGTTGTACCGTACCAAAGTCTCTGCTGAGTCCTTTTCAACCACAACCGTTTTGGCGTAGTCGGCAGGATACCCGTATCGGATCCACAACACTGGGCGGTCGAGTGAGTATAACTTTTACATCTTACTTAATCGGAACGGTGCAATGGATAACGAGTGGGTATCCGTGAATCTGTAAAATGTGAGGACCGGCCAGGTCGGACAGTACAGAGACTGAGGCGCCTCATAGAGGTGGTGCGAACCACAAAAGATAGAGGTGGTATGAACCGACCCACGGCAGCAGGCCAAGAGAGCCGAACTGGGGTGTTGGTCAGAATCACAAAATTACAGAGTTGGTCAGAACCAATCCACATCAACGGGTCGAGAGAGCCTAGTTGGTCATAGTAAAACCGGACCAGTTGAACCACGCAGGCTGGGAGATGCCGCGCTGGTCAGGAGAACCATGCAGGCTGGGAGACGCTGCGCTGGTCAGAGTAGAACTGCGCAGGCTGGGAGACGCCGCACTGGTCAGAGTAGAACCACGCAGGCTGGAAGTGTAATAGAGAATTTAGAGAAGGAGGCATATCACAGACAGAAAAGCTGGACCCGGATTTGAGCCCAGAGAGTTCCAGAACGGGTTATTTAGCGGATAAAAATAAGAAACACATTGAGAAAATGAGAAAAGTTGGCTGGGACCCGGACGGATCCCCGGAAGCACAGAAAGCATGGTGGGTAGCACAAAAGAAGGACAAGGAAGAAAAAGGCGTAGTAATAGTTACCAATCTGTATTTAGGACTATGTAGACGAGTAAAAAATCGGATCCACAAAACCCAAGAAAGGACAGAAAGGGTAACAACTCTGTCACCACCGGATGACACTAGTGATATTGAAAGAGACGAAGACATTGATTGGAATAGACTAGGGTAAAAAGGCTCAAGGTACGGGAGGGATGATCCACCCCCACATAAGGAGGGAGTCGTGGTGACTCCCACAGCTTCCCCGTGTCCGGCAAACGTGGCACATGGACCACGTCTACCAAGAAAACCAAGAAAAGTGTAAAAGACGAGGAAACAGGAAAGGTAAAGGAAGAAACCCTGACTATGGATAAGAAACAACACGTACCCTTTAGTCCAGGAGAAAAACTGATGTTATTAAAGGAATTGCCGAGGCTAAAATTCCGGAGTGATAACCTGGAATTTTGGACTAAGTTGAAGGAGATGCAAGAATGACATGCCATTTATCCTAAAGACATAAATGTGTTAGTAAAGGCTAAGTATCCAGGGGATATATGGGAGGAGTTACCTAATGAGTATAGGATGGGAGAATGGACAACTACTAAAGATGAAACCGTGGAAGAATTACATAAGGCATTTCAAACCAGAGTTAAGGAACTAACTGGGGATGTATTACTTCAGTGACCCAGAACAGGGGAGAGTCAGTGACAGATTATGCTGAAGGGAAGTGGGAACCGTATATACAATTCTCAGGGATATTACGACCTCGGAAAAACGATTAAATATTCTTAAAGATGTTGAAGGAAGGGTTTGGACCAGAACACCAGAAGGTCTTGAGCCTGGGATTGTCTGTGGGAATTAACTATATAGATAATATGAGATGGGCAGCAGAATTAGACCAGAAAAAGGAGCCCACAAGGTGGGGGCAGTGGCAGCAGTTATAATTGAGGGAAGACAGGCCACTTTGCTAAGGATTGTGGGAGTTCAGGACAAGCGCAAAAAGGCAGTCAAGGACAGAGATGCACCAACTGCAGGAAACTGGGACACTGCAGGGCAGACTGTTGGGCGAAGGGAAGAAGTAAGAAAAGGCAAAACCCACCCAGAGACTAGTTAAAGGGGGTCGTCCACCGGCCGCCCCAGTAGAATGGGGAGAGGAGCAAGATAAGGCTTATAGTGAGTTAAAACGGGCTTTAGTATAGGTCCCGGCATTTGGACTCCCTTGTATGGGAAAGCCATTCCATCTGTTTGTACATAATGAGTGTGGCTATTATAGCGCAGTATTAGCCCAGGAACATGGGGATAGGATGAGACCTGTAGCATACCTTTCCACCAAAGAATCACCAGTGGAGAAAGGACTGCCCCGATGTGTTACATCCATAGACTGCGCCAAATGGCCAGTTAAGGCTAGCGAACAGATAGTGATGACAGGAGAAGTTATATTGCACACCAGATACACCATAGTAGAGTTATTGAAAACTGGGAAACATGAAAACGGTCTCAGACAGCAGGCAAGCAGCATGGGAAGCCATCCTATTACCCAGAGATAAATCGATCTTGATAGTGAAAGACAGTAGGGTTAACCCAGCGGAAGGTATGCTGACAGAAGGAGAGGAGCACAATTGTGTGAAAGAATTAGCTAAGGACTTCTATAGTATAGAGAAGTAGGAGGAATTAGAGGAGGCAGAATTGCGTTGTTTGTCGATGGGCAGTCCACATACCGAATGGGCAATCGTAAACAGAGAAGGAAAAATAATATTGTACAGAAAACTTCCTGGGGAAATGTCAGCCCACGTAGCAGAATTGATAGCGCTCACAAAAGCCCTTAAACTGACTGAGGGCAGGACAGCTAATAGTTATACGGACAGTAGATATGCCTTTGGAGTGGTACATGATTATAAGACAGCCTGTAGTAGGAGAGGGTATATCACCTCAAGTGGAGAAGCGCTACAGCATGAGAAAGTAGTAAAGGCGTTAGTGGAAACAGTAAAACTACCTCAACAAGCAGCAGTAATTAAGGTTAAAGCTCATCAGAAGGGAAGCGATCCCCTGCAAATAGGCAACAGAAATGCCGATGTAGCGGCAAGACGAGCGGGGCTAGAGGCACCCATGTGTCGAGTGGCAGCGGCCGCCATAGGACCAGAGGAAGTTAACATAGTAGAATTACACAAAGATACCCCAGAGGGGTAAGTTAAGTAATGGGAACAGATACAGATAGCCTTTACAGAACACTTACCCCACCAAGTCGGGGAAAGAATTATTACTTGATAATTATTGACATAATTGGTGGAGGCATTTGCCAAACGAGACTGCTCAGCTAAACCGTAGCCCTTCCCCCATCGAATTGTGCAATTTGTTTCATTTCACTGCCCAACAGGGTGAAGTATAAATCATACCAAGTTGGGGAATACCTTTGCAGTATAGACAGGGGAGCATATTTTACAGGGAAAGTGCTAAAGGCAGTGTGCCAACTAATGGGGATAAAACAGAAATTTAACATACCCTACCCCAGAGTTCGGGGATGGTAGAACGCATGAATCGGACCCTAAAAGGAACATTAGCCAAGGCCATAACAGAGACAGGTAAAGGATGGGCGGGCTTACTGCCAAATATATTGATGGCGCTGAGGGCCACACCAAATAGGACTGTAGGACTAACACCCTACGAATTGATGACTGGGCGAGCAATGTGACTGCCAGGGGACGTTGTGACAGGGAGTGAGGATGTAGGACCAGCCCCAGAACGAGTCAAGAGGTTTGTGAGGGAACTATGCCGGCAGCTACATGGTTTACGGCGTGAAGTTGCAGACCAACAGGCAATCCGCGATTTGGAAACCGATGTGATGGAGGAAAAAGCTGTGGTGCCAGAAGTAGGACAAGTAAATAACTGGGTCCTAGTGACGACCGGATGCCCGTATGCAATTTGCTTTCCAGATATCAACAGGATGAACCAACGAGCGCTGTTGCTTCCGCTGTGTCACGTGGCTTTCGCTGAAGGAGCATGCGTGACTTATTTTACGAGCGCCGTGCATGGCAACATTTGATGTTATAGGCACCTACGAGGAACTCACCTTTAATCAAACAGGGACCGGGAAAGGAATAATGGTGCAACAAGAAGTATCCGTGGCCGTGAGTAACGTCGTATGTATTGAATGTCCATTCAGGCACGAACATTCCACAGCAACAGGAGGTGCTAGTGTGCAGCGTACATGGCATTGGAACCAGGACAGGATCGGACATCTTGAATGTGATAATGTGACAATGTGCGCTGAGCCGGTCGGATGGACAGAGGATGACGAGGGAAAGAAACCCCCCGAAGCAATCATGTTCCAATGTCAAGATGGACAAGGTAACGACAACGGCTGTTAATTGCTATTCCACGACTGGATCCCATAACTATTCCACCCCACACCAGCATCAGCACCAGGGGAGCGGGTCCCTGCCCAGACCAGATGGAGGGACCGGAGAATGAACTTGTGTTAGTAAAGGAAGATAAGATTTTGTATGATAATGAGTTGGTACCCGTAGTGTTGAAAATTACAGATCTAGGGTTACCGTCCTGGTGCTCAGGAAAAACCAGAGCGTTATACTCCGCCCTGTTGGGCAGGGTAATGAAACAAATGGCACAATTCGATGGGGGAAGGGC
This sequence comes from Squalus acanthias, assembly GCA_030390025.1. Classification (NCBI taxonomy): domain Eukaryota; kingdom Metazoa; phylum Chordata; class Chondrichthyes; order Squaliformes; family Squalidae; genus Squalus; species Squalus acanthias. Next base: position 167,106 of record JASTWF010000703.1, read on the forward strand.
TCAAATCGGGCTGGCCAAGGGACTCCCAATGAACGGCAGAACAGACGATGGAAGCGGAGCCTGGACTTCACTTATGGATCCTGGGGTATAGAACAGACACGGGAGAATGTGAGACAGATCCACCAAGGTGAGGTTCCCTTATGGATCACTAATGAACAGCTTATCAAGCTTAGAAGGAAAACATGGTCCAACACAATCGGTTGTCAATTTAGGGGATTAGTGCGTGTGTATTCAAATAATACTGACTGTATCGTAAAGGAAAGAATGTTATTGGGAATGGTACTTGCTATACCAGTGCTCACCGACTCAACTCCACCTAGAGAGGTCTATAGAGTACGGAACATAGGGGTGATCAGGGAAGGGTATAGTGTTAAGCATCACAGCACACTTCCATATGGAGTGAAGATGCGAGGAACGATGTTAGGGACCACACTGTAAGGATGTAGCATCGGTGGCTCCACAATTGTGTGCCCTCACCCGATCTATGAGACAGAGGAGGCGAAGTGCGGATTTAATACCACAGCCAATTGTACCATGGAGGCCATGCCAGCCAACATGGAACCAACTCGAGTAGCCTACGTGGGTAAAGGCCAATACTGCGTCACCACATCCCAGACGTTTTTTCTGGCACGGGTATACCCGATGCCAACTGGGAAACCAAACCGTGTGCTTCAGACCACAGCTGCCATCACGGGTGGGCAGGGTAGAGCTGGTGGACATACATCAACGAGAAGTTGTTAACCTAGATGCCAAGGAGGACGTTCAAGATGAGCTCGAACAGTACATTAACCAGTCACCTACCCGATACCCCACTACCTGAGCACTTGGATGAAATCAAGGAAGGGTTAGATAAGGCCTACAAGACCTAGTTTACCCTCCGTCAGAAGAACGAAGATACAGGTCGAGAAAATCCAAGTCACAACTTGGTGGGAGGACTTGTGGAATTGTGGGTTTAATGTACAACTTCACTCCTGGATCAGAATAGTCTCCCATGTTTTGGTGGTGGTACAACTGGTGGTGATGATATACATGATTTGCCTCACCTGCACGGTCCGGAGAAAGAAGAATAAGGACCTGGCCAAAGCCGTACGGAAGACTGAAATTGAACCGTTCAGAAATAAGGGAACAGGTTGGGAGCAACCGGTGTGAAGCTACATATGAGTACAGGGAAAAGCTAGGCTTAAGTTGCTATTTGCTGCCATTTATACCCAGACCTAGCGGAGGCTAGTAAAGCCAATGCGAAGTCATTAGAGGCTTTGAGTTAGTGGAATCCGAAGTTTATGGAACCCAGATGATCCCTGGGACAATTCATAGGAGGAGGAACCAAGGGTATGGCAACTTGGGCCAGGCCAAGGGCCAAAAGGGGGGATTGTTAGGGTATCACAGGCCAAAATAATTAAATGTGATATGGAGATGCAGCTGTTGGACTGGGGTGGACAAATGTGAGAAGTCACCTGACGAAGGAGCAGCGCTCCGAAAGCTTGTGATTTCAAATACAACTGTTGGACTATAACCTGGTGTTGTGCGACTTCTAACATAATTAAACGCAGAGAGCTTTGGGAAGCTTGGTCTAAATGGAACATTGTGACCCAGATAACAGAAACCACAAAGTGTGTAGATATGTGTAACCATGGAGACAACCTCTCTGAACGAAGGATGTGGGTAGCTTCTACAGCTCAGGTGGCAGACAGTAACTTCTGCAAATATAAAGCAACAATGTCTGCGGTTTGTCTACGTAAATGCGTAGGTGCAAAACAACATGTTCATTTTTGCGTTTTTTGATCATAAAGGCGGCTGTTGCTTGTTGTAAAATCAGAGAAATCTCTCGACCATTTGATGGAAAACGGATCTCCACCTGTGTGCACTTGAATATAGCGATCGCTGTACCGTACCGAAAACTCTGCTGAGTCCTTTTCAACCACAACAGGTTCCCGTTGTCCTCACCTTTCACCCCATCAGCCTCCACATTCAATTGCCGCCACCTCCAGCATTATCCCACCACCAAACAAATCTTGCCCTTCACTCGCCTTTCAGCATTCCGAAGGGACAACTTCCTGATCCACTCCTCAATCATCCCCAACATACCCTCCCCTTCTCATGACACCTTCCCGTGCAAGCGCAGGAGATGCCACAATTGCCGTTTTACCCCATCCCTTCCCACCGTCGAGGGCCTCAAACTCTCCTTCCAGGTGGAGCAGCGATTTACTTGTAAGTCTTAGAATTTAGTATAATGTATTCGCAGTTCGCGATGCGGTCTACCCTACATTGGAGAGACAAAATGCAGATTGGGTGACCGCTTTGTGGAACACCTCCGTTCAGTCCGCAAGTGTGACCCCGAGCTTCCGGTCGCCTGTCACTTTATTTCTCCGCTCCACTCCCACTCTGACCTCTCCGTTCTCGGTCTCTTACACTGTTCCAATGAAGCTCAACGTAAGCTCGAGAAACAGCACCTCATCATCGAATTCAACAATTTCAGACCATAACCTCTGCCCCTATTTTTCCAGTTGGCAGCTGTTGATGATTTTGCAATTCACATTTACACCTCTTCTCGACCCTTCTTTTGTTTCTTTACTTTTCCCATTACCATCTACTTTTGCTTTGTACAATCATATCTTTTATCTTTTAATCACGCCCACAAGTGAAATCAATCTGTCCACATCTACCCTGTCCAACCCATTCATAATTTTAAACACATCTATCAGGTGACCTTCAAAGTCTTCGCTTTTCTAAGTAAAAAAGCCCCAAACTGTTCATTCTTACGATAGCTGTAATCTCTCCATGTTGGTACCAGCCTTGTAAATCATTTTTGCACTTTCTTCAGTGCTTCTATGCTCTTTTTACAGTATGGAACCCAAAACTCAGCAGAGTACTCCAGGTGCGGACGGAACATGGCCCTATACAAATTTAACATACCTTCAGTACTTTTGAATTCTATACTCCTTTAAATACATCCCAGTGTTTTGTTAGTATTTTAATCACTTTGGTGACCTGCGATGCTGCTTTAAATTATGTGTTCACCTGTATCCCTGGCTTCCTTTGCTTTTCTACCCCATTCAGTTTCTTATTTTCTTAGGTTTAGAGATTGTTTATACTTTTCCTACCAAAGTGCATCACCTCATAATTATTGATGTTAAAGTTAATTTGCCAGTAACTGCCCAGTCTGTAAGTCAGTTTAATATTTGTTGAATTGTATATTTCCTTGTATTTTGAAACCATTTTTTTACTAATTATTTTGAAACAAAGTCAATTTAAAAACACATTTGAAGTTAATTTATCTGACAGAGAATTTCGACTTCCTTCATTATGTAATAATTATTATCTGGCTCAGAGGAAATTACATGTTTAAAGCACTTACTCTCTGTGTTGTTTCTATTTCTTCAGTTTACCATGTTTACCTGACGATTGTCTGCACAGTTGTATTTTTAAACAGACATTCGATAACTTACGTTGAGTTTTTGCCTCTTCTGCATCTCAATATTAACAAGCCATCAGTATAAAACATTTTTAACGTTTTTATTGAATGTTTGAAATTAAATGACATGTTGAGAGCTCTGAATTTATTCAATGTTTGTCTGTTAAAGCAGTCAGTTGTTGTTAAAGTCTGAAAAACTTTATTAATTTTCAAGAACCGATGAGAAATCGCTGACTTCAGTATCTACAGAGAGATTTCTGACAAAGTCAATTTCACATTCATGGCCATCCACCGAAATGTTCTCAGATCCTGGGATCCTCCCACTCCCACCAATGATGTCACACACTTCCTACTGCTCCCCCGCCAGAAAACAGATTCCACTAACCGTTTCGACAAGACTCCCGTTTTATCTCTGCGGTACTGCCAAAGCAATGGATTCTCCAGGGGCCAATTCTCCAAATATCCCATTTCCAGCTCGGCTTAAACACAAGCGCCCCACTTCTCCCCACCCAATGTCAATTAACCTCAGAACCGCTCCTACACCGTTCCCAATCAGGGAAGGCGTCCAGCAGATATTTTCCACTGGCACTGAGGGGAAAAGGGAACTGAAGCCATCCAACCTCTTGCAGTGTAACTGGCTACAGAGCAGCATTTACAGAGGATTGGGAAACGGCCGCCTTTAGGGCTGCACTGTGGGAGCTAACGGAGAGCTACCTGTAAGGGGAAGAACCATGAAAAGAAAATGAACAAGTCACTTCATTCTCTGTACTGTGCTCTGCACCATCATCTCGGGATGGTCTAACATTTGGATTTAACTCCCTAGATTACAGAGTTGCTTAACCAGAACCTGAGAGGATCAAACGCCAGACTTGCATTGGATCAAAAGACACGCTGAAATAGTCATCGGGAATCAATTGGTTTATTGCTGAATCAAGTGTATTTGCAAAAACATTTCACCCATGCCATATGTTTCATTCATTGTATTAAAATATTATTTATTTGCTTAACATTGAAGGAACATTGTCAAATCTCATCTACAATTGTGCAAACTGGCGCTTTAGATATTACATAACGGCCGCGCGCAATAAAGGGACGCCAGGGATATTAAAATAAGTTTTGTTAATGCTGATACATTCCTAATTAACACCAACTTGATTTCATTTTCAATTCATCTCTTGAAGGCTTGACTCCGACTTTGGCCTCTGGTAAACAGTGTCCTTCGTGAGCAGGAACAGTGACTACGTCGGATTTGTCCTTTCATAGCACCTCTGACGTTGACCCCTGTCTCCCTACTGTTGTCTCCAACCTATTTCCTGCTACCAGAAAATATGTATCCCAATAATTGCTACATTTATACAGGCCTATGTAACCTGAGCTTTTCCCGTGTACATTCGCGTGCGTACTTTGGCTACCGTTCCGGACCCGAGTCATTAAATACTTTTCCACTTCACCCCGCCCCCCCACCTGTCCTCCTTTTCTCTCTATCCCTCCCTGACCGCTCTCTCCCGACGTAATGCCTCCTTTCATCTCTCATCTCTCGGATACTCTGCCCTCCCAAATCCAGACCCCAATCCTTCATTACTCTTCGACCTCCCTACCATGCTGCTACCGTCGGAGGATTTCCTCCCTCTTAGATAAGCCTACAGCTTCACTCTGTGCCTCTCTTGGCATCCTACGAAGTGCCCATAGAGGCACTCGTCGCTATCTCCTTACGAGCAGCAACCCCAAATGTCCCATTCTACTCTCCCGACGACCTTCCCGCTCAACGTGCGCACTAGGGGCTAATCTTGCCAATCTCCTCCCCGTCCAACTCATTCCCCCCAGTGCTGACCCTGTGGACGCTAGCAGTGGGGCAGCCATCACCGACCCTCTCTGCATCACCCTCCAGAATGTCTGTTCACTTGCGAACAAGGCCCTTGCTATCCATAAGCTTATCGTGGATGATGGCATCGACATCATTGCCCTGACGGAAAACTGGTTGAGGGGTGATGACACCTTACCCTTAAATGAAGCCTGCCCATCTGGCTACACCTATCACCACTTGCCCCGCTGAGACCGCTGTGGTGGCGGTGTGGCTTTCACCACCAAATCGCACCTTGGCCTGTCACTCTGCTCCTCTGACACTTCTCCTCCTTTGAGCATCACATTTTATTCCACTTCTCTCACCTCTCATTTAAAATCCTAGTTCTGTGCCGCCTGTCACACTGTCACAGCTCAGCACACTCATTGCAAAACTGTTGCCATTTAATCCTGGAATCATAATCTGATTTTTCTAAATCTAAAAATCGTGTCCCATTATTACGAAATGCTAGACCTCTGCCTCCATTGGGTACAATCTAAGCTAACCCACTGCCATGCAATTGAGCCGCAGGACTCCCACACCAGCTCTCTGATATTCTAGGACACCAATAATGCTACCAAAATCTAACCCACCCTCCTAATCCTGCCGAAGCTCACAACTAACCCCCAACCCCAGCATTATCGTTAAGTGATGGAGACAGTGCTTCATCGTGTTATCTCTTCTCAAACATTTTATTGTGTGTTCGACGTTGTAAACAGGTAAGCCATGGATTCAGATATTAGCTCACGATTTTATAAATAGGAAATAAGACCACACAATCCGCGTTCAACCAGGAATGAACAGAATCAATGTATTATTTGCCTGAATAAAAGTAAATAGCAAGGATATGATGTAATAACATTCACTTACTCAGTCACCTTAAACCAGTAGCCGTGAGATTAAGGAATGCTTCTTATCGAGCTTATCCACTCTGTAATTCTAAATTAGCACGCCCGGAGTTTGCCGTTTCTGCGCTCTCGAACTAGCAAGCCCTGTATCCAGTTTTTTCATTTTAATTGAAAATAAAGTCAGGCTGGCGAGCGCAGGAACAGGAAACGCCGGTACATATCATTTCACTAAGGGTGAGCAATTCGATAGGAAATGATCTGTGCACATTTCTATTGAACAAATTTAGGTCCATTTGCAGGGCTGAAATTGGAGTAATTTTAGTTTGGGACGATAGTGTCGAATGGACTCTATCACATTAGCCGCCCATTACACATCACTTCCTGTTTCCTTTGCATTTTAGACTTTGCTGCCTGGCGTGCGGTCAATTCAATATCGCCCCTTTTGCATTCATTCCCACAGTTAAAATGATTCCTGTTGTGTTTTAATTCGGTGAAGCCATTTAACTTACTTAAATAAATACGTTATTAATCCCAGGGGGCGCTTAATGATATTTATCAGCTCCTCTGAATTTACTCTGGGACACTCAATAATAAACGTGTTGGTGCAACAATCAAAGTGCGAAGCATATACCCGGATTGTTCCATAATAGTGAAAGGGTCACTGTAATTTGCTTCCAAAAATTGAGTATCTGCAAATTGTACAATAATATAATATATGAATCTAATCATCCATAAAAGTATAAAATTGCTGGATATGGCGAGCAGTAATATTATGGATTTCCTTCGGTTCCTCATCTCTGGATCATTTTGATTCTAAGCATTGTTGTTTCCACGAAGTCGCCTTCTCACTCTATTGGCCAGTAGAATGTGCCTGATGGTCAGAGTATTGAGCAGTAAAATGAACACAAATGGAGAAAATGGGGTTAAAACTGTTTCCAACCACAAAAATGTTACCCATATGGGCGAGTTGTAGAAGCTTGGTTTTACATAGCAGGACCATGGCACATTGTCAATTATTTCCCGAGATGCAAACACAAAACAGATTGGAACATTTTCTAAAAAGCTCAGCCCACACACCACTGTTATCACCACAGCTGCAGCTTCTTTGATGCAATATTTTGATCGCAACCTTTGGCAACAAATGGCTACAAATCGATCAAAGGTGAAAGCGACAGTTAACCAGCCAGAACAATCAATGGAAGCAAAACACAAGGACAGATTGAGACGGCAAATGGGAGGTAGTTCAGAAATGAACATGGAAAATAAGCATCATTAATCTCATACAGCATTACAGCAAATATCAGGAGCAGTACATCAGCCGTTGCCATGGCCACCAGGAAACTGGTGATGCATTTGGAGAGACCGCACCTTCCACGGGAGAGAACCACAATTGTCGCTGAATTAGCTGCAGAGAGGAGGAAGATGAAGTTACTGACTCTCCTTATATGAAACGGATGAAAACTCGCCAGCTTATTGCTATGAAAATTCATGTATTTCTCATCTTGGCCCTGAATAGTCTATCCGGGGTTATTTTACCCGAACACGCAGCTTGAAAAACTCACGGGATCGAGGGCAACGCTTGATTTACTCCCCGCCCAATATTACTCGCCATTATCTTCAGTAGAGAGTAGAATCGGCACAGTGTAAAACCAGCGCTGCTCCCGAACCTGTCAGGTTATCAAGGGGCAGGTTGGGTTAACATCGCCCCACAGCGGGAGATTGATTGGCTGCGGCGCTGAAAGGAAATTCTGTCCAACGATCACATGTTAACACAACCCGCCGCATTTTCCTTAGAATTATATTAACTAGCAGGAAAATCCATCGGATTATACAAAGGCGGTGGTTCCAGCCGCCAGTTTGTCGTATCCGTCCGACCGGCCGTAAAGAATAAAATCTCCCCCATAGCTGCCGGTGCGATCATTCAAATCTCTGCCGCTCCTTGACTTTGGGTTTCAAGCAGCGTGTTGCCCTTTACTCCGCTGGCTCACACCACTAGCTGGCCTCAATTTAATGCAGCATCCAATATCGCTAAGTTTCACAGTCGCAGCCTTCAGGGTTGCCCTGTGAGTGTAAACTTTCCGAGTAGTTGACGCTTTTCGAGATCTCGCCTTTCACCAAAACACAGCGGCAAATGCGCCCATGGTTTACGGATATCTGGTTACAGTGACAAACAATCGCTGCTGCGGGCATATTACCAGAAAGTTAGTGGGAAACAAACTGATGGATATTTTAAACTTTTCAACAATATAAGAAAAAACCGAGTCCAGGTGCGATGCTAATATTTGGCTCGGAATGAAAATTACATATAAGAATAGAAGATGCTGTAAATGTTCAGCTGGTCAGAAAGAATATGTGGCAAGAGTCACATAGTTAAAGTTTTAGGTCGATGATCTTTCATCAAAACTGGTCATCGACCTGAAACTTTAACTGTGTTACTCTCTCCACATGTGTTAGCTCGCCTGCCAAGGTTTCCATAATCCGCAGTATTTCGCTTCTGAAAATTACAAGAATCTCTACAAAGGGGACGCAATCCCACCTAAATTGTTTCATTTAATATTTCAGAAGAAGTTGTGCTGCCCGTCAGGTTATTACATTATGAATATGTCGGATACCTGGGGTATTCTAATTATTATTTATTTGATGGCAGTAATCAGTGTCTGCACATCAATCACATCAAAACGAACAAATATTATCAATAACCGACAGCAGGAACAGTGACACAGTGAGACACTGTTAAAGATGAATAATAACAGATTCGAAGCGCCTGACCGGGAACACCAACTATTGCAAGAATAGGGTAGTAAATGTTTTCTATCTGTATGATTACCGGCTGTCCCATTTTCGGAGAGACGCGATGTTATCTGCTCGTGTTTTGAAGACGCAGCTCTAATGCTTTCAAAATAAGGTCTTATTTATACCTGAGAGAAACCTCGAGTGACACACGAGCATTGCACAATGATTGACATTAGTTGCATTCATTTAACAAACAGGTTCAGCCGAACCGTATTTACTGCTGCTGGTGAGAGAGTGAGATATTTAGCAATAACATTTCACATTGGAATTTCTGTTATAAATGAAACATTTTGAAATCTACACTCCTAAATTAATGGTACCGACTCCTGAAGCTGAGGATAATCGTTTATAGGAGCAGGGAAGACATTTAATGAAATAAATGCACACATTTGTGTTAGATTAGCACCATCTAAATTGCCGATACATCATATTTTCTTTTTACTTATACTCTACATAATATTGATATAAGGGGGTTCTGCGATGCACTTGAGATCGAAGAGCGTTCACAGATACACACAGAAAGTGATATAGTCAGTTGTATACAGCTGAGCAGCTCTGCGGTGAAGCTGAGATGTTGGATTTCAGCATCGACAGCCGTTGGGAGGAAGTGAAAGAGACAGGGTCTCGTCTGATATGGACCGGGTGTGAGAAAGATGAATATGGATAAGGATCTCAATAGCCGTTTGGAAGGGATGTGAGCGTTTATGGCCGTCAAAGTAAAGGAATTGGATGGTGAAAAAGAGAATTTCAGCTGCTGTCGAACAGGAATTTGGAGCGGGGCACGATTTACATATATTAATCTCAGTTTTGAGATTTCAATTGACCTAAACTCAACAGCTTTTTGGAGGAGTGAGTTCCCAATTTGTTCCACCGTTCGTCTGAAGAAGTGTTTCCGGAAACCACCCCTGAACGGCGGAGCTCTAACATTAAGGTTATGCTCCACCAGAGGAAATAGTTTCTCTCTGTCTACCCTTCCAACACCTTCATTTATCTTAAACTCCTCAGAGAGATCACCCTTAATCCTCTATTCTCAAGGAGGTACAAACCTCGTGTGTGCAACCTGTCATCATAATTTAACACTTTAACCCCGGTTTGTGCTGGTGAATTTGCGCTGCAGCCACTCCAAGGACAATATACGCTTCCTCAGCTGGGATGCCCAGAACTGAACGCGGTGCTCTAAATGGGGGCTGGCCAGATTTTTATATAACTATAACGTCACTTGCCCCCTTTTGTAATCTAGCCCCGTTCAAATAAAGGCCAACATTCCATTAGACCTTTTAAGAATATAAGTACATCAGAATTAGGAGCAGGTGTAGGCCATATGTCCCTCGAGCCTGCTCTGCCATTAGTAAGATCATGTCTGAACTTCGACCTCAACTCCACTTTCCTGCCCTATCCCTATATCCCTTAATTCCACTGGAGTCCAAAAAACTATCTATCTCAGCCTTGAATATACTCAACAACTGAGCATCCACAGCACTTTGGGGCAGAGATTTCCAAAAATTCACAACCCTCTGAGTGAAGAAATTCCTCCTCATCCCAATCTTAAAAGGCAGTTCCCTTTTCCCTTATCCTGAGACTATGCCACCTAACTCTAGACTCTCCAGCCAGAGGAAAATAACTCTTAGCATCTAACCAGTCAATTTCCCCCTCAAATTCTTACATGTTTCAATGAAATCACCTCTGATTCTTCTAACCGCCAGAGAGTATAGGCCCAATCTGCTCAATTTCTCCTCTTATGACAACCCTCTAACCCCAGAGATCAATCTAATGAACCTTCATTGCACCGCTTCTAAGGCAAATATATACTTCCTTAAATAAGGCGATCAAAATTGTGCACAGTACCCCAGTTGTGGTCTCACCAGAGCCCTGTACAATGCTAGCAAGACTTCCTTAGTCTTGTACTCCAACCCTTAAGCAGTAAAGAACAACATGCCATTTGCCTTCCTAATTGCTTGCTGTACCTGTACGTTATCTCTCTGTGTTTCCCGTACTAGGACACCCAAATCTCTCTGATAACCAACATTTCATAGTTTGTCACCGTTTAAAAATTATTCTGCTTTTCTATTCTCCCTACCAAAGTGAATAACCTCACATTTTCCCACACTATACTCCATCTGCCACCTTATTGCCCACTCACTTAACCTGGCTATATCCCTTTACGGGTTCTTTGTGTCCTCCTCACAACTTAATTTTTCACCTAGCTTTGCATTGTCAGCAAACGTGAATACATTGCACCCGTTCCCTTTGTCTAAGTCATTAATATAGATTATAAATAGCTGAGGCCCAAGCACTGATCCTTGCGGCACCACATTAGTTACAGCTTGCCAATCTAAAAATGACCTATTTATCCCCACTCTCTGTTTTCTGTCTGTTAACCAATCCTTTTCCATGCCAGTAACTTACCCCCAAACCCATGTGACCTTATCTTGCTTAACAACCTTTTATGTGGCACCTTATCGAATGCCTTTTGGAAATCCAAATGTACTACATCCACTGGTTCCCCTTTATCTACACTGCTAGTTACGTCCCCAAAAATCTCTAATAAATTGGTCAAACACGATTTCCCTTTCATAAAACCATGTTAACTCTGCCTAATCATATTATGACTTTCTAAGTGCGCTGATGCCACTTCCTCAACAATGGATTCCAGCATTTTCCCGATGATTGGTGTCACGCTAACTGGCCTGTGGTTTCCTGTTTCTCTCTCCCTCCTTTCCTTTCCATTTGATATCATCCAATCCGCTTGGACATTTCCTAGACCTCGGGATTTTTGGAAAATCACAACCAATGCATCCACTATCTCTGCAGCCACATCTTTTAGAACCCTAGGATGTGGGCCATCAGGTGAAGGGGATTTGTCGGCTTTTAGTCCAATTAGTTTCTCTACTGGTATTAATTACTTCAAGTTCCTCGCACTCATTAGCCCCATGGTTCCCCACTATTTTTGGTATACCTTTTGTATCTTCTACTGTCTTCTGCCATTTCCTTTTTCCCCAATATAATTTCTCCTGTCTCAGCCTTTAAGGAACCAACGCTTACTTTTGCCACTCCCATCCTTTTTACATATTTTTAGAAGCTCTTACAATCTGTTTATAATTTTCTTGATGATTTACTCCCATATTCTCTTTTCTCCCTTTTCATCATTTTTTTGTCAGTTTTTTCTGGTTTCTACAGATCTCCCAAACCTTAGTCTCACTACTATTCGTTGCAACATTATAAACCTCTTCTTTTAATCGAATACTATCCTTAACTTCTTTAGTTATCCACCGATAGATCACTTTTCCCATGGAGATTTTATTTCTCAATGAAATGTATTTCCGTTCAGAATTTTGGAATATTTCTTTAACTGATTGCCACTGCTTCTCGACTGTCATAGCTTTTAGTCTAATTTCCCAAACTACATTAGCCAACTCGCCCCTCATACCTACGCATTTGGTTTTGTTTAAGTTTAAGACTCTAGTGTCGAACATAAGAATGTCACTTTGAAACTCAATGTGAAATTCTATCATTTTATGATCACTCTTTCCAAGAGGATCCTTTACTATAAGTTTACTAATTAACCCCGTTTCATTACACAAACTAGATCTAAAATAGCCTGTTCCCTGGTTGGTTCCATGCCGTATTGTTCTCGTAATCTGTCTGGAATACATTCCATGAACTCGTCCTCCAGACTACCCTTGATAATTTGATTTGCACAATCTATATGCTGATTAAAGTCCCCCACGATTATTGTATTACCTCTGTTACACGCTCGTATTATGTCTTGATTAATACTCTGTCCAATGGCATAGATACTGTTAGGGTCCCGATAAACTACTCCTACATCTCTTTTCTGCCCCTTGTTATTTCTTATCTCCACCCATTCTGATTGTACGTGCTGATCTTCTGAGCCAAGAACCATTTTCATTATTACGATAGCAAAATACTGCGGATGCTGTAAATCCGAAAACAACAGAAAACGCTGGAAAAACTCAGCAGGGCAGGCAGCATCCGTGGAGCGAGAAACAGAGTTAACGTTTCAAGTCGAAGACCTTCCGTCAGAGCTGGAAAAAAGGAGGAAACTAAATAGATTTAAAGCAAGTATAAAGCTGGGAAAAGGGGAAGGGGATGAAAGAGCAAAAGGGAAGGTCAGTGGTGGAAGAGATAAAATGGAATTGAGAGACATTAATAGATAATCAATGCAAGAGGAAGTGTTAATGTGACGGGCTGAGGCGAGATGAAGTGTGAGATGCGCTGGCAGAATAAAGGACAGCTGCCAGATTCTGGGAGGGAAAAAAAGGCCAAACAAAAGGGTGGATGAAAAAATAAAATAAAAAAATATAAATGTGATAGGGGCCGAGGTTATGACCTGAAATTGTTGAAATCGATGTTGAGTCCAGAGTGCTGTAGGGTGCCTAAACGAAAGATGAGGTGCTGTTCCTCGAGCTGACGCTCAGCTTCCGTGGAACAATGCAAGAGGCCGAGGACGGTGAGGCCAGAGTGGGAGTGGAGCGGAGAATTAAAGTGACAGGCCACCGGGAGCTCGGGGTCCCCCTTACGGACTGAACGAAGGTGTTCCGCAAAGCGGTCACCCAATCTGCATTATGCTTTTTTAACTGTCTACTTGCTTTTAGTAATTTCTGGATGTGAACCCCTAAATCTCTCTGCTCCTCCACAGTTTCTCTCTGCTTACCATTTAGAATATACTCTGGTCTATCTTTCTAAGGTTCAATGTGGATGACCTCATTCTTCCCCTGGTTGCACTCCATCTGCCACAGATTTGCTCACTCATTTAATTTATGAATTGCCCATTGCAACCGTCTGCTCCCATCTAAACTGTTTACTCTCCAGCTTGGTGCCGTCAGCAAACTTGGATATATGGTTCTATATTCCTTCATCTAAGTCAGCATAATTATACCGAAAATCTGAGGCCGCAGTACAGTTCCCTGGGCCCACCAGTAGTCACATCCTGCTAATCTGAATGCACACGCATCATCACTGCTCTCTGCCTCGTATTGCCTAACAGATTTCCTACCCATATGAATGATCTCGGATTCTAACTCGGAATTGATATTAACGACCCTTCACAAACTGAGCATGTTGGGATAGTTTGCCGGGACTTTTTTGCCATGATTCTGTAACAAAGTAAGATTTATGTTGGTGTTATGATGCTTAATTTCAAATAAGAAGGGAAAATTTGATTTCAAATTAGATTGACCAACCTGTACCTTTACAGGAATTCCATTGCTCCCATGGCAGTGATAACCTTAACTATGCAGACACGCCAGGCTGTGCAAAAGGAATATTCGAATCTGCATAGTATTGATTTGCTTTTCTCCGTGTCTTTGTTTGGAAATAAACTAAGAAGAACAAAATTACATGATTAGTGAAGATAATATCCAGGTTGTAAGGCCAGTGCATATGGATTGACAACTGATAGAGGTAAATGATTTAATCTTTCTGATTGTGGTACAAAAAAGGCAAATTTTAGTGAAAGGTGCATGTATATATAGACGTTATAACATTTTCTAACAAGCTTTAAGGTTTGTCCAGCTCCCATTTTTTGACTTCAATTTACTCTCTGTAGCTGGATACATTACCAATGCCACATTGTAAGTGTTGACTTGCCTTTATATCTGACAGGAGATCTGAGCTCTGTGGGTTGACTAGAAATTTTGATTATCCAGCCTGGAGAAATTCCAAGTAAGATTTGTTTAATTCCAAAATAGCTGTGCCTTATAAAACTATATAAGAAATTCTCGTGTGGGAGGGTAGATTGCCATATTTTGAGTCAATAACTGTTGATATTAAAGTACATCACATGGCATCCTGTTGTGAGTTACCCAGTCGATGTATTGTGTAGCCTGTGATTAAACTCTGATCGTAAGATTTAGCCTGTGAATTCATTTGACGACTGTTACTTTTCGCTTTTCATATAATCAGATATAACCAGATGAATTTTGTGGGTGCCCCACGTGATCTCTAGTGTTCGTTCCCAAAATTGGTGTGTAATTATTGATCCTGGGAACACGCAAGTTAGAGCAAATAATGTCTGAGCCAAAGCAAAAACAGAGAATATCAACTCCTGAGTCATATGCCGAAGGGAGTTGATCAAGTGATCACATGATCAATGCCTGGGAGCCAAAGAACGTTTGGAAAGTCAGCAGGCTTGTATGAATCGACAGACAGGTCTTCCATCAAACCAGCTGATCAGCTGACACCCAATGTGATCAAACTGCGCAACTCAGAAGATCACAAAACCAGAATTCTCGGTTCATTTGATATCATAAATGCAACCGATTGGACACAAAGGAAGCGGCTTTGGGCCCTAAAGTGTGACAGCGCCACCAGTGGAGAGAACATAGAGTATATTCTGAGGTTGTGCTCCGTGAGATAAGAAATGGTTGAACAATGTGAAATGGGGAAATCTGCAAATTTATTAAACCATGAAACATATCGGTGAGATAGGCGGAAGTAGGATATCTAATGTCAGCAGTAGAAGTGCCACTGCACCACGCTGAAGTTGTCAGCTTTATGACGTTGAACCGAGGCCCCTTTCTGCCCTCTCAAATTGACGTAAAATATCCCATGGCGCCATTTGGAAGAGCCAGATTCTGGGAGTCTGATGGTTCGAACTTATTGAGGCCACTGATTCCCTTTTGTGTCTTACAGAAATTTTACTTGTGCCTGGTTCATTTTGATATTGTGTTTGCCCGATAAACTGAGAACGTCGTGTCATACTTCGTCTTAAGTTTACTGAAGTGCGGACCTGTTTCCAGACAAGGCAAGCTTAAACCCCCTGCAGCTTTTCATTCAGAAGCAATTGAGGGACGAGAGAGAAACGGTATGAGAGAAGGAGATGCTGATGACCTCATCATGAAGTGGATGAGGCTAGTGTTGCATTAGTAGGATATGCCATTTGACGAAGAACTCGTTGACCTTGACAGCTCCTGTGAGATCGTTAAACTACTTCCTGCACAGCATCCGTGCTCTTGGAGCTACACTCCTGGTATCGGCCTCTGCCGTTATTTCTTCCCAGTGCCTCCTGATCATCTGTCTGGAGAAATTCCTGCGTCTCTGCAGTTACAGGATATCTCTCCTTATTTCCACCTGTTCCACCAAGACCAATGCAGTGTCCGAAAATCTTGGTGCACGCTCTTCAGCATGTTCAGCTCATGCTCAATCTATCAACAAAGAATCAGTTTTCAAATGACTCCCACCATTTCTTCCAGCCATAATGCATCTACCATTTAAGAGTTGCAGGCTGGCTTTAAGTAGCGCTAGCCAATGGCGATATCGCATCCCCTGCTGATGCGTGAAACTATGAATAGCGCGTGTGCGCTGGCTGCAAGCTGAACTTATGTAAAGCAGTAGGGAGCACGAATTTACCAAGCTGCCTGCAACGCAATGAATGGGCGCGGGTTAGTGGCGTACCGCGATCCTCATGCCTATTTTTGGGGGTCAGAAAATGTTTTCCCCAACTTGTGTCTGAGCTGAAATAAGTTCAGAGCTGACATGCCCTTTGCATCCTCTGGTAATTCCGTGCCTGGCCTTACGTTTGGCTTGGGTTCAGTGCTCAGGGTCTGATGCAACGCTGCTATAGTTCCACTATTGGGTATGAAATTAGACATGGACAGGGACACAAAACAATCAGAAACACATTTCTGGATCGTTATAGGACATACTTCATATTCAGTTCTATTAAATCAATGGATCTGAATATCAGACGGTGCGTATAGGAGGAGGCCAATGCGATACCATTGGTTTTGCTTCCCCGCCCTTGTCCATTTGTACCAATCAAAAAGTCTCAGCATATAGTAGAGCTCAGATAAATCAATTTATTCCCCAATAGTGGTGACAAGTTTAATGACGTGAAACATTACAGTTAGATCTTCAACTTGCCTTTGCCAGGTGAAATATATTTTCTGGATTGGCGGACTATTGTGGAAACCACCCATTTTTTTTTACTTCCAATAAAATCAATGGAGATGAAAATCAAATGGTTTCTACAGTGCAGGAATTATCTGCAATTCCAGCTTCATGGAGTGAATTGAAAATTGACCACAATGTGATGTATCTTGAGGCACCAAACTGTCCTATTCTATTATTATTGCATCAATTCATTAAATGAATGCTTTTAATGTCCTAGTACATGCATTGATTAAATTTATATCTGATTGGGGAAACACAGAGATATTTAAGTGTACTTAAGAATCTATTGGAAAATATTGTACTGCAAGTGTTTAAAATGATGAAAGTTTGGTTAAGGGTAGACATAAGCAGCGTATTTCCAGCATTTGTGAGACCAAGAATGAGGAGTCATCGATACAAAATTAAAGGTAAGAGATTTAGAGCAAAGTGCAGCTGAAAGTTATTTACATAATGTGTTGTAAGGCTGTGGAACTCACTTACAGGGTTAGTGATTGAGACAAAAACAATGCCAACATTCAAGTCTATATTGGACAGCTGGATGAGGAAATGTCAGACAATATTCACATGGTAGTTGTACAGTATTAGTCCAGCAACAAACACGAATTTACATTTATAGAAAAATTGAATACCTTGTAAAAGTTTCTATATGTATTGTAAAAGCTCCTATTGGTATGAAAAAAATAAAGGATTAGCGAAAGTAAATGTGGGTCCCTTACAGGCTTAGACAGGAGAAATTATAATGGGGAATAAGGAAATGACTGAGAAATTAAACAAATACTTCGTGTCTATCTTCATGAAATAAGAAGCAAAAACCTTCCCGGAAATAGTGGAGAACAAAGGGTCCAGGGAGAATGAGGAACTGAACGAAATTAGTATGAGTAAAACAATAGTACTGGAGAAATTAATGGGACTCAAAACTGGTAAATCCCCTGAACCTGATGGACTACATCCTCGGGTTTTGAAATTTGTGGCAAAACAGGTAGTGGATGCATTGGTTGTCATCTTCCAAAAATCCATATACTCTAGAATGGTTCCCTCGGATTGGAGGGTAGCAAATGTAACCCCAGGATTTAAGAGAGGAGGGAGAGAGAAAACGGAGAACTACAGAACAGTTGGCCTGACATCAATAGGAGAGAAATTGATCGAATTTATTATTAAGGACGTGGTAACAGGTCACATAGAATATTCTAATAGGATTGGGCAGAGTGAACCCCGATTTATGAAAGGGAAATCGTGTTTGTCAAATCTGTTAGAATCTATTGAGGTTGTAACTAACAGAACTGATAAGGGGGGATCAGTGGACGTGGTGTTTTGGGGTTTGGGGAAAGCATTCGATAAGGTGCCACACAAGTGCTTCTTAAACAATATTAGGGCTCATGGGATTGGGGGTAATATACTAGCATGGATTGAGGATTGGTTAACTGACAGAAAACAGATAATCGGACTAAACGGGTCATTTTCGAGTTGGCAGGTTGTAACTAGTGGGGTGCTTCAAGGATCAGTGCTTGGGCCCTAGCGATTCAAAATCTACATCAATGATTCTGATGAGGGGACCAAATGTAATATATCCAAATTTGCTGATGATACAAAACTGGGTGAGAATTTAAGTTGTGAGGAGTTTGCAAGGAGGCTTCAAGGGGATATATACAGGCTAAGTGAGTGGGCAATAACATGGGAAATTGAATATAATATGGAGAAATGTGAAGTTATCTACTTTGGCACGAAAAATAGAAATGCAGAGTATTCTTTAAATGATGATAGAATGGGAAATGTTGTTGTTCAGAGAGACCTCGGTGTCCTTGTACACGAATCATTGAAAGTTAACATGCATGTACAGCAAGCAATTAGGAAAGCAAATGGTATGTTGGCCTTTATTCAAGAGGATTTCAGTATAAGAGTAAGGACGTCTTACTGAAATTATATAGGACCATGGTGAGACCACACCTGGAGTATTGTGTACAGCATTGGTCTCCTTACCTAAGGAATTATAGACTTGCCATAGATGGAGTGCAACGAAGGTACACCAGACTGGTTCTTGGGATGGGGGGATTGTCCTATGAGGATAGATTGAGTAGACTTGGCACATATTCTCTAGAGTTTTGAAGAATAAGCGGTGATCTCATTGAAACATACAAAACTCTTGCAGAGTTTGACAGGGTAGATGCAGGGAGGACGTTTCCTGCGGCTGGGGAGTCTAGAACTAGGGGTCATAGTCTCAGAATTGGGGTCGGCCATTTAGGAATGAGATGGAGAGAAATGTCTTCACTCAGAGCGTGCTGAATCTTTGGAATTCTCTACCGAGTCTGATCAAATTATTAAATTATGAATATTTGTTTTCCCTGGCTGGCCACCATAAACAACTCGTTAAGTAATTATGTGAACAGTCTCGCTTTTGTGGCGTGTGACAGTCGTGCAACATTTGGCACATGAGTTCATCACACATAGCAGGGAAAATATATTAATGAGGGCCAAATGTGGAGTATCAATAAGGTGACTGTAGTTGTTGTATCAAAGAACGCGAATAGAGTTGACATAGAATGAAGTCTATTTAATTACAAGGCATTACGTTTGAGATTGTGCCCGCAAAATCTCGGAGATTTAAGGAAGTGCTGCTTTGTCTCAGTAACTCTGGTCTATTTGTAAATAAATTACAACAGTTACTTCAGCCGGGGTGTACTGGATTAAGTTTGGTGTGAACAGCACCCATCGGAATCTAGTGACTGACTGTGGTCAAAAAGTGTATTCAACTGTAAAAGATGGACTCAATCGTAAAGGGTGCCGTAATTTGTCATAAAATAAATCAAAACTATACAGGGTGCGCTTTCAGACAGTGTAAAATCAGTATTATATCGGTATATAACCTTGGTACGGGGGCTGGGGGGGGGGGGGGGGAATTCATGAGGTGTAAAACCAGAGCAAAAGCACTCCGGGGGGTACATTCATTAGGATTATAATCAGGACTAAATCAGAAATGGGAGCATTTATTAGGTTCACTGTCATTACTGTAAGACGTGTGGAAATCGCCCCTCACCCCGTCCAACAGTCTCCAAAGATCAGACCCGTCGAACAGACAACACAAAACCCAATGAATCAGTGAAAATCTTCTTTTACTTAAAAATCAGCAAGACTTTCCAAGTAAGCATCCGACAGTTATGTCGCATATAACAATTCCCGATTATACTTCAGCATACACAGCGATATCCCTGTACTTTAAGCTGAAGCGATAATAAGCAAAACACCACGTGCGTACTAACACCCACGATTGGTCAATTCGGCGATGACGACATAGGATGTCTGACAACTGCCCGGCTGCAGCACCGAGTGTCTTTTTACAGCACATTTTATACCTTAAAACCAGGCAACCCGCCTGCAATATACGTGTCCCAAACTTATACAAAGAATAGTCAGCAGTTGTTTTTCTCTCCTTCTTATAAGTGGTCAGTCAGTCAGTCAGTGGGCCGCAAGGCTGGTTACATTCCAAAGTCTAAGGATATTCCACTTGTTGCAACGGCTTAACAGTTCAATAGCTTATTCTCCACAGAACTGTCAAGCTCTATTTCCCTTATCTGTTAAAAGGCAGCAGGAAGCCTTTACATCTTACAACCGGAGCAGTCTGTTTTACATTCCAGCAGAAAGTCTCTGTTTCTGTACAAGGTCTTCTTCATCTGTGCACAGTTTCCATTTAAAGTTCCCACAGGAACCAACCTCTCAGCCTCTCGAAGCATGCTGGCATATTACATTTGGTCAAATTTAAGTTTGCTCAAGTTACAACAAAATTTACCGCAAATGCCTTATTCTTACAGTCCACCCTCAAGTGGCTGTGCACCCGAATCAGGGGTCACAGGCACTTACACTTTGTAGGAGTTGTCTTCTTCCTTCAGCTTCTTCTGCAACAGTTTAACCCACTCCTGCTGCTTGCGACTCTTGCTGACTCGACAAGTTATCATTAGTAAATATAACACAATGACCAACTGAACAATGACCAACACGTGGGAGATAATTCTTATCGAGGGATGAATCTCAATACTCATACCGATATCCCACCAAGACAAATGATCCCGGACCTTAAGGATTGCTTTATGCAGTTCACGGTTTTTCTGTGCCAAGATATAAAATTGATTTTGGGACTGACTAAAACGTTTCATTAACTATAGCAAGTGTTCTGGCAGAGGTGGAATGTCACAGCCGTGTCGAGTCACGTACTGGTGCAATTGGTCTTTTCGCTCATCTTCTACAACAATATCTACTTGTCTATGCGAATAAATGCTTAAGAAAACCCGCGCCCCAAGTCTCACAGATTGGACGGGGGTAAAACAAAAAGTTCCCGTTGCAACAGGACAAGTCAGGTTGTTACCGTACCGGCATTCCCAGTGCACTGTAGTGACACAATATTCACTCGATACGCAGATCATACGGGGAAATGGTGCCCCGCAATCACTTTCATGGTGCAGTCCAATGCTATCCCATCCCAATCAAACCCGCATGCAGGGGCTGCGTGTTCTATCACGTCATAAGGGCAAATGAATGTGTCCCGAACTTGAGCGCACCCGGCAAGATCTGGGGTCATCCATGTGGTCCCATCCACTCGGGTCACGTACTTCAGGGGTTCGTCATACCTTATTAAGTGTCTCCCTGATGTACTCCTATATTCTCCACGTGGAACAAAGTACTTGGGGTGGCCTTTTTGGGCAAAATGCGATAACATAATACCATCCCGAACAGGGTGATGTTGTTTTGTTCCAGCAAATGGTATTCATGTTTCCCCGGGTGCACCTGTAACAACCCCCTGCCTTTACACATATTCAAGGTAAATTGGTAAGTGGACATTGCCCTCAGGTGTCGATCAGTCACCCACGCGGGTAGCTTCCCCTGAGCAATGCTCTGCAGGTTTTCACGGGCTTTTTCCAATTTCCAAGATCCATACATTACACACACATCATTTCGTGCGGCCACACTAGAGGCATTCCGATCCTCCATTAAGACTTGATTAAATTTTAGCATGGGATTCCAAATATTTAGACACAACCTGCAGATGAATGGTGATAATTTGGTCCTCCTTCAATTCCTTTTGTTCCAGACCATTCATTTTATTCAAATTTTCCCTTAAACGATTTCTAACCGCCTTTGCGTATTGATCGAAGCTGACCAAATCCAAACTGTTAAAGAGGAAGGTTCCAGTGATAAAAACAGTTGTTGCCTCATTTATCACAGCCCGTCACCTTGTGATATGGGCCCTTTAATACCGTAATCGACATAGTTTTCTTCAATGATCTCAGTACTATCTTCCCCAAAGTTATTGTTAAATCCATTACCCTCGTTAGGGCCCATGTGATATAACTGCTCTAATTCCGATTCCGCCAGTGTTGTGCTGGCCCTTTCCCAAAATCTTGTTATTAATTCCCGCATCATCCTCCCATATAACCGCGCTGTCTCTGGCTTGCACCAGTTCGGCAGACCCACTTCAGTCAGATTCAATATTACTGGCACCACCTCGTGATGCACATCATGTTACAATATCATCCGAGTTGGGAGTAACATAGTCTATTAATCGGTCCCGGGGTGTGTTTAGGGCAAGTGACCTGGGTTGTATTTCGCCCTCCCATGATTGTGTTTTATTCATAGGGAGGGGAATTTTCGGTCGAACTTTTAATTCTACTGCATGTATGACCGCACTTCCGTTACCACATCCCCTTACGTGATAAGTGCAACAAGCATTTGGGTGTATACACCCATCAGCCTACTTCTGCAGCCTGTTCCATTAAAGTCCTCATCTAAGTCCTCTGCAGCAGAAATAATGTGTGACCTCGCCCTCCAGCGAGATGGTGCCTCGGCTATTCTTTCTCTCCAGCCAGAGTTCCGCGCACTTGTGTCCGGTGTTTCAACACGTGCAGACCCCTCCTCTATCCCAGCCACTAAAATATGTGCAGAGCCAGTATCTGAGCTGCTGGCTGCGACTGTAAGATGGATTGACGGTTTCTGTTCATCTTCACTTTTTTCTTCCTCTTCCTCCACTGACCTGGCAGGATCCAGTTCTTGTGACTCTTAAATGAAAAAGGGACAAGAGTTGGTTTGTGGTGATGAGAGAGGAGAAAATAACAAGTGCATTCTTACACCCTCTGCAGCTTCTCAGTCAGAAGAGATTGTGGAATGAGGGAGATGCGGGATGAGAGAAGGGGGATTAGGTATGCTCATACCATCATCATCAATTGCTTCAGACCCGACAGTGGCCACGACTTCAGCAACGACCCTTCCCAAGATGGACAGAACTGTCTCCTTCATGGGGGTTAAAACAAGCAGTCGCTTTCCTCCTCCAGCTCTTTTCTGCTGCCTGCTCTTATGCGCCAACTGCTCATGCACGAAATGGGGAAGTATGTCAATGAGTGTCGTGCAACATGTTTGGTTTAGGTAGCTGTCATATTTGAATAGCTGACATTGTATGCGAGCTGTGAGTTGCGGGTGTAAGGCTTGCAACAGTGTTAAGGGTGAGGTAAAGCATATGAATTGAATAATTGAGTAATTATTGATCGAGATTGTTGGTAAGTGCGCGATGGGGTTTAGTGAATTAAGAAGTGGATGAGGCTACATTCGCAGTTCGTAGGATGTGCCATTGGAAAAAGCAATCACTGACCTTGAAAACTCGTGTGAGATCGTTAAGCTGCTTCCTGCAATACATCCATGTTCTTGGAGCAACACTTCTGGTATTGGCCTCCGCCGGTACTTCTTCCCACTGCCTCCTCAGCATATGTCTGGAGAACCTCCTGCCCCGCTGTAGATACAGGATATCTCTCCTTATTTCCACCTGTTTCACCAAAACCAGTGCAGTGTCTGAAAACCTTGGTGCCCGCTATTTAGCATGTTCAGCTAATGCTCAAACTATGAGCGCAAAGAATCAGTTTTCAAATGACTCCCACCATTTCTTGCTGCCACAATGCATCTTCCGTTTAAGAGGTACAGGCTGCCTTTAAGTAGCGCTCGCCAATGGAGATAATGCACCCTCTGCTCATGCGTGAATCCAATGAACAGCACGGGTGCACTGGCTGCATGATGATCTTATGTAAAGCAGTAGGCAACATGAAATTACCATGCTGCCTGCAAGGCAATGAAAAGCTGCGGGTTAATGGCGTACCCCGATCCCCAAGCCTATTTTGGGGGGTTAGCCAATTACTCCCCCAGCAGGTGTTTGAGGTGAAGTAAGTTCAGAGCTGACATGCATTTTGAATCCTCTGGTAATGCCGTACCTGTGCTTATCTTTAGGCTGGGTTTAGTGCCAATGTTCTGGTGCAACGCTGCAATTGTTCTTCTATTGGGTGTGAAATTGGACACAGGTGGGGAGATAAAACCGGTGGAATCACATTTGTGGAGCATTGTACGACACGCCTGATATTCAGGTCTATTAAAGACAACGGAACTGAATATCAGACGGTGCGTATAACAGTCGACCGATGCGATAACATTGCTTTTGCTTCCCCGCCCTTGTCCATTTGCACCAATCAAATGTCTCAGCATATCGTTCAACTCAAGTAAATAAAACTATTCCCGAGTTGTGGCGACAAGGGTAATGACGAGCAACATTGCAGTTAGATTTTCAACTTCCCTCTGCCAGATAATATTTATTTTATGGATTTGCGGCCCATTGTAGAAACACCCACATTTTATTTCCAATGAAATCAATGGTGATGAAAATGAAACGGTTTCTACAATGCAGGTATTATCTGTAACTCCAGCTTCATGGCGTAAGTTGAAAATCGAACACAATGTGATGTAACATGAGGCACCAAACTGCCCTATTCAATTTTTATTGCAACAGTTCATTTAAAGAATTCTTTTAATGCCCCAGTACATGGATTGCTTAAAATTATATCTTACTGGGCAAACACAGAAATATGAAGTACACTTAAAAAAAATTGATTCCGTTGGACAACATTGAACTTCAATGTGATACAAGTGTTTATAATGATGGAAGTTTGGGAAAGGATAGATATAAGCAATGTGTTTCCAGTAGCTGAGTGACGAAGAATGAGGAGTCATCGATAGAAGATTAAATGTAAGAGATTTAGACCAAAGTGCAGCAGGAAGTTCTGGACATAATGGGTTGTAAGGCTGTGGAACTCACTGACAGGGTTAGTGTTTGAGGCATAAACAATGTCAAAACTCAAGTCTAAATTTGACAGGTTGATAATGAAATATCAGACAATACTCATATGGTGAGGTGTACAGTCTTAATCCAGTAACAGACACAAATTTAAGTTTATAGAAAACTTGAAGGAGCTTGACGTTTCCTTGGAAAAGAGCTGATACCGAGTGATACAATTGGATTGTCCAACACCATGACGGCGATGAGCAAGTTTATTCAACCTAATTATTCTATGTGGTGAACATTTCAAATTTCACGTTACATGTTGAAAGTTCGCAACTTGGGAACAAAATATCGGGTCAGGCAGGAATTGTCACTGAAAGGATCAAACACCCGTGGCATAATTTGAAAGACTCGCCAGTTGAAGGGAATAGTTCGCGGTTTCAACAGATAACTACGCATGTTTCTGATGGAATGAGGAGGATCAGCGAAAACCTACAAATATGTTTCTGTAAATGATTTTCTTAGTTTCTGCAAAAAATGTGTGTTTGATCCAATCCTATAAGGCCTGTCTTATACTACAAGCAGACGTTAATATTAAACCAATAGCAAAATACTGCAGATGCTGGAAACCTGAATCAACAATAGAAAATGCTGAAAACACTCAGAAGGTCGGTGAGTTTCGTGGAGAGAGAAACAGATTTAACTTTTCAGGTCGATGCCCCTTCGTCAGAACTGGAAAAAGAACACGAAACTGATTTTTTTCTCCCCTTGTCCAGTCTCTTCTCACCTACATTTGCGACTCTTCTGACGTCCTCCGCCATTTACACATTTTGCAATTTACTGGCCCTAACCTTCTCCTTTTCAGTATGGACGTCCAATCCCTCTACACCTCCATCCCCTACCAGGACGGCCTGAGGGCACTCCGCTTCCTCGTTGAACAGAGGCCCAAACAGTCCTCATCCACAACCGCCCTACTCTGCCTGGCTTAACTTGTTCTCACATTGAACAACTTCTCCTTTGACTACACTCACCTCCTCCAAAATAAAGGTGTTGCTATGGGACCCGCATGAGCCTTATCTATGCCTTCCCCCTCGTGGGATATGTGGAACACTCTTTGGTCCAGTCCTACTCAGGTCCCCTCCCTCACCTCTTTTTCTGGTACATTGATGACTCTATCGGTGCCGTCTTCTGCTCTCGCCCTTTACTAGATAATTGCATTCACTTTGCTTCCAATCTTCAACCTTCCCTCACCTTCACATGGTCTATTTCCGACTATTCCCTTCCCTTCCTCGACTTCTCCGTCTCCATCTCTGTGGATAGGTTATTGACAAACATTCACTACAAGCCCACTGACTCCCACAGCTACCTGGACTACACTTCCTCCCACCCCGCTCCCTGTAAGGACTCTATTCCGTTCTCTCAGTGTCTCCATCTCCACCGTATCTGTTCAGACTATGCCACCTTCCACACTAGTGCCACCGATGTGTCTTCCTTTTTCATCAACCGAGGGTTACCCCTCTACCGTGGTTGACATGGCCCTCGACTGTGTCCATTCCATTTCCCGCACTTCTGCTCTCACCCCTTCCCCTCCCTTCCAGAACGACGCTAGGGTTACCCCCGTCCTCACCTTTCACCCCACCAGACTCCACATTCAACAGACTATCCTCCGCCATTTCTGCCACCACCTGCGTGATCCCACCACTAAACGCACTTTCCCCACCTCTGAACTTTCAGCATTCCAAAGGGACCGTTCCCTGCGCGACACCCCGGTCCACTCTTCTATCACCCCCAATACCCCTTCCCCTTACCACTGCAACTTCCCGTGCAAGCGCAGAAGATGTAGCAACTGCCATTTCACCTCCGCCCTTCCAACTGTCCAGGGCCCCAAACACTCCATCCAGTTGAAACAGCGATTTACTTGTACTTCTTGCAATTTAGTACACTGTTTTCGCTGCTCACGATGCGGTCTGCTCTAAATTGGTGAGAAGAAACGCAGATTGGGTGACCGCTTTGCAGACGCCTCCGTTCATTCCATACGCGTGACCCTGAGTTTCCGGTCGCCTGTTACTTAAAATCTCCACTC
This sequence comes from Squalus acanthias, assembly GCA_030390025.1. NCBI lineage: Eukaryota > Metazoa > Chordata > Chondrichthyes > Squaliformes > Squalidae > Squalus > Squalus acanthias. The sequence goes on from JASTWF010000703.1 coordinate 194,073, forward strand.
CACTCCCACTTTGACCTCTCCGTCCTCGGCCTCTTACACTGTTCCAACGAAGCTCAACGTAATCTCGAGGAACAACACCTCATCCTTCGATTAGGCATTTTACTGCCTTCTGGTCTCATCATCGATTTCTACAATTTCAGAATATAACGTCGGCCCCCATGTTTTCTTTTCTCTCTCACATGGCAGCTGCTGACGATTCTGCCATTGTCATTTACACCTCATCAGAGTCATCTTTTGTGTCTTAACGTGTCCCATTAGCATCTTCTTTTGCCTTGCACATCATCCCTTTTGTCTTTCAATCTCTCCTGCCTACCTCCCTAATACAGACCTTCCCTTTTCTTCCTTTCCTCTCCTCCTTCCTTTCCCTGCCCCACACTAGCTGAAATATCTGTTACTTTTTCCAGTTCTGACGAAGGGTCATCGATCTGAAACGTTAACTCAACTTCTCCATCCACTATGCTGCCTGACCTGCTGAATGTTTCCAGCATTTTCTGTTATTGCTTAATATTAACCCAGTCAGATTTGATCTAATAGAGTATGACATCTAATATAGAGCCCAGATTGCAGCTCCCATTGCCTTGGAGATTCCTGTGTGTACAGGTGAAGTGAACAACTGATGTTAGGTTCGGACGGATATAATTGCATTTTAGTTCTGTGAAGTCATTTAAATCATTTGATTAAATTAGTAAATATCGAAATTGGACTCGTAATCAGATTCTTCAATTCCTCTCTGAATTTACTCTGGGACACGGCATAAATAATCGTGTTTGTGCATGAACTTAAATTTCCAAGCATATACCCACACTGTTCCAGAATGGCGAATGAGTCGTTGTAATTTGTTTCCAAAACTTGAACTTCTGTAAATTGCACACATAAGTAAAATATGAAAATTACCATCCATAAAAGTATCAAATTGCCTGAGATGGCGAATAGTAATATGATGGATTTTCTTCGGTTCTCTATCTCTGGATCGTTGTGATTATCCCCACGTTTGTTACCTTGGAGTCCTTTCCTCACTCTATTGGCCAGTAGAATGTGCCTGGCGGTCAGGGCATTGAGCAGTAAAATCAAGACAAATGGTGCAAAGGGGATTAATATGTTTTCCAACCACAAATATGCTGCCCATATGGGTGAGGTATAGAAGCTTGATTTCACAGAGCAGTACCATGGTACATTGTCAATTATTTCCCGAGGTTCAAATAAAAAGTAGATTGGAACATTTTGTAAACAGCTTAAGGAACACACCACTGCTATAACCACAGCCACAGTCCTTTCGGTGCAATATTTTGTTCGCAAACTTTGGCAGCAAATAGCAACAAATCGATCAAAGGTGAAAGCCACAGTTAACCAGACAGAGCAATCAATGGAAAAAAAATGCAGGGCGATATCGAGACTACAAACAGGAGTATAGCTCAGGAATGAAAAAGGGAAATAAGCATCTTTAATCTGTGAGAGAATAACACCAATTATCATTATCAGGAGATCAGCCACTGCCATGGCCACCAGGTAACGGATGATGCATTTGGAGAGACCGCACTTTCCCCGGGAGAGAATCACAATTGTCATCAAATTAGCTGCAAAAAGGAGGAAATGTCATTACTAACTCTCCTGATATTGAGAGGATGATCAGTCAGGAAGTACAAAACGAATTACGATTTTTCAGCGATACAATGATCATGTGCACAATATAGCAGCAAACATTTAATTTTGGATTGTGCCTTAACTATGTACCACCAGAGTCGCTTACATCCCAGCAGCCGGTTAAATGGTGGGAGTTACATGGGGTCCGAGCATGGGCGGAGTGAACTTTGGAGATAAATCAGAGATGCGTCTGGTAAAACAATAAAATCGCAGTTATTATTAGAAACTTGGGTGCTGGTATGGATCTGACAGGGACATTGAGAAATGCATTTGAAATGTAGTTTTTCAATACCGTGGATGGCTATTAATATAAACGGGAGGCTCTGAATAGAAAAGCTGTTCATTGCAAACAAGAGCTTGTTCGTCTTGGGCGGTAATGCGCATGATATTCACTTTCTTAGACCAACAGAGCCTAATATCGGGAGGGGCATCACATACGATACAGAACAAGAATTTCTACACGTAGACAATGGTGGCTGCCTGAGTAACCCCCTTAAATCATTGCTCAGCTATTTATCCCATATGTATTTCAAACTGTTTCTTTTAAACCAAGGATAATTTTTGACCCCGTTTGACAACATGAAAACTGTTCTTAGGCCTCCACCCTGAGCCGAATAATTTAAAATGCATTAGCTCTTGTATCAGGTCCAAATCCCTGTTAAGAGTGGATATTTAAGCTTTGGGATAGGTGGCGTTTACAAACATGGAATTGAAAACTCCTGTAACCATAATGAAAACCCATATAACAACCATATCACAATTTATCTATTCACTGTTGGGGCTTGATGTGCGACACAATATTACTATTGCCTCCAGTTTCTCTGAATAACAGTATGTTTTAAATCTATCAACAGATGGATTAATGTATATTATTGAGTGGAATTAATTATCTCCTGGTTTATGAAACGGGATTAAACGACCAGTAAAAAGAACATTATTTTCACCATAACCCCCTGGCTGAGAATCTGAAGAACGGGTGGCCTGAAGCCCGCCGCCCTTTCATCCCACTGCTGAATCTCCCCTTCAGAGCTGTGTCTTCAGCGACACTTTTGGGGAGAATTTCTGGGAGGAATCCGCTGATCTCCTGTGGTAAGTTCAACCCTTTAAATCATTCCTCCCGGTTATTCAGGATCTTCTATCAAAGGTTTGATGGAAAATCGAGAGAAGGCCCGCGAAATTTCTATTCCTGACACTCTATTGCTGCCATGCAAATAAAACTTGGGGTAGATTGTAGTCTTAACCGGCTGGGCATTAACCATCGCCTGACTTTGTGGATAGAAATTGGTCTTGAGCCGTACCCGTAAACGAAATCTATTGCATGGGCCGCCTGTTATACGCTTCGCTTTATAATCAGTTCTGTTTAAGTTAATGGAACTGAACATCGGGCGTGGAGCGAGAGGCAGACACGATACCACCATTCTACCCCTACATGTAGAAAGGGAAATCCGACGGCTATTATCACGGGTAGTAACAGAATTCACCGGATTTTTTTTCCATTGACAGTGATGGACGTCGATCTGCTGTTCTGTGAGGGAAGCGATAACATCCGGAGTATTTTCCTTTCCGTGCCTACCGCAGATGATGCAGAAAGTCCCGGACATAAAGATTACAATCTATCCCATATTTTCTGGAGGAATCATCAGGTGCAGCAACTTGGCATTAGAATTACAACACCACAGCATTAGTTGGACTCGCTTTAGTATCGCATGACTGACATCATTTGCGGAGTCACAGCAATAATTGGCTCCAGCTGAATGCAGGGCGGGTTTTCGCTCCGAGTGTCAGCCGTTCGTTAGAATTGCAATTGGTCATAGACTTTCTGTGGGGTTTTGCACTGGAAGTTCCTGTCAGCCAATAATCAATAAAGCGCAGCGCCCTCTACATGGCTTCTGTGACCTGTGTGAACAGGACGAGCAACTGTGTATCTTATAACCAAACAGATTGAATAATAATTTATGAGCAGCGCAATGTCTGAACCAGGAAGTGTGCGATAGTATTCAATTTCAAACCAGGTACAGAAGCGAAACAAAGAAAGGGAAACAAAGATTGGATTAAGAGAGAGAGAGAGTCCTAAAAGAAACAGAAAGCAAAAGTAAAAAAAATCATTACTCTCCAACAATATTTAATAGCTAAAGAAATGAGACTCCACACTTTCAAATATAGCTTTCCGAGCCAGAGACGTTGTTTGACAGTAATTAGGACATACCACGCCTTTAAAGGGGCACTTACACTGGAAGGGACAAGCGGTGCCTGTTCCTGGCGAGTTTAGTCCGTATCTATGGGGCAAGTACAGTAACTTCGCACAGTTGAATACATTTCAATGGTGAGTCAGACGGCGAGATGACGTTTTCGGTAAGCTCTTGGAGGAGCCGAGCATCTCGGACAGCAACTTCCGGATATCAGCGTTTAACTGCGTACGTGTGGTCACCAAATTTGCTGTCCAATTTGCACACAAATAACGGGGATTGCTATTAAACTCACAATTTTTTCGCAACAAAATACAACTCATTTTAATATATCACACAGTCTCAGAATCTGCAGGAATTCGCTATAGGCACAAATTTTGCGACTACTTTCCAGCAGGCAATGACTTAGCGCGGCATCAACATATAGCGGCCATTTATTTATCAAGTACGTACAGCAACCTCACGCCATTCAATGTATTTGAAAGGCGAGTCTCCAGGCGAGAGATTATAATTGCGCAGCCCTTGTAGCAGCAGGGCATCATGGACAGCAACTCCCTGATTTCCGCGCTTAACTGCACACGTGTGGTCACTTGAATTTTCTGTCGGAGTTCACTATAATAGGATGAGCGCTGCTAGCATCACCATTATTACTGCCGCAAATTCCAGCCCAAGAGGAAGATGGCAGAAACTTGGAGCATTTTATTTTATTTCTTTGATGGCAGTAATCAATGCCCGCAAAACAAGCATTTCAAAACAAAGAGATGATATTATTAGATCGACTGCAGCAGCAGTGATACAGTTCAACACTGTTAAAGATGAACACTATCTGATTATAAGCATCTTACCAGTAACACCAATCACTTCAAGAATAGGGTAATAAATGCTTTCTATCTGTATGATTACCGGCTGTCCCATTTTCGGAGAGAAGCGACCTTGTCTTTTCGTGTTATGGACACGCAGAAATTCTGTTTTCAAAACAAAGTCGTATTTATACCTGAGAGAAACCTCAGGTGACACAAGACCATTACATAATGATTGACATTAGCTGCAGTCATTTGAACAAACAGATTAAGACAAATTGGGTTGACTCCTATTGGACAGGGAGTAGGACACCTTGCAATGATATTGCCCATTGAAAGTGTAAGGAGGCCAGGATAATAATGTCATCATTCGTTCCAAACAGAATATTTCGCCATCTCCACTTCTACAATCATGGTACCAATCTCTTTAAATTGAGTATATTAATTTATAGCTTCATACAAGGGGATTTGAAGTTTTAAATACACACATTTGTGGCATATTAGCTTCATCTAGATGTTAGCTCCATCAAGATTTGTCTTGGTCTGCTTTAACTTATATTCAATCTAATTTACATTCAGGGGCTCCTGTGGTGCACGTGTCATCGAAGAACATTTACAGATAAACACAAAAACTGATATAATCAGTAGCAGGCATCTAATCAGCCCCATAGATATGCAGATAAGTTGGAATTTTGGAGGTATTAACAGACGTTGCACAGAGGTAGAAGAAGTTATAATAGTGAGAATCTTAGAATGATGCAACAAGTGCCTGTGCCGGCTCTTTGATAGAGATTTCAAATTAGATTCACTCCCCTGCTGTTTCCCCATAGCCCTGCAAAATGCTCCCTTCAATTATTTATCCAACTCACTTCTGAAAATTATTATTGCTTCTGTTTCCACCACCCCTTCAGTCAGTCTATTCCAGATCACAACAACTCGCTGCGATTCCCCCCTGCCCCGCCCCCCACCTCATGTCGCCTCTGCTTCTTTTGTTAATTACTGTAAATCTGTGCATCTGTTTATCGACCGAGCTGCCAGTAGAAACAGTTCTATCTTATTTAGTCAAAAAAGTAAACTTTCATGATTTTTAACAGCTTTATCAAATCGCCCCTTAGGATCTCTGCTCTAAGGAGAACAACCCCGATTCTCGCGTCATCCACGTAACTGAAGTCTTTCATCTCTTAGAACAATTTTAATGAATCTCATCTGCACCATCTCTCAGGCCTTGACAGCTGTACTGAAGGGTGGTGCCCAGAATAGGTGACAATACTTCAACTGGGGCCTAACCAGTGTTGTCTAAAGATTCAGCATAACTTGCTTGCTTTAGTGCTCTGTTCCTCTATTTAAAGAATCGTGGGGCCTGTCGGCCTTTTTAACAACCAGCTGTACTGCAAACACTTGTGTTCGTACAGCTCCAGGTCTCGCTGTTCCTGCACTGCCTATTAAATTGTACCATTTAGTTTATATTGTCTGTCCTCATTCTTCCTACTAATATGAATCACTTCAAATTAATCTGCGTTAAATTTAATTTGCCAAGCGCCTACCTATTTCACCAGTCTATCTATGACCTCTTGAAGTCTGCTACTATCCTCCTCACTGCTTACAACATTTCCGAGTTTGTTGTCTCTGCAGGGTTTGAAATTATGCCCTGTATGTCCAATTCCAGCTCATAAATAAAAATCGAATCATGTAATGATCACAGCATCGAGCCCTGGGGGATGCACACGTCCCTCCAGTCGGAAAACAACCGCTTACACAAACTCTCTGCTTTCTGTCTTTTAACCAATTTCGGATACACGCAGTCATTGTCCCTTTAATCCCATGTGCTTCATTTCTGCTAATATGCGGTACTTGATCAAAAGCCATTTAAAGTCCATATACACAACAATAACCGCGCTACCTTCATCCACTCACTTCATTAAAGAACACAATCAAGTTAGTCAAATATGATTCGCCTTTAACAAATCCGTGCTGGCTTTCATGTATTCATCCATATTTTCCAAGTGCAGCTTAATTTTGTCCCGGATTATTGTGTCTAAAACTCCTCTCCTCTCCCTCACATCGACGTTAAGCTGACTGGTTTGTGGTTGTTGGTTAATTCCTCTCCTATTGTATTGAGCAGGGGTATCACATTTGCCATCTTCCAGTCCTCTGGCACCACACCCATATCTAAGGATGAAAGGAAGACTATGGCCAGAGCCTCCACATATTTCACCCTTCCTTCCCACAACAACCTTCGATGTAACCAATCCGGATCGGGTGACCTTTGTAGTTTGAGGGATGCCAACCTTTTATGTACCTCCTCTTTAACTATTGTTATCGTATCCAATGTCTCTACTGCCTCCTACTTTACTGAGACATTGGCGGCGTCTTGCTTACTGAAGACATCTGTAAACTAGTCATTTACTAACTCAGCAATGTCCTCTGCCTCCACAAAAAATCTCCTTTTTCGTCCCTAATCGGCCCAGCCTTTCTTTTACTAACCTTTTACGACATGGGCAGTTTGTGTGCACGAATGTCATTTGCATATATGTTCTAAAAAACTTAACCGTACGTGATCATGGGATTTTATTGTGAGCATTCCATTATTCCCGTAGCAGTGTTGCCATCAACTCTGCAGACCTGGCAGCCTGTCTAAAAATAGATATGTAATCGGCATGGACTTTCTTTTTTTTCCCGTGACTTTGTTTGGAAATAATTTAAGCAGATAGAAAACTAGTTATGTATTGAAAAGGACAGTCTGGTTGGAATGTTAATGCACATTTATTAGAAATCGGTTGATTTAATCTCTGTGAATCTGGAGCAAATAAAGAACCTTTTAGTAGAAGGAGCGGGTGTCTATAAACATTAAAACATTGACTCTCAGGCCCTGTCGGCTGTCGACCTCCCACTTTGTTGCATTCAGGGGAAACACTCTATCTTGATAATATTCCACTGCACACATCACGTCTCAGGCTATACTTCTCTTCAGTTCTGACTGGAGATTGAAATCGATACAACAATGAAATATTTAATATCCACCTCCCTCGCATGTCAAAAGTCTGTGAAATAAATGACTTGAACCAAAATTGTTTTTCCAGATCAAACTGTGTAAGAAATTATCCCTCGGGGCGGGGGGGGGGTGGGTCGGTAAACCCCTTCTGGATGATCATCGTATTATTTTAAATTTAATTACTCGGTAACTTGCTGTGTCTTCCGGTTTAAATGTATTATTCAGTCTGTAATTGAAATCTGACCATTAGATTAGTCCTCATCTAACAAGTGCCATTTTCCCCTTGTCATCAAATTGAGAGGAATGTAATGAACATCCCACGTGATCTCCAGTTGTAATCTCATAATTGCTCATCCTGGATACACAAAATAGAGTCAGTAATGGTTCAGTCAGACCAGAAGCGGAAAATCGCAACTCCTCCGATTTCAACTCGCAGACGAATTGCGTTTGTTCTGGGAATGGCAGAAAACAGGCTCAGTCGATTTTAACCGCTGCACCTCATTAGCATGTCACTCTCAGGTTTCCCACAGTCACCGCGAAGTGGCAGGCAGGCCGTTAAAATCGGGCTGTAGGAGGCTGCCACCGGGACCCAGCGATACAGTCCCAGCACAAGGTAAGAACATAAAAACAGAAGAAATAGGAAGTGGAGTAGGCCATTTGAGTCTTCGAGCCTGCACCGCCATTCAACAAGATCATGGATGATCTTCTACCTCAACTCCACTTCCCCGCACTATCCCTGTATCCCTTAATTCCCTTAGTTCCCTAAAAATGTATCGACCTCTGCTTTGTATATACTCAACGACTAAGCATCCACAGCTCTCTGGGATAGAGATTTGCAAAGATTCGCAATCGCTGGAGTGAAGACATTTCTCCTCATCTCAGTCCTAAATGGCCGATCTGTTATTCTGAGACTGTGACCCCGTGTTCTAGATTCCCCAGCCAGAGGAAACATTTTCTCAGCATTAACCCTGTCAAGTCCGTTAGGAATTTATATGTTTCAATTAGATCACGTCTGAACCTTCTAAACTCAAGGGAATATAGGCCTAATCTATTCAAGCTCTCCTCAAACTACAATACCCTCATCGCAAGAACCAGTCTAGTGAACTTTCGTTGCACTCCCTCTAAGGAAAGTGTATATTTCCTTCGATAAGGAGACCAGAACTGTAAATAGTACTCCAAGAGTGGCCGCACCAATGCCCTGTATAACTGTAATAATATTTATTTACTCTTATACTCTAATCCCTTTGTAACAAAAGCTAACATACCATTTGCTTTCCTAATTGCTTGCCGTACCTGCATGCTAACTTTCTGTGATTCATGTACAAGGACACCCAGGTCATTCTGAATGCAAACATTTTCCAGTCTCTCACCATTCAAAAAATATTCTGCTTTTTGTTTTACTTGCCAAAATGGAAAACTTCACACTTCCCCACATTGTACTCCATGTGCCATGTTCTTGCCCACTAAGTCAACCTGTCTATATCTCTCTGCAGCCTCTTTGTGTTCTCCTCAAAGCTTACTTTTCCACCTAACCTTGTATCATCAGCAAGCTTGGATACATTACACTCAGTCTCTTCATCTAAGTCTGTAATATTTATTGTAAATAACTGAGGCCCAAGCACTGATCCTTGCGGTACCCCAATAGTTACAGCCTGCCAAGCTAAAAAAGTCCTGTTTATTCCTACTCTCTGTTTTCAGTCCATTAACCAATCCTCAATCCATGCTAATATATTATCCCCAATACCATGAGTCTTAATTTTATGTAATAACCACTTGCGTGGCACCTTATCGAATGCTTTGTGAAAATCCAAATACACGATATATCTGGTTCCCCCTTATACATGTTACTAGGTACATCATCAAAAAACTCTAACAGATTTCTGAAACACGATTTCCCTCTCATAAAAACATGTTGACTCTGCCTAATCATATTGCGATTTTCTAAGTGTCCTGTTACCACGGCCCTTTTAATAGATTCTAGCATTTTGCCTGATACTGATGTCAGGCTAACTGTCGAAAAGTTTACCGTTTTTTCTCTTCCACTTTTCTTAAATAGCTGGGTTGTGTTTGCTGCCTTCCAGTCATTGGGGACTGTTGTAGAATCTAGAGAATTCTGGAAGACTAATAGCAGTGCAACCATTATCTTTGCAGCTACCTCTTTTAAAACCCTAGTATCCAGTTCGTCAGGTCCAGGGGATTTGTCGCTACTTAGTCCCATTAATTTCTCCAGTACTATGGGCCGTAACGGCTGCTTACGAGGTGTGTACACGTAACACCTGATTTTACCAGCTTAAGAGTTTTAAAAAACAGAAAAATGAAATGTTGTCAAAAATGTATACATTTAAAATCTTGTTAAATAAGGTAAGTTTATTTTTAGCCCGTTTAAAACATGTGAATTTAGTTTGCAAAAAATTAAATTTTTGTTTTAAATATTTAATTAAATGCAAGTTTAATTAAAATTAAATATGTGTATTTTTTTAATTTTATTTGATGTATAGGTGTATCTTTTGCGGTATTCATAATCATGCTTATGGGGTTTCTGTACATACGGACTCCCCATCAGTATGAATGGTGTTTCCATTTTGTCATTCATTGGGGCCCAGCCCACGTAATCCCAGGGATACTCGCGAAACGCCTGCACCCCTGGAATACGTGGGTACCCAGAGAGTCTCCGTGTTTCCCGAGTACCCAGTTACGTGGGCATTTTAATTGTGGATCGGAGGCATTTACCTGCAGAAGCCTCCGACCACAAATTCAGGGCCTAATTCTTTATTGTACTGATTTCTTTAATCACCTCATCCTCTATAGATGCTTGGTTCCCCCATTATTTCTGGAAAGTTTTTGTATCTTCTACCGTGAATAAAGAAACAATATATTTTTTTAATGTCTCTGACATTTCCTTATTGCTCATTATAATTTCTCCTAAATTCCTCAGGCTTACTAATTTTATTGGCAACATTATAAGCCTCTTCCTTTGATCTAATACTATCTTTAACTTCTCTTGTTAGCCATGGTTGGACCACTTCATCTGTATGATTTTTGTGCCTTAAAGGAATACATATTTGTTGTAAATTATGTATTAATTATTTAAATGTTATCCATTGCTTGTCTACCATCATTCCTTTTAATGCAGCTTCCCAATCTACCTTAGCCAATTCGTCCATCATACATACGTAGTTTGCTTTGTTTAGATTTAAGACCCTTGTTTCGGACTTAACTAAGTCACTTTCAAACTCACTATAAAATTCTACAATATTATGGTCACTCTTCCCTAAAGGCCCCTTAACTGTAAGCTTATTAATTAACCCTTTCTCATTGCACAGTACTAGATCTAAAATAGCCTGTGCACTAGGTGGTTCCTCAACATTCTGATCCAGAAAAATATCTTGTAAGCATGAATTCGTCCACCACGCTATTACTGCAAATTTGGTTTGCCCAGTCTATATGTAGATGAAAGTCCCCCATGATTACTATATTACTCTTGTTACATGCACCTCTAATTTCCTGATTTATTCCCTGACCTGCATTACAACTATTGTTTGGGGGCCGAAAACAACTGCCACCAATGTCTTCTGCACCTTGCCGTTTCTTAGCTTCACCCAAACTGATTCTACTTCTTGATTTTCGGATGCTAAGATCTTTTCTCACTACTGTCTGTATCCCATCCTTTATTATCAGGGCTACCCCATCCTCCTTTTCCATTTTGCCTATCTCTTCTAAAAGTTTAGTATCCTGGAATATTTAGTTTCCAACCTTGGTCATTTTACAACCATGTCTCTGTAATCGCATTTAGATTAAAGTTACTCATTTTTATCTGCGCTATTAATTCATTTACAGTGCCTTTAGATTTGACTTTGTCCTACTTTTCCCTGATGACACCTTAGTCACTGATAACCTATTACCTTTGTTACTTTCTCTGTCCCTTCCTGGCCCACTCTGCTTATTTTTACTCAAAATTCTGCTCTGCTCTTGAGGCTTTAAATTTCCATTGAGCTTTTAAATTTACTCTTTCCTGAATCCTCCCACAAAACCCTCTTGCTTCATTATTTTAAAGCCCTGTCTACTGCCTTAGTAATTCGATTCGTCAGGATTCTGCTTCCAGCCTGGTTTAAGTAGAACCCATACCAACGGAACAGCTCCTTTTTTCCCCAGAACTGGTGCCAGCAGCCCAAGAAGCAAGACCCCTGCTTCCCACTTCAATATTTCCGCAATGCATTTAACCTTCTAATCTGCTTATCCCTGTGCCTATTGGCACCTGGTTCAAGTAACAATCCAGAGATTATTACCTTTGAGGTTCTGCTTTTTAATTTGGTCCCCAACTCCTCACCTCCCTCAGCAGTACCTCCTTTCTAGTTCTACCTATGTTGTTGGTTCCTACGTGGACCCCGACATCTGGATCCTCCCCTTCCCACTCCAAGTTCTTCCCCAACCTACAACGAGCTGTCCTTAAACCTGGCACTGTGCAGGCAACGCAGCCGTCTGTACTCCCTTCCGTGGCTGCAGAAAAGAGTATCCATCCCCTTGACTATACAGTTCCCTACCTCTACCACATTCCTTTGAACTCCCACGAATTGAATTGCCTCCTGTACCATGGTGCCGTGGTCAGATTGCCCATCCTCTCTGCAGTCTTTGTTCTCATCCGTACAGGTAGAAACTGCCTCTTACCTGTTGTAAAAGGCCAAGGAATAAGGCTCCTCCTTCACTATATCCTGGGTCTCCATACCTTCCTGACACGCAGTCACAACCTTCTGTCCCTGACCATTGACTAACTCTAAAGTACTTAACCTAAGGGGTTTGAATGCTTCCTGGAACAAAGTGTCAAGTAACTTTCCTCCTCCCTGATGCATCGCAATGTCTGCAGCTCGGACTCCTGCTCAACAACTCTGAGCCGAAGTTCCTGAAGTTGCAGGCCCTTATCGCAGTTGTGCTTGCCCCTTCTCTTGCCGTCGTTCAGGTCCGCTCTGCCCATGGCCTTTTCTCATCCTCTGTATTTATGCTGCCGCTCCTTCTCTCAGGATGGATGGATGGAACTAGGCAGCGAAATCGCTTTATGGGGAGGGGAAGCGCAGGGCAGGTGAAATCCAAGCCTTTCTTACGGGATTCGGAAGAGAACTCCTGCTCTTTCTGGCACACAAAGAACCATTTTTTTTAACATACCTTTATGGGCCTCTTCTGGCCCTGACTGCTGTTCCCTGCAGGTTTGGCCTAGCGGGGAAACCAGTACTGATCCCCGCTAAGGCATCAGGTAAATAAAGCAGGTCGCCGGGCCGGATCTGCATATTCACGGAGGACCCTGTTGAGCTGGACCTTTAAAATTTCAGTCAGCCAGGTCTGGCTGGGAAGAGAATCGGCATTTGGGCAGCGCCATTTAAAATCCCCATCACTTCCCCTGCTTTCTGCCAGATGGGGCACATTGAAAATCGAGGAGCAGTTCGATCATGTAATGGTTTTGCAAATGTCTAAGACGCAAAGGAGGAACAGAACGAAGGAGAGTTCCTGCTAGGGCAATAGCAGATATATCAGTAACATAGCAGATTAGTTGACAACCCATCAGCTCCACGCTGCTGCTCAGCAGATCAGAAAAAGACTATTCTAAGTTTACAATTCGTCATAAGTTCAGCAGATAGAACACAAAGCAAACAGCTCCTGTTACTAAAAGACGATAGGCGAACTGTGGAGAGACCATTGGGCAGATTTTCGCTTGCTGACCAGGCATAAAACTATCATTGTGGATCGGCCCACGTTGTAGAAACCATCCGGTTGTCAATTTGAGATTAGCACAAAACGGATGATAACACATTGGCCGTCCGTTTTATACACTGTCCATTTTTATTTTCCTTTGACTTCGATGGAGAATGATATCAGGTGGGTTATAAAACCGGATGCCAATTTGTTATCGACTATTTTGGACAACTGCCGAAGCCCAAGTTCATCCCCGTATTCTTAACCCGCTGTCCTGATATAAGACACAGCAAAGGGTTTTGGGCGATTTCTATAAACAGCGGGCCCAAATGTTACATCCAGGTCGGAAGTTGAAAATCTATTCCCATATCACCCCATCAGATCAGAAATTGTTCATCAGTGTGAAAGGGTTGCAAGCGGAAGATTTGTGTGTCAGGGCTTCGTTCAACTCTGGGGAAGATTGACCCTTTCTCGTTTGATGATGTGACGTTTAATATTTGGAGGCAAAGTGTGAATAGAATGTCTGATTTAGTGGAATGTGAAAGAAGTGGAGGTGCCCGCGCCATTGCAGCTTAATCTATTGGACCACGGTCTAAAATTTCACATGTGGGGAGCAACCTGGGCTGCTGGACACTGCAACACCAATACGGAATCAGCACCAACAGCTTCCAGGCAGGTTGGCTGCATTGTAGAGAAGCAAAGGATAAATCAACATTAACCAGGTCAAGATGAGAATTTCCTGGTGCATGTGTATGAACTGAATTACAGTAATTTATGCCAGCTAACGTGAGTTTACAGACTCTGATTCTGATCAAATTATTAAATTATGAAAGCTATTTAACTGTCGCTGCACACTCTAAACAACTGGTGAACCAATTATGTGATCAGTCTCGTGTTTGCCGGATGGGGCTGTCCTGTAACAATTCACACATGAGTTTATCGCCCACAATGGAAACATTATTTAAGCTTAGTTAGCATGTTTTACGACGATTTAAATTGTCAAGCTATCCAAGTTTCGCTTTCTTTCAGTGGTAGAGCCAATGTGGGTGAAAGGCAAATTTTAATCTTGTCTCTAGTATGAACAACAGACAGTTTGGAAACGCAAGCACAGATAACCTCTGCATTGAACACCCTCTGTCCATTTCACCATCCTGTCTGTGTCCCGCTGAAGTCTATAACTATCCTCATCACTATCTGTTACTTTGTCAAGTTTCGCATCATCTGCAAAATTTATAATGCTGGTACCTACACCCATGTCTAGGACGTTTACAAAAATGGAAAGGATTAATGGACTCAAAACTGACCCTTGGGGAAGACTACTGCAAACCACCACCCAGTCTGAACAACGTCCACCCACCACTACCCTTTGCTTCCTGTCACTGAGCCAATTTATCAGCTATACCGCCACGTTTCCCTTAATTCCATGGTCTTACATTTTCTCAATAAGCCTCCTGTGTGGCACTTTGTCAAACGACTTCTGAAAGTCCATATATACAATATCTACTAGGCTACTTTGATCATCCTTATCTGTATATAAATAAAGAATTCAATCAATTAGTCAGGCACAATTTATGTTGAATAAATCTATTGTGGTTCTCCTTGAGTAACATAATGGGCCAAAAATTCATCCCGCGATGCGAGAGTACGCACTGCGTACTCTCGCGTATTCTCTCTCCAATTGCCGGTTTTCTGCATGCCCTGCGCATGCGCTGAAAACCGGCACTTGGTCTTTTGAAAAGGGGGTGGTTCCTCGGTGCATCGCGTGCACGCTACAGGCTGCGCGCACGCTGTGCACTTCGTGCTTTGGACGCGCAGGTAAGTACGGAAGATTTTAGAAATGTAAAAAGGAGGAGTAAGACCCACTTTTAACAAGGTAAGTAGTGAATTAAGTATTTTTTTGAATTTTTTTTAACAGGTATATCTTTTTTAGAGACTTTAAAGACAGGTAAGTTTATTTTTATAACTTTTTAAAAGATTTTAAATTTTTTCAAAAATTTAATTTTTTATTTAAAATGGTTAATTTATTTAACTATACTTATTTTATTAATGTGATGGTTTTTTTTAAATTTAATTGAGGTTTAGCTGTTATTTTGGGTGTGTGTAAGATTCATAGATTTCACAGCACGTATGTGAAACTTATGAATGGAAGATGGTGTGCTGCCATTGGCTCTAACTGAGTCACGTGATCCCACAGCTCGCACGAATTCACTTCGCCGGTGGGATACGCAAGCACTGCCCAGCTGATGTCTGGAACATCAAGTTCGTGCGAGCTGGATCTGAAAAAGCACACGCGGAGTGAGAGACCGCGGGGAAGCCTTACCCCCGCGGGAACAGAGCGAGATCAATTTCTGGGCCATTGCCTTTCCAAATGAAAGTACATTTGGTTCGTGATAATGGTTTCCAATAACTTCCTCACTACCGATGTTAGGCTGACTCGCATGTAATTTCCGAATTATCCCTCTCCCCTTTCTTGAATAGTGGTATAACATTAGCAATCCTACAGTCCGCTGGCACTACTGCTATATCCAATGAGGATTGATAGAATGTGAACAATGCCTCTGCTAGGTCTACCTCTACTTCTATAAGCAGCCTAGGATAGATTCCATCTGGACCAGGTGACTCAACAAATTTCAGATGTTGTCTCTTTCATCGGATTTTTAAGGATTTTATTATTAATTTTTATTTCTTATTCGGTTTGCAATGAATTTCGGTCGAAGTTTGAAATTTACTGAAAAGGAAATGGTCCCAATTAGGAGTGAGGAAGTCAGGCTTTCAATCAGACTGGGAGTGAGGACGATTGGGCTGTGAATCAGACTGGGAGTGAGGCAGCTGGGACTGTTAATCAGTCTGTGTGGGAGTGCTCTGTCAATCAAACAGTGAGTGAGTGGGGCTGTCAATCTGACAGTGTGGGAGTGGGGGTCTCAAGCAGACAGTGTGGGAGTGGGGCTGTCAGTCAGACAGTGTGGGAGAGGGACTGTCAATCACACAATGTGGGAGCGGGACTGTCAATCAGACAGTGTGGGAGCCAGGCTGTCAAGCAGACAGTGTGGGAGCGGGACTGTCAATCAGACGATGTGGGAGCGGGGCTGTCATTCAGAAAGTGTGGGAGAGGGACTGTCAATCACACAATGTGGGAGCGGGGCTGTCAAGCAGACAGTGTGAGAGCGGGGCTGTCAATCAGACAGTTTGGGAGCGGGGCTGTCAGTCAGACAGTTTGGGAGCGGGGCTGTCAATCAGACAGTGTGGGAGCGGGGCTGTCAATCAGACAGTGTGGGAGCGGGGCTGTCAATCAGACAGTGTGTGAGCCAGGCTATCAATCAGATAGTGTAGGTGCGGGGCTGTCAATCAGACAGTTTGGGAGCGGGGCTGTCAATCAGACAGTGTGGGAGCGGGGCTGTCAATCAGACCATGTGGGAGCGGGGCTGTCATTCAGAGAGTGTGGGAGCGGGACTGTCAATCACACAATGTGGGAGCGGGGCTGTCAAGCAGACAGTGTGGGAGCGGGGCTGTCAATCAGACAGTGTGGGAGCGGGGCTGTCAAGCAGACAGTGTGGGAGCGGGGCTGTCAATCAGACAGTGTGGGAGCGGGACTGTCAATCACATAATGTGGGAGCGGGGCTGTCAAGCAGACAGTGTGGGAGCGGGGCTGTCAATCAGACAGTGTGGGAGCGGGGCTGTCAAGCAGACAGTGTGGGAGCGGGGCTGTCAATCAGACAGTGTGGGAGCGGGACTGTCAATCACATAATGTGGGAGTGGGGGTCTCAAGCAGATAGTGTGGGAGTGGGGCTGTCAGTCAGACAGTGTGGGAGAGGGGCTGTCTATCAGACAGTGTGGGAGCGGGGCTGTCAGTCAGACAGTGTGGGAGAGGGGCTGTCATGTAGACAGTGTGGGAGCCAGGCTGTCAAGCAGACAGTGTGGGAGCGGGGGTTGTCAATCAGACAGTGTGGGAGCGGGGCTGTCAATCAGACAGTGTGGGAGCCAGGCTGTCAAGCAGACAGTGTGGGAGCGGGGGTTGCCAATCAGACAGTGTTGGAGATGGACTTTCAATCAGAGAGTGAGTGAGCGGGGTTGGAAAGGAGCGAGCCGAGACTGTCAATCAGACTGAGGGGTCGTTTCTGGCTCTGCTGCAACCACAGAGAAGGACCAAAGGCTGCCAGAATCTCCCAGTCAGGGTTATTTATAGACAGAATGCAGGGACAATTCGAACTGCAGTTACATGCTGGCCAGGAATGGCTCAATTATGAGAGGGAAGAGATGGTTTGTCTCCAATGATTCTTATTATTGCTTCAGATTGCTTGCGTTGTATAAACATGATCCAAAATTAATCCCACATACCTCAGACCTTCATTGTTCAGCATCTCGACTCCCAGTATACAGATTCCATCAACCCTCCTGCAGCAAGAGAGCTAAGTTCACGTACACAGACTCGCATGTGCACAGATACACACCTGCACACACCTATACACACATAAACATATGTACACATGCATACTCTTAAAACACACACATACATTTAGAAACATAGTATCATACAGTCAGCGTCATAGAGTCATATCCGCACAGAAGGAGGCCATTCGGCCCATCGAGTCCGTGCCGGCTCTCTGTAGAGCAATCCAGTCAGTACCATTTCTCTGCTCTATCCCTGTAGCCCTGCAAGTTTATGTCCCTCAAGTACCTATCCAGTCTCCACTTGAAAACAGCTGATTGTGTGAGTACGGCCAGGTGAGTATTTATACTACACTGTAGTTTGACAGTTAAGGTTAGTAGTTTATAAAGTTTAGAAGGTCCTGATTTTTGTGGTTATAGTTTCTAAGTTCTCTGTTGTGTAGCAGGGAGAGCTAGTATACAAGGGCCCTTGAGTCTATCATTTAACTGTAGTGTAATTTGTGGCATTGATTTGAGTTAATTTAAATTAATTGAAGTGTAATTCATGGCAGCACAGCTCAGCCCAGTGGAATGCTCCTCCTGCACTATATGGGAAATCAGGGGCACTTCCTGTGACCCTGTTGACTATGTGTGCGGGTAATGTATCCAGCTGCAGCAACTGGCAGACCGCATTGCGGCGCTGGAGCTGCGAATGGATGCATACTGGAGCATTCGCGATGCTGAGGACATCGTGGATAGCACGTTTAGTGAGTTGGTCACAACGCAGGTAAAGGCTGCACAGGCAGGAAGGGAATGGGTGACCACCAGGCAGAGTAGTAGGCGCAGGCAGGTAGTGCAGGGGTCCCCTGTGGACATCTCTCTCTCAAACAGATATACAACTTTGGATATTGTTGAGGGAGATGGCTTATCGGGGGAAGGCAGCAGCAGCCAACTTCCTGGCACCATTGGTGGTTCTGATGCACAGCACGGGAGGAAAAAGAGCGGGAGAGCTATAGTGATAGGGGATTCTATTGTAAGGGGAATAGATAGGCGTTTCTGCGGCCGCAAACGAGACTCCAGGTTGGTATGTTGCCTCCCTGGTGCAAGGGTCAAGGATGTCTTGGAGCGGCTGCAGGGCATTCTGTAGGGGGAGGGTGAACAGCCAGTTGTCGTGGTGCATATAGGTACCAACGATATAGGTAAAAAAAACGGGATGAGGTCCTTAAAGCTGAATATAGGGAGTTAGGAGGTAAATTAAAAAATAGGACCTCAAAGGTAGTAATCTCAGGATTGCTACCGGTGCCACGTGCTAATCAGAGTAGAAATAGAAGGATATTTTAGGTGAATACGTATTTAGAGGAATGGTGCAAGGGGGAGGGATTCAAATTCCTTGGACATTGGAACCGGTTCTGGGGGATTGGGACCCGTACAAACTGGACGGTTTGCACCTGGGCAGGACCGGGACCGATGTCCTAGGGGAGTGTTTGCTCGTGCTGTTGGGGAGTGTTTAAACTAAAATGGCAAGGGGTTGGGAACCAGTGCAGGGAAACAGAGGAAATGGAAGTAAGGATAGAAGCAAAAGACAGGAAGGAGAAAAGCAAAAGTGGAAGGCAGAGAAATCAAGGGTGTAAATCAAACAGGGCTACAGTAAATAATAATTCTAAAAGGACTAAGATTGTTAAAAAAACAAGCCTGAAGGCTTTGTGTCTTAATGCGAGGAGCATTCGGAATAAGGAGGATGAATTAGCTGTGCAAATAGATGTAAACGGATATGATATAATTGGAATTACGGAGACATGGCTCCAGGGTGACCAAGGCTGGGAATTCAACATCCAGGGGTATTCAATATTCAGGAAGCACAGACAAAAAGGAAAATGAGTTAGGGTAGCACTGCTGGTTAAAGAGGAGATTAGCACAATAGTAAGGAAGGATATTAGATCTGATGTGGAATCTGTATGGGTAGAGCTGACAAATACCAAGGGGCAGTGAACGTTAGTGGGTTTGTATACAGACCCCCAAACAGTAATGCTTAGGTTGGGGATGGCATTAAACGGAAAATTAGAGACGCATGCAATAAGGCCACAGCATTTATCATGGGTGTCTTTAATCTACATATAGATTGGGCTAACCAAATTAGTAACAATACTGTGGAGGAGGAATTCCTAGAGCGTATACGGGATGGTTTCCTTAACCAACATGTCGAGGAACCAACTAGAGATCATGCCATCTTAGACTGGGTATTAAGTAAGGAGAAAGGATTAATTAGCAATCTTGTTGTGCGAGGCCCCTTGGGTCGGAGCAATCATAATATGATAGAATTCTTCATTAAGATGGAGAGTGAAGTAGTTGACTCAGAGACTATGGTCCAGAATTTAAATAAAGGAAACCACGATGGTATGAGGCGCGAGTTAGCTAGGATGGATAGTGGAGCGTTACTTAAAGGGTTGACGGTGGATAGGCAATGGCAAACATTTAAAGATCGCATGGATGAACTACAGAATTTGTTCATCCCTGTTTGGTATAAAAATAAAACAAAAAAGGTGACTCAACCGTGGCTAACAAGGGAAATGAGGGATAGCATAAGATCCAAGGAGAGGACATATAAATTGGCCAGAAAAAGCAGCAAACCTGAGGATTGGGAGCAGTTTAGGATTCAGCAAATGAGGACAAAGGGATTAATTAAGAGGGGGAAAATAGAATATGAGAGTAAGCTGGCAGGCAACATAAAAACTGACTGTAGAAGCTTCTATAGATATGTGAAGAGAAAAAGATTGGTGAAGTCAAGCGTAGGTCCCTTGCAGTCAGAATCTGGGGAATTTATAATGGGGAACAAATAAATGGCAGACCAATTAAATACATACTTCGGTACTGTCTTCACAAAGGAGGACACAAATAACTTCCCAGAGATGTCGGGGAACATAGGGTCTAATGAGAGGGAGGAATTGAATGAAAGCAGTATTTGTAGGGAAATGGTGTTAGGAAAATTGACGGGATTGAAGGCCGATAAATCCCCAGGACCTGATAATCTAAATCCTAGGGTACTTAAGGAACGATGTCTTGCTGCAGTTGTACAAGGCCTTGGTGAGAACACACCTTGAGTATTGTGTGCAGTTTTGGTCGCCTTATCTGAGGAAGGATGTTTTGGCCATGGAGGGAGTGCAGCGAAGGTTTACCAGACTGATACCTGGGATGGCAGGAATGTCGTAGGAAGAGAGATTGGGTCCATTAGGCTTATATTCGCTAGAGATTAGAAGAATGAGAGGGGATCTCATTGAAACTTATAATATTCTACGAGGACTAGACAGACTAGATGGAGGAAGGATGTTCCCGATGGCGGGGGAGTCCAGAACCGGAGGTCACAGTCTAAGGATAAGGGGTAAGCCATTTAGATGAGATGAGGAGGAATTTCTTCACCGAGAGAGTGGTGAACCTATGGAATTCTCTACCACATAAGGCAGTTGAGACCAATTCATTAAATATATTAAAGAAGGAGATAGATATATTTCTTAAGGCTAAAGGGATCAAGGGCTATGGGGAGAAAGCAGGGACAGGCTACTGAATTTGGATGATCAGCCATGATCTACTTAAATGGCGGAGCGGGCTCGAGGGGCCGAATGGCCTACTCCTGCTCTGATCTTCTATACTATGCTTCTATGAATGTCTCCGCTTCCACCACTTCCCTCGTCAGCGAATTCCAGGTCCTCATCCACTCGCTGCCTAAAAATGTGTTTCCTCACAACCCCCCTGTATCTCTTGCCCAAAACCTTAATTATGTGTCCCCTAGTCCTTGTACCATCAACTAGTGGGAGCAGCCTTTCTCCGTCTATCCTATCTAAACCCGTCATCATCTTGTACACCTCTATCAAATCACCCCTCAAACTCCTTTGCTCTAATGAAAACAAATCCAGCTTCTCCAACAAGTCATTGTGGCTAAGATCCCCCATCCCCAAATCCATTCCGGTAAATCTCCTTGCACCCTCTCAAGGGCATTCACATCCTTTCTAAATTGTGGCGTCCAGAATTGGATGCAATACCGCAGTTGTGGAGTAACCAGCGCTTTATAAATGTTCAGCAAAACAGGCGGCATGAATGCTGCTGCTGTTATCGCCTCAATCACTCCGCTAGCGGGAGTTTGGAGAGAGCGGGGCGGGACAGGCGGCCTGAACGCTGCTGATGTTTCCAACTCATTCAATCCAGCAGTTGGGGAAATGCGAGAAACTGATTTGCAAAAATCTAAGTCGAGTTCGTGTGTGTACATAATTGAACGAAGAAAGAACAAATGTACAGAAGTTGTGAGATATCGCATTTTATTCATTGTTAACCACGAATGTGAATTATTACGAGAGGGGTCTTGGGAAGGAAGCACACTAACACACACATGAACCATTACGGCTCTGCATATGGCTCCACCCCTCTGCTCACAGACAGACTCTCCTTGGATTTTCCCACACCAGGGCGGCTGGGTCAAAGTGGGAGAAGTGGAAACCTGGTTGGGTGAGGAAGTGTAGACTGGGAGGAGTGGGGTTTCGTTGCGGGCCTGGGTGATATCAGGAGACGCAGAACAAGTGGGTTGTATCTCTTGCTCGTCGATCTGCTTCTATGGTCATGTTGGTGAGTGTCTCTAGAACATAAGAACATAAGAATTAGGAACAGGAGTTGGCCATACGGCCCTTCGAGCCTGCTTCGCCAATCAGTTAAATCATGGCTGATCTTCGAACTCAACTCTGCTTTACCCCCCGATCCCCATATCCCTTGATTCACCTAGAGTCCACAAATCTATCTCAGCCTTGTATATACTGAACGACTCAGTATCCACAACCCTTTGCGGTACGGAAATACAAAGATTCAGAAATCTCTGAGTGAAGAAATTCCTCCTCATCTCAGTTTTAAATGGCCGACCCCTGATCCTGAGATTGTGCACCCTAGTTCCACACTCTACAGCCAGAGGAAACAACATCTCAGTATCTACTCTATCAAACCCCCTCAGAATTTTAGACGTTTCAATGAGATCACATCCCAATCTTCTAAACTCTAGAGAGTTGAGGCCCAATCTACACAATCTCTCCTCATAGGACAAACTTCTCATCCCACGGGTCAATCTAGTGAACCTTCGTTGCACCGCCTCTAAGGCATGTATGTCCTTTCTCAGATAAAGAAGACAAAACAGTGTACAGTACTCCAGGGCTGGTCTCACGAAATTTCTGTACAATTGTAGTATGACTACCTTACTCTTGTAGTCCAACCACCTTGCAATAAATGCCAACATGTCATTAGTCTTCGTAATTGCTTCCTTAACCTACATGTTAATTTTCTGTGTTTCCTGTGCGAGGACACTTAAATCTCTCTGAGCACCAACAGTTAATAGATTCTTACCATTTAAAACATGTTCTGTTTCTACAAAGGAAGAATGTGACAAAGTACAATAAGACATTAATAAGCTTGCAGAATGGGCTTATAATTGGAAAAAGAATTTCAATATATATTTAATTGTGAGGTAGTGCATTTTGTTATGAAAAATAAAGAGGCCATATACCACTTGGCTTACAGTCTAACTAGGGTAGGGGTGCAAAGGGATATAGTGGTAAAAATCACCAAAAGGTGTGACGCTGGATAATAAGACCATAAAAAAGGAAAACAGGCACGGGGCTTGAAATCGAGAGGGATAGAACTGAAAAGCAGAGACGTTATGCTAAACTTGTATCGAAGATCGTTAGACCACACCTGGAGTACTGTTCACAGTTCTGGTTACCAGATTATCAAAAGGATAGAGAGTCATTGGAGAAGGTGCAACATTTATTCAAATGGATGATACCAAAACTGAACGGTTATACCTATCATGAAAGACTGAAAATGCTGGGTCTCTTTTCTCTAGAAAAGAGAAGGCTGTGTGGTGATCTGATAGAGGACTTTAAGACCTCTTTAAGATAGTGTAGACGTATAGAAAATGTTTCCACTAGTGGGTGGGGAGGGGGCGGTTCCAAAACCATGAAATAAGATAGACACTAAAAAATCCAATAGTGAATCTAAGAGAAACTTTCTTATGTAAAGATTGGTAAGAACGTGAAAAGCCCTGCAAACTGGAATAATTGAAGCAGATAGCATAGAAGCATTTAAGAGGAGTCTGAATAAGCACAGGAGGGAGAAAATTGTCAACCACGTTGAGGTGGGACTGGTGTCACTTATAGACCAGACCTGGTAAGGACAGAAGCTATCCTTCCAATAGGTCAATAGTTTTTGACAATGCTACTGCTTCGTGGTCAGTCTAACTCTCACCATCATTTTATCTCCAGCGGTATTTTTTTTCATAATTAACTGAGATAAAACTCACAAACTACCATAGTGCGATTTGAATTTGCGTTCCGTGGAAAATCACTTTCAGACCTCTGGCTTAATACTCCGGTAATGTAAGCACTACGCTGCCATGCCTACTGCTCTTCATAAGCATGTGGGGCCTGCTACCAAAGTTGGGATACCTGTGTTAAAGACTCGTTAAGCAACAGCCTGACATGGCGATATTGAGTAGACTGGGACTATATTCCCTAGAGTTTAGAAGAATTAGAGTTGATCTAATTGAAACTTATAAATATCTTAAGGGACATGGCAGAGCAAATACTGGAAGGGTAATTCCCCTGGCTGGGGAGTCTAGAACTAGGGGTTACAGTCTCAGAGTAAGGTGTCGTCCTTTTGGGACTGAGATGAGAAGAAATTTCTTCACTCAAAGGGTTATGAATCTTCCTAATTCTGTACCCCAGAGGGCTGTGGATGCTTAGTCGTTGAGTACATTAAAGACAGGGACCGATGGGTTATTGGATATTAAGGGAATTAAGGGATATGGGGATAATGTGGGAAGGTGGAATTGAGGTAGAAGATCAACCATGATATTATTGAATGGCGGAGCCTTCTCGAAGGGCCGAATGGCCTACTCCTGCTCCTATTTATTATGTTCTTATTATAATTGTAGCATTTGTTGTTAGCGTGAAAAAGGTGATATTGGATCAGCTGTGCATTAGCAACTTTTCCCGACTTTCATCTTTATTGAAGTCAATAGAAGGAAAATCGAGAGATGCGGGAGGCTGTAATTGCAACATGACAAGATTGCAGAGAGTGTTCCCATTAAAATGTTGACATCAAAAATTATATCAGAAATATAGAAAGAAGAAAACAATGTAGGTCTTCACATTCGGATTCAATTATGCCTGCATCCCCTCACCAATTAATCCCTCGCCTGTAACCCGGCTACATCTGAAGATTAAACTTGGGGCTAAAAATGCATCTTTTGCTTAATGGCAAGAGGGGTGGTGACATACCTGCCACCATTTATACGCCCCAACCGATAGACAGTTCCACTGACTTCAATGGAAATCAATATGGGTCAGAACATATAACGTAAAGTATAAAGTATATGGGCGATACCACTCGTTTTGCACTAACAACCTAGTCGAATTTCTAAACTTTAGTTTTGTCTCTCTGGGGGTGAATTTGGACATGGGAGGAGAAACAAAACATTCAGAATCGCTTTTGTAGCCCGTTATCTGACCCTCCCAAAGAACTGGATATCGGGCGACCGATGTATTGCCACTTGTTTTGCGTCCTCGCTACCCTTCAATTTCATCCCCATGTGTAATGCCATGGAAGATGGACAACTCTGTATCTCAGATTTTATCTACCGATATCCCTGGACTTTTCACACGAGGACTTAAGGCAACTGGTTGGGCAGTGATTATCAGAAAAATTCAAAATACTGACGAGTTAGGATGAGATATACCTGGGGGAAATTGTTTCCGCTTGTTGCCCAGCGGGTTACAAAAGGGTGTGATCATCATCAAAAGAACTAAGTGAGAGGCTTAGATGTTTCTTTTTCTATCCTGTTAATCAGTAGAATCCTCGTTGTCTTTGAAAAGTGGCAGAGCAACATTACAGAGGACATTGTTTTCTGATTAATTCTGAAACAGATTTATGAATCATTAATAGAACAGGAAACCGACGCATTAACTTCACAGACTTTCAGAGTAGTTGCCTCGTGTTGTAAAAAAGAGATATTTGTTTGCAATTTTTGTGTTAAAATAGCACTGTAATTATTTTTCTTATGCACCGAAAAATGTAATTGAATTAAATTGTCAGACAAGTGGGCAGGATCCTTTCTGGGCACTTTCCACTCTCTGCCCGATTTCCTGTTTTCACGGTGCCCAGATTATCCAATCAACCCAGGCACAGGAGTGGCAGATTATGCCCACTGTCCTCTGTAGAAACCATCGGAGCAATTTCCTCTGATTTAAATCTGCGAACATTAAACTCTACAGGTCTTCTGGAAATGCTGGAAATTCTGTTAAAATTCAAAAGCCACTATACAGCCATATACCTGAGCAAATCTGAAGTGAGTGGCTTTCCTCAAAAACAATGCCCAACAACACACTGAACATTCATAACAAAAGGTTCTTAAGAAAAGCTGAGACATGATTTCTGTGCGTGAAGCTGGTTTTACATTCTTGTGTACCATTAGGCGGTTAAAGAAGCTTTTAACAATCTAAATATTAAGCAAATGTAGTGCTTATTTACCCCACAGCCAACATTGACATCTGTCTAAATCTGTAGTGGAAGTTATGTAAAGATGACACTCTATTCCCGCATTGCCCATGTTTCTGTCTAAATCTGAGAACAGTCTTTGGTTATTGAACGGCAGGAGGCTAGCTCAGGCCAATCCAGACCTCATCAGAAGGCCACAGATGCTTAGAAGATGGAACCCAGATTGATTTGTCCCTCACTAACCCAAGGTTGCTGCTGCGTATTATCTCATCCCAATAGCTGTTCAGGCTGATTGTGAGATTCTGAGCTGTATAAAACGTTTTTTAAATCTCCAACAACAATCAAAAGCTGAAGGAATGACACTCCTCATTTCCAAAAGATAATTTTCAGTGCCAGGGAACTTATCAGTAATTAATACTTATTATGCAATTAAAAAGGATACTTGGAATGAAATGGAGTAGCTTCAATTTCTGTGGCAAGATTAGTCCTTATCTATGACGTTAAGTACATGAACTTCATGCCGTTCAATACATTTCAATGGCGATGGAAACACGGCAAGGGGCCGTTTTCATGCAGCTTACAGCAGAGTGGCGCATCTTGGACAGCAAATTCCGGATTTTCAGAATTAATGGCGCATCTGCGCTCGGCTGAAATTGCTGTCCGATTTGCAAATGAATAAAGTGAGAGCCGTAAGCCTCGCCGTTATTTTGACTGCAAATTCTGGTTCTTTGTCATGTTTTAATGGTTTCGTACTCTTTCAAATCACTGCTTCTTTACATTTTCTTCCAGTTAATCTGAAGCTTCTGTTTTGAAAGTAATTCCACCCCCCAGGTTTATTTTCAAAGTTTGCACAGCCAAAAGGTAATTAACCTCTTCCTTCTATTCTCTCACGTCATTAAGCTTGGATATTTACAAATCAAAATTTTGCTAAGTTGCAATGCTGTATGCAAAGGCTCACAATGTATTCGATTTTTTTTAAGTTTCAGGACTCAAGTAGATTGTCTCAGGTTTTGTTTTGGTTCGTGATTGATTTGTTTTGTCAGACACCAGAAGAATATCATCAAATCTCACAGTATGGTGACAAGGCGGAGTAAGAAATGGCCTCGCAGAAGCGCGGTGTTAACCTGTTCAGTGCCATTTCTCACCTCCCAAGACGGATTGCTCGAGGGGGAGACATGGGCGTTACCTCCATAAGTAACTACGAGCGCTCCTGTCTCTGCTGTCAAACCACTAACCCTGGGCATCATCTTTTCTATTCATACGAGTTGTTCTTCAAGCACTTGAGAAGAGTACAAATATACCTGAAGGGTTCTCATTTAAGGGTATGGGATAATGGGCCGTATTTTACCGACCCCCACGATTGAGGAAGAGCTGCTTACGCACCCGTGGGCGCCTCGCAAGTGCCGGTTTCAGGCATGCGAAGCGCATGCGCTAAAAAGCGGCGTTTCCGATCTGTCAAGAATCCTCTTGACAGATCGGCCGCATGCGCAGGAAAGGTAGCCCTGCCGGCTAAGATTTCTGATGATTTCTCAAATGCTTGAGTTTAGGTCCGTCCGAAACAGCTGCGACTAGTAAAAGCAGGCGTACAGCCGGCATTCTACCAGAAGAAGCTGCAGGAAGAAAACCTTTTTCAGCAGGGGGTTTGGAAACGGAACATTTTAACTGAGAAAGTGAGCAAAGTTCTTTGTACAAAGCCTGATGTAAGTTTTTAACAACTTTAATTTATTAAATACTTTATTGGTTTTGGATCTTGTTTTGAGGAGTGTAGGTAATTTAAAGAGCAACTCTCGCTGTGGGCAAGGTCAGCATTCTAGTGAATTAGATTTCATTTTTTTAAATGTGAAAATGATTGTTTAAAAATAATTTATTTCACATTTACTAATGTTTTAAATAATTATTCCAAAATATAGGAATTAGTTATATGTTAACTTTTCTATGCCCTTTAAAAAGTGTATGTTTGATTTTGTGAAAATGTTAAAGTTCTTAGAAAATTATATCGGTCCGTGATATTCATCAGGCGGGTATGACCTGTGCCCGATCCGATACCGCACGTTTCCCACCACAGCCCGACGTGAATTTCTACCCATTCACTTTATTAAAATTACTTTTACAACTCTTTCCATTTTTCCTTACATGTACTTCATCTGTTTAAAGAGGAAGCCTGTTAGGGAGAAACATGCCCTTTGACGATGTTGCCCAGATTGTCCGTGTGATTCTGGATCATAGAATCGAAAACGCCAGGGAACAACAAAGAAGACTGAGGAACCATCACCGTCGCCTGATCAGGAGGAACTACTACCCACCCCAGAGAGTGTACAGGGAGAGGCTGACCTTTGAGACGCTGTCAGAGGAGTTGTGTGTGAGAAGGCTGCGCTTCAGTAAAGGGGCAATCGGCCGACTATGTGACATGTTAAAGGACGACCTTCAAACATGCTCGAAGACCCGCACTGCCTTGTCAGTGTCCATGAAGGTAACCACAGCGCTGAACTTCATTGAAAGTGGGTCATTTCAGTCAGGCACCGGTAACATTTCAAACATCTCCCAGAGTGCTGCGCGGGCCTGCATTCACCAGGTCACAGATGCCATTTTCCACAGGGCTTCAGAGTTCACAGACTTCGAATTGTCCACTCGGCAACAAAAGGAGAGGGCCCTTGCATTTTGAGCACTGCTGGATTCTCCAAAGCGATTGGGGCCGTCGATGAAACCATGTTGCATTGAAGGCACCAATTGATGCACCTGTGACATACATCCACAGGAAGGGCTTTCATTCATTAAATGTTATGAAAGTCTGTGATGCACAACTCAGGATCCTAAACGTGAATGCAAATCACCGGCGAAGTGGTCATGACTCCTTCGTCCTCCGTCCCTCGGACTGATATGGCGCCGTCAGCACATTGCCTCCAGGATCCGCAGGATATTGGGCGACAAGGGTGGCCCGCTAAAACGGTTGCTGATGACTCCCTACCGCATGACCAATAATGAGGCTCAGGAGAGACGCAACCAGGCACACCTTCCACACAGCAACTGTTCGAGAGGACAATCGGGATTCTGAAGTCACGCTTCTGGTGACTGGACAGGTCACGGGGGACCTTGCAGTATTCTCCTCTGAAAGTGTCAAGGATTGTGGTGGCCTGTTGTGCTTTGCATAACTTTGCCCTGCAGGAAGGATTGACACTTAACACTGCAGAGGAGCTCAATGCTGAAGTGGAGGACAATGCCAATGTGCCTGAGACCAGGAATAAATCGGAGAAGCCAAGTACTGCCGAAAGCAAGGCTGCTCGGGAACTGCTAGTAGGCAACACCTTAACGAGGTGATGATAATGTCGCCTTTTATCTCCCCCTCCCCCAGCAAGGCAAAGAAAGTAACAAACACAATTTAAAGTTAAACAGTGAACATTTATTGCAGCATCAAAGAATTTTGATGTACTGTCTTGATGTTCTTAGTATTTAACGTTTAATTGTTACCGAGCTATTTTCTGCTTTGTAAACATTTGCAAAGATACATTTTTGGATAAAATTTATAAACAGTTTAAAGTGACTTTTTCGGTTTCTTAGTGCAATAAAAACATTCAAGATGGAAACTAGCTATTTTTCTAATTTTCAAACAGTTGTAATGTTGAATTTGTTGCTAATAAAAAAGTTGATTTTTTTTTCAAAGTGACTAGAGGCTGTACATTTGAAACGAAACGGTGACATACACTTTCAGTCACAAATATATATTTCAATAAAAAAACAACGCCAACATTTAAATAAAACAAAACATTAAATAATTGAACGATATGACCCCTCGCATTTGTGCCTGCGGGTCGAAGGAGGCGGATTGTGCAAAAGGTGACACCCTACTGTCTCCTGCGCTTTCCCCTTCTCCGTGAACGGAGCCCGCTGCTGTCATGTGTGCCATCTCTTGCCCTTCATCAATTGGCTCGTGACAGGGCTGCATTGCTGCTGCTGCTGTTACTGAAAGGCAACATTTGCTTCCAGCATAGTTGGCGGAGCTGCTGTCACGTAGGCTTGCACTCTGTCTGCGCTGGGCGTCAAAGTAATGTCAGCAGAATCTGCTTTGTGCAACTGCTATAGTTGAACGAGAGACTCGTTTATCTGATTAAGCGCCATAGTAATATACACTGCTTTTTGCAACTGCAATAGTATCTGATTAAGCGCCATAGTAACATATTTAACAACATCAATTCCCTGCCTGATAAAGGCAAGAGAGTCAAGTTTCTTCCAAGAAGAGTACACATATCCTGACCCAACCCTTCAAATTCTTGCACCTGAGTTTCTATATAATTCCGTTGCGTTGAACGTATTGCTACTTCTCCCACTTGCTCTGCTGTATCAGGTTGGTGTCTGGCTATGGAACGACAGTCATCTGTGCCTGGCACAGAGCCAGAGGGGCCAGGAGATGGAGAGGTGCTGTGCAGCCACCCAGGGGCCATACCCTACCCTTCCACTAACTGACACCGCGTAAATTCCTCCTCCTCCTCCTCCACCTCAGTTACTGCTCGCACTGCATCTGTAACACCTTCCCCAATGCCCTCTGCAGCCGCAGACTCAAAACATACTTCATCCCATGTGTGAGAAGGAAGCTGTCCACCTGTGGGAAGGAAACAGTAAATATTTACAAAGGTGAAGCACGATCTGCCACATCACAGAAGCTGATATTCAACACACATCTAACAGTTTTAAATATACAGCTGGACAGACCAAATTCACCTTTCCTTATCCCAATGTCTGATTGGGCACCAGACACTGAACAGCCACTACTGATTCCAAGCAATTACGTGACCATTTCCTCTTGCTCCGATAACCCCCTCAGAGTGACAACACCACCACCTGTCAGAGCACGCTCTCTGGCGTTGTTAACAATTTTACTCTAAAATGAAAATAGAAAATAAAATGAAACTTCAATTTTTCCTGCAGAGACCAGCCACCTGCCTTTGAGACAGGACCACATGCTGCTTTGGAGACAGGGTTTTTTCACTATTTGAAATTTCAGAACTCAAATCTGTGGAGTGAAGATAAGAGGACAATGGATGACCGGGAGCTAACCCCAAATCCATATAATTTTATGACAATCTCAGATGCCTGGATAATTAAGCCACTTTAGAACACCCCTGCATATAAGACATTTTTTTTAAATAGCTCAGTTAAATTTAAACAAATGTTACAGATGACATTTCTAATAACTGTACAAACCTTGGCAGATTGCATCAAATCATTATTTCTTTTGCTGCATTGTTCCGCTGTCCGTGGAATGGTGGAGTTCGCTCTGAAAGCCTGGGAAACTTCTGTCCAACCTGCCATCTGTCCTTTGCACGGCGCACTGGACTTCTCATTCCCAGTGATCCACAGGCGCTTCGCCTCAGCCTCATTGAGGAGTGTGCTGATGTCATCGTCAGTGAAATTCTGAGCTCTCTGATTCATGAGAATTGTGCTTGGTCCTTCCATTTCGCTTTGCTGATTAATTAAAATTAATGAAAATGTTTTCAGGGCTTTTAAGATCTCTTTAAATTGCTTGAAATCTCTTTAAAACTATGTAAAACTATTTAAGATTATTTAAATCCATGTAAACGTCTTTAAGCGTTTCTACAAGTTTACAAAAGTTGACAAAAAACTATAAAGAAAGAACTTACCATTGAGATTCAGAGCTACTTTCAGTGTTGATCGCCTGTGAAGAGGTAAAAAGTTCGGGGGCGTGGCCTATGTAAATATAAATTTTGACAGCTCTTGAGGGTGGCTCTCCCCTCCGATCTGAGCCCGGGGCTGCACGCACGCTGCGCTCCTGGGCGCCGAGACGTCATATGCTGCCCAGGGCGCAGTGACTTCAGGTTGGTGTGGATCTTTTTTGCTGGTCGGGGGCTTCCGGCCGTGGGAAGCCTCCGAGCGGAAAATACGGGCAATAGAATACACAGCACAGAAATAGGCCATTCGGTCCGACCAGTCCATGTCGGCGTTTATGCCCCACACGAGCCTCCTCTCATCCTGCCTCATCTGCATCCATCAGCATAACACTCTATACCCTTCTCCCTCATATGCTTGGCTAGCTTTCCCTGAAATGCAACTATACAAAACGGTATGGCGTTATATAAGCAGTGGCTAGCATTTAAAGAAATATTTCATAATTCCAACAAAAATACATTCCATTGAGAAACAAAAACTCCACGGGAAAAGTGATCCAACCGTGGCTAACTAAAGAAGTTAAGAATAGCATTAGATTGAAAGAAGAAGCTTATAATGTTGCAAAGAATCGTAGTAAGCCTGAGGATTGGGAGCATTTCAGAAAACAGCAAAGGTTGACCAAAAAATTGATTAAAAGGGAAAAAATAGAATATGAGAAAAAGCTAGCATGAAATCTAAAAGCAGATTGTAAGAGTTTCTACAAGTATGTAAAAAGGAAAAGAGCAGCAAAAGTAAACGTTGGTCCATTAGAGGCTGAGACAGGAGAAATTATTATGGCGAATAAGGAAATGGCAGAAACGTTAAACAGATATTTTGTATCTGTCTTCACAAAAGAAGACATAAAAAGCATACCAAAAATGGTGGCGAACCAAGGGTCTAATGAGGGTGAGGAACTTAACGTAATTAATATAAGTAGAGGAAAGTATTAGAGAAAATATTGGGACTTAAAGCCGACAAATCCCCTGCAACTGACAGCCTTCATCCTCGGGTTTTAAAAGAGGTGGCTGAAGAGATATTGGATGCATTGGTTTTGATCTGCCAAAATTCCCTAGACTCTCGAATGGTGCCAGCGGATTGGAAGGTCGCAAATATAACAACGCTATTCAAGAAATGATGAAGAGAAACAACAGGGAACAGCAGGCCAGTTAGCCTGAAATCAGTTGTCGGGAAAATGCTGGAATCCATTGTTAAGGATGTGGTATCAAGTCATTTAGAAAATCACAACACGTTTAGGCAGAATCAACATGGTTTTCTGAAAGGGAAATCGTGTTTGACAATTTTATTAGAGTTTTTTGAGGATGTAACTACTGGGTAGATAAAGGGCAACCAGTGGATGTAGTATATTTGATGTCCAAAAGTCATTCGATTAGGTACCACATAAAAGATTATTACACAAGATGGGGGATCATGGCGTTGGGTGTGATATAGTAGCATGGATAGAGGATTGGTTAACAGACAGAAAACAGAGAGTAGGGGTAAACATATATTTGCCAGGTTGGCAAGCTGTTACTACTGGCGTGCCGAAATGATCAGTGTTGGGGCCTGAGCTATTCACAATCTATATTAATGACATTGATGAAGGAACCGAGTGTAATGTATCCGAGTTTGCTGATGATACAAAGCTAGGTGGGACAGTAAGCTGTGAGGAGAAAACAAAGAGTCTGCAAAGGGATATAGATAGACTAAGTGATTGGGCAGTAAGGTGGCAGATGGAGTATAATGTAGTGAAATGTGAGGTTATTCACTTAGGTTGGAAGAATAGAAAAACAGAATATTTTTTAAATGGTGTTCAGAGAGACTTGGGTGTCCTCGTGCAAGAAACACAGAAAGCTAGCATGCAGGTACAAACAGCAAGCAATAAGGAAGGCAAATGGCATGTTGTCCTTTATTGCAATGGGGTTGGTGTCTAAGAATATGGAAGTCTTGCTACAATTCTACAGAGCCTTGGTGAGACCACGCCTAGAGCAATGTGCACAGTTTTGGACTCCTTATCTGAGGAAGGATATACTTGCCTTGGAGGCGCTGCAACGAAGGTTCACTAGATTGATTGCTGGGATAAGAGGGCTGTCCTATGATGACAGATTGTTTAGAATGGGCCTATACTCTCTGGGGTTTAGAAGAATGAGAGGTGATCTCATTGAAACATATAAGATTCTGAAGGGGATTGAAAGGGTAGATGCTGAGAGGTTGTTTCCCCTGTCTGGTGTGTCTAGAACTTGGGGGCATAGTCTCAGGATAAGGGGTAGGCCATTTATGTTTGAGATGAGGAAGAATTTCTTCACACAGAGGTTTGTGAATCTTTGGCATTCTCTGCCCCAGAGGACTGTGAATGCTAAGTCTTTGAGTATATTCAAGGCTGAGATATATAGACTTTTGGACTCAGGGGAATCAAGCGATATGGAGATCGGGCGGGAAAGTGGAGTCGAGGTGGATGATCAGCCATGATCTTTTTGAATGGCAGAGCAGGCTCGAGGGCCGGTGGCCTACTCCTGCTCTCACTTCTTATGTTCTTAAGTTCTTATGTTCTCACAAATACCCATTTTAAAATTAACTTGTCAATTGAATGTCAATTCTGCAAGTTGGATAATGTCTTTTTGTAATTTGTTGCAGTCCCCCACAGTGTTGGCTATCCCCTCCACCCTCAATTTTGTGCCCTCTGCAAATTTAGAAATTGTGTTTATGATCCAAATGTCTAAATAGTTCATATAAATGGTGAACACAAATGGTAAATTCGCAACTTGGGAACAAAAGGGCAGGTCTGGCAGAACCTATTCACTGTAAGAATCAAACCTCAGTGGGGTCATTTACAAAATTAATCCGTTGATGAGAATAGCTCTCTGGTGCAGCATGTGTTACTGACGGGAGTAAGTTTTGTGGGATATGTTAAGGAAAGCAGTGTTGGGTTTAGATGAGTGAAAACAACAGATATGTTTGTCTAATTGATTTTATTTTGGATTTGAAACATTGTTATGTGTTTGTTGCGATCCGATATCGCCTGATTTACACTATCGGCAAAAGTTAATAATACCCCAAGAATCTTTGATCTCCTACAACATGACATCGAATATGAGGAACAGTTGGCGGCTTCCATTTTCTTCAGTGATTCCTGTTTGTAGATGTCAATTTAACAACTTCTGCTCGCTTCCGATGGATGTAATTCCATTTTAGTTCTGTGAAGCCATTTCACTTATTTGATTAAATTATCAATGAGAGCCAGTGGATGTTTAATCACACTCTTCTTACCTCTCTGAAATAACTCTGGGACACTGCATGAATAAACGTGTTTGTGCAAGAACTGAAACACCTCAGCATAAACCCGGATTGTCCCGCAATGGTGAAAGAGACGTTGTAATCTGCTTCTAAAGACTGAGTATCTGTAAATTGCACATATATGAAAGCTATGAAATTTACCATCCATAACAGTATAAAATTGCCAGATATAGCGAGCAGTAAAATGATGGATTTCCTTCGGTTTTCCATCTCTGGATCAGTGTGTTGACTGATCATTGTTGTTTCCTCGGAGACCGCTCCTCCCTCTATTTTCCAGTACAATATTTCTCATTATCAGGTAATGGAGCAGCACGATCAACACAAATGGTGCAAATGGGATTAAAATTGCTTCCAACCACAAAAATGCTACCCATATGAGGAAGGTGTAGAAGCTAGATTTTACACAGCAGGACCATGGTGCATTGTCAATTATTTCCCGAGGTTGTAATATAAAGTAGATTGGAACATTTTCTAACATGCTTAAGAAACACACCACTGCTATCACCACAGCTGCTGTTTTTTCGGTGCAATATTCTGTGCGTAACATTTGGTAACAAATAGCGACAAATCGATCAAAGGTGAAAGCCACCGTTAGCCAGACAGAGCAATCAATGGAACCATAATGCAGGGCGAGATTGAGACTAAAAATTGGAGTATAGTTCAGGAATGAATATGGGAAATAAGCATCGTTAATCTCATACAGAATTACTTCAAATATCAGGACCATTAGATCAGCCGCTGCCATGGCCACCAGGTAACGGTTGATGCATTTGGAGAGACCGCACTTACCACGGGAGAGAATGACGATTGTCACCAAATTAGCTGCAAAAAGTGGAAATTCTCCTTACTCTGACAGGATGATTAGTCGACATTTCTTTGCATGAAATTCATGGTATATTTCCTTATCACTCAAATCTCTCTCTGAAAAGATACATTTCTTTATGGATACACGTCCCTAACTTATTCTGAGTTACTTCAAAGGAAGAAAAATGCTGCAGGGTTTGATTTTCAACGTTCCACCGGACAAAAACATGGGCTTTTCCGACTGGCGGCCGCAATTGAATCCGCCCGATTTTCATTTAGATTAACTTCAACAGAAAGGAATTTTCGGCTCCGTGCATAACAGCCAAATGGGTGACTGATTTGCTTATCCCTGTTCATCCATACACATCGTGGGGTAGCTTTCTATCTGTCTTTCCTGGTGTAAACCGGCGTTTGCCGATGCACTGACAGATAATAGCGGGCGGCCGGACCCCATCACCAGTTTTGAGCCAAACGTCAGAATGAAAATGTACCCAATATCTCCTCATTGCAAATATTCTCAATTATGATGCATTGTAGTTTTCCGTGGGATAACACGATTCTGACTGAAATATTCTATCATTTAGTCTTGTGGAAGCAGGTGAAAATTCCAGCATGGTGTCCTTCCCGCAGCAAATGACCAACAAAGGAAGATGTCAGTGATACATTGTTTCATGTGCACAATATAATGACAACATTTTCATTTTGGATTGTGCTCCAATTATACACCCCGAATTGCTTACAGCAAAGCAGCCGGTTAAATGACAAGCGATACGTGGTGTCTAAGCATGGGCAGAGGGAATTTTATGATATATCAGTTATTCTTAGAAATGTGGACGCTGGTTTGCCTCAGGTGCAAACATTTAAAGCGCATTTTAAATTGAGTTTATTAATAATGTGCAATAACTATTAATACCAAGCGGGGCTCTGGAAAGAATGACTGTGCTTTGCAAACAGGACCAGGATTTTCTTGGGCGGTAATGCGCGGGCCGCCCGTTATCTGCCCGCTCGATGTCCAGTTTGTTAGACCAATGAAGCTGAATATCGGGAGGGGCGGATAACAGGCAGCCCGTGCCATTCCGCCCAAGAATCTCTACTCCCAGATAGTAGATGCTACATTAACTCATTTCTCGGCAATGATCCTAAATGTATTTTAAGCTATGTAATTGAATCCAAGTAAAGTTATTGTCAAAAGCAAAACGCTGTGGATGCCGGAAATCTGAAATAAAAGCAGAAAATGCTGGAAATACACAACAGATCAGACAGCTTCTGTGGAGAGAGAAACCGATATCTGGGCTGGATTTTCTGGGGCGACAGCGGGCGGGATCGGTGGCGGGTCGGGGGGGGGGGGGGTGGGGGAAATGTGTCAATCCTCTTGACAGGTCATCCGCATCCCCGGGAAAAGTGCCTCCGTGGGTGGAGATTTGAGCTTTTTGCTCAACTTGTGCCAGGCGAATGTCGGTGAAATTCTGATTCCTGGTTAATGCAGGTGGACGGACTGCTTTTAGCAGCGTAAGATTTTAAATGAACATAACAATATTTATTTTCTATCATTTAAACATCAGAAAATCTGTGCAATAAGGTTAGGATATTGTTAGCCCAGTTAAAACATTTAAATTCAATGTTTAAAAAAATAAATTTTTGTTTTAAATATTTAATTAAATGGCACTTTAATTAATTTTAAATATGCAATGTTTTATTTTTTATTTGTATGATGTGTTCATGTATTATTTGGGGTATTTCTAGTCATGCTTATGGGGATTCCGTAAATATCCAATTCCCATAAGCATGAATGGGGATCGCCTTCTTCCATTCTTTGGGCCAGCCCACCTGATCCCAGGGGAGCTTGCGAACCATTCCCTGCGGGAAGCCTCCAACGGAAATTTCAGGAGTTTCAATGTTTGACAGAACATTAACAGAAACTTTAGATGATCATTGGATAAAACACACAAGCGGCTACCCTTGTGTGTTGTTAGTTGGTATGATTGC